>VWZI01002420.1:1881324-2068009 GCA_013396835.1 Psilopogon haemacephalus
TTCCTTTTATCATTCCTCAGCTCTGTTTTTGGGACTTCTCTTCTATGAAGTTTCAGAGGAGCCCATCTCTTATGAAAGTGATGTGTTATTGATGGGGACCATCAGCAATTCTAACAGCAGGAATTAAATTGGGTATTTCCTTCCCCAAAACAGCTCTGCTAATTTACTTCAGTCTAAAGTAAAACTGAGCATATATTCTTTCAGCAAATTGTAAATTCATCCCCCAAAAAATTGAACTTCAAGGGAGCTAAAACTGCTCAGGTTACACTGAGAAAATTATTTAAGCTGAATAAAAACAACAGGGCAAAGCTGTATGACACACTGCATTTCAGCACCTTCAAAAGGAAATAAATAGCTGGAAACATTGCAATGTTTCATTTTTAAGGGAATTATTTTTAAGGGAAACATTTTTGTTTCAAATGGCATTTTCCATTAAAAAGGAATCTTCAGTAAGTCTAAAAGAAATGAGTCAAATGTTCAGAATAATTTGTTGCAGCTCAAATGCAGCATTTTGAGCTAGTCCCCAAATGATTTTTTTCTTTTTTTTCCCCCTTCATCCAGCAAATGCTGTTTTAATTTGCCTCATGCATATTTTCCCCTCATGAAATTTTAGGTTTTGCAGCATAACAGAAAAGCCACTTTTTATCCTTCCACCTGCCAAAGCCTTGGTTATCCAGCCCTCACACATGCACACCACTTCTAGCGGATGCTGAAGCCTGGCCAAAATCATTCTCTGCTTCTCCATTCCCCAGCATTCAAATGAGCTTTGCCAACACAGCATAATGCCAGCCTATGCTCCACCAGTTTCCCATTCTTCAGTCCCAGGTGAAGCTGTTTCAGGGATCTCATTCTTGATCTGTTGCCCATTTATCCATTCCCCAATGACCAGTCCTAGCACATTCCCTGCAGCATGATTCCCCATGGCAAGTGTTCCCCATACTCAATCCTATGCACTCCTCACCACAAAAAAGGCAAATGTTCACAACTGCTTCACTGGTACCACAGCTAGGTGGTATGGGACTTGATGGTTTTCTGGGGTTAAGAAGATACTTCTATGAAGTTATGGTTCCTTTGACTGTCTAAGTCAGATCTCTGGGCTATACTTCCATTGCCAAACTCATGCTACCACTGCTGCATTCTCCAGCTCATTCCTACCTCTGCTCCAAAGGCACCACACTGCATCCCATCCTTCTAGCCAAAAAAAAATCCATGCTCTTTTCTGGTGCCTGCCAGCATTGCTCTGAGCTCAGGACAAGTCTCAGTATGGGGCAATAGGCAGCTCAGCTCCATCTGGTATGATCCAGATGAGATCTGGTCTGAGAAACATTGGCTGATAAACCCATCCTCAGTAGAGTGAAATTAGTGTATGAGAAAGCAAAATTAGTCATTCTAATTATAGGTTAGGAGCTGCTCTTAGGATCTGAGACAACATCAGCATTTTGTGCGTGCTCAGTCTGAAGTAAAATTCTGTCTCCTTAAAGCACCTTTATGCTGTTGTGGTGAAGATGGCTTTGACTCCCTCTTCCGTAGTTTGTTCTGGGCAGGTATTTGGTATTTTATCTTCTCCTTAGCAAAAGTGCGGGGGTTTCTGAGAAAGTATGAAGTAATTTTTAAGTTGTACAAGCTTTGCAGAAAGAACTTTGTCCTTTCTTAGTAGAAAAAAACCTCTGTATTTTTCAAACACAAAAAGAAGTTGCTCTCAACCCAGGGGGTACCTCTTAAAAGCCACTTCCTAAGTTTTCCCATCTCTGATTATACAGTCTCGACGTGAACCGGCACAGCACAGCACAGCTTTCCACAGCACAGTTTCTCTTCAGGTGGCAAAGGGCAGTACACTTCAGCCTTGGTAGAAGTTTAAGGGCAATGGTTTTAAGCAAGCACATTAATACACAAGGAAGGCTTCTCTGCCAGACACTAGGATAGAGGGTGTCACTAAAGCACTGGAGATAGCAGCCATGATGCTTTTAAAANATAGAGATTCCAGACCATTGTAAGAGCACCCCAGACAAGTCCTGTCGTTACCCTGTGTCTCAGTTCCCCAAAAGGAGAAAAGAGCAGAAAGATACCAAGTGTCCTCTGATGAAATGATGTAAAACAAAAGCTGCAGAAGTATCCAAATGAAAAACTAGTGAGAAAGCAACATGTAAAAATGTATTTGAAGCTCTATTACTATGTGCTCTACTGCTTATATTAGTGTTCTGTGTGGTGCAAGGATCAAGTAGTACATCCCCCACAATGGGTACCTCTATGAATAACTGACTTCACCTCTGATCTAGTTTCTTCAGTCTGGTGTTTCAGTCCTGCTTCTGACGAGAGGAGATATTCCCAGCTCTAAGCTTTAACATAGCTCATATAATTCAAGGGATGCTGCTGTGAGATTGCTACCCAAGATGAAAGAAATCTCACAGGTACAAGCAAACCTGAGAGACTTTTGCAGAGCAAGGCAAAGCCCCACAAATAGTTGGGGGTTGCAATGAATGAAAGCTGCAATCCTCATCCTGTTAGCCCTGATCAGTAAAATTCAGCTTTGTTGGGCTGCCTCTGATCCCAGGATGCTTCTGCTTGACAGTAGCTGCATTCATGCCATTGACATGAAGAGCTTGGATCTGAGTAAACAGAGAAGTCTTGGGTGCACCTTATGTTTTTAATGGACATTTGCAAACTCCTCCATGTGCTTTCACATCCTCCTTCAGCAGGTGAAGATTTCTCTGGCTTCACAGAAGTGGACAAGAAAGAGCAGGGAGTGAAAAATCCTTCCCAGCTGCCCCATGTCCTTTAACAATAAAGTGCTAAAGAGAAGCTAAACAGAAATATCTCTTTTTATTTTTTTCCTTTCTTTTTTCCTTCCTCCCTGCCCTGTGTTGAAAGCCAGGCACAGTCCAGGAGAAGAGCTATTTCCATCCCTTCCAAGCATTGTGCTGCACTCAATGTCCAAAATATCAAGGGGCCTGGCAAGGGCTGCTGAAGGCAACTTCTGCACAGTGCTCAACGGCAGTGAAGCATGAAGGAAAAGCAGTCTGCACTGGCCAGTGAGGCAGAACACGCCAGCACACCCCTGACAGTGCCCTCCCTGCCATTATTATCACATGAGGAGAGAAAGGGGTTTTTGTCAGCTGCTCAGAGGAGAATGTGAGGGCTGCCTCTACCTTCTGTCACCTGCATCCCTTGGTTTAGGCAGGTGGTGAGACCCTATTTACTGATGGCAAAGAGAGACTGGTGACTGCTGCTGATCCAGGAGTGTTGATTATTGATTTTTCTGGGGTACCTGGAGGTGGATATGATGTGAGCAATGGTTTTGTTGCAGAGACACTGCTGTGCATTTGCCATCCTGGAGCACTGCTCATGAAAATGTGTTGACTGACTGACTGCAGGAGGTGTGCAGCCACCTTCATTGTTGGAGAAGAAGCTTTCTAGGATTGAAATAAATATATAAATAATATTGTCATGACCACAAGTTCTAGGCATTTTGGGACTCTGGAAGCATATGCTTACTTTAGCCCTGCAGTAAGTCCAGGAGCATGCCCAGCTATAGCTGACAGAGTCTGTACACAAAGCAAGTGTGCAGTTGTGCATTTGTGTTGTAGATGGATTTGCACATCTCTAGTAGTACTCAAGTCCTTCAGTGATATACCAGTTCTCAGGCACAACGACAGAGGAAGTTGTTGTCTGCTGCCACCACCCACAAACCTGCTATTCAAACTCCTGGGGTTAGTGAGACTTTGCACCAAGTTCTGTGATTGTCTGTGCCATACACACTGGCACCTGTAATTCTACATCTATCCATATCTGTGTACAGATGTCTTTCTTTTGAGCTTTCTAAAGAACTGAACAGAATTAATGCAGTGAATTGGAGTGGAAATCTGACAGCTTTGGTCTACTCAACCTCTGTGACTGTCTGCAAGTGGTAGAGGTACATGTTATCCCTTTACCCATCTTGAAGTGCAGCCACCTCAAGCCTGGGCTGAAAAAAAAAAAAAGGTTTTTCCATGCATTACAGTCCTGCACAAAAGTGTAAGACAGGAAATGAAGGATGTGCCTTCCAATTTATCAAGACATTCTGCCACAAGAATTGTAGGAATGGTAGGTGCTGAAGGGATGAACTGATAGATGGCAGGAATTGAATTCATCTCCAGAAACAGGCAAAGGAAGTCAAAAGGAGAAAACTTGTCCCAAACCATGCTTCAAAATCTAAACTTGAATCAAATATCCTCCCAGTTATTTTGAACATTCACAAGTTTCCTTTCCTTGTCTGTTTATTCGGAGTGCTCTCTGAAGCACATAAAAAGCAGTGAAGCCAGTGAACACGATTGCCAGGAGCTGTGCCTTTCCAGCTCATGACCAAAGCTTTTGAAAAACCTCAGTCGAATGGTCCTCAGCAAATCCTTTTCAAATGCTCTGCTTGACTCCAAGCCCACTGGGGTAGGATGGAGTTTAGTAAATGCCACAGGGATATGCAGTGCAGGAGGAACCAAACTCGAAATCTGCAGACATCCTCATCAGCAAGCTACAGAGGTTTGATTAAATCCTTCCAAGCAGACAGAGATAGTAACGCCATGAATAGAACTTCCTAATTTCATTTCCCCAGCACCACGGAACAGGTATATTTCCATACACAGGTGCAGAACCATTGCTGTACTGGCTGTAATAATCAGAGGAGATGAAGGCAGAGCTCACCCTATGTGAACTGAAAATTTGGGAGTTAAATTCAAGAGCCACCAAATCCTTCTTGCTGGTGCTTCTGCAGTGGCATAGAGAGGAGGCTGGTTGGCACTGAAAATGATTGATGATATTGCTGACCAAACGGAGAATGATGATTTATGGACAAGCCACTGTCCAAGCCATGCATATTATACTGGAGAAAAATAAATGGATTCGGTTTCAGACCTCTTGGAAGGTGCTGGCCAAAGCCTTTCATTAAGTTAGCCTCTTGGATGTGGGCTGTCAAAATATTTTAACATCTGCCTGTGACCTCCGAACATTTTCCTTTCCCTTCACTGCCTCTTCCAGCCTCAGACCTCCCTTGCAGTCAAAACTGACAGCATTAGCCATTAGAATCATTCTTTGAATTAATTACCCAGAAATATGCTTTCAAATCTTCCACTCCATGTAACAGCAAATTAAAGGGCAGCCTTGGTGGGGTTTTACACATCCTGCTTTGGCTGCCCCTTTCCAGCTAATGCGGCCATTAACACCCAGGTTGCAACGTTGGTTGCTGCTCTCCCTTCCCTGCTTCCACTCTTGCTGAGAAAAAAAAAAGGCAGAAAGTGCTTTTATTTCCCAAACTTTTAAAGTAAGTTTAGCACAGAATTGATGAAAAGACTAAAGGGATGGACCAGGAGACAAAGGTCTCTGATGAAATAGGGCCTGGCCTTGTATCTGGATAGAGACCCTGGGATACTCGTTTCTGTCACTCGGATGTCCCTGCAGTGACCTGACAGTTTGGTTTCCCACTTCTCCATTCCTCATTGCCCTTCAACTCAGCTCTAACCAGCAAAAAGCATGTCAGGCTGGTAACGAGGCTTGGCAAGCGTGATTGTGTGACCAATGCAAATGATCCTGTAGCAGCACTGAGGCATCTCCTTCTTTTCAGCAAGCACAGGAACAATGCTTATCATGGCTGCCTCCATGCTGATGACTACTGCTTGTTGCTCAAAGTTTGTATGTCTCTGGAGCAATAAGCAGTGACATATCAAGCTCTGGTCTTCTCCAAGTCATTCCTGTCCCTTCAGCCACCACAGCTGAAACTCTTGTCTCTTCAGCCACCATCTCTCAGCTCAAGGGTGGAGGCACAGATGAGAATATTCCCTAAACGTGCACACAAAGAGTGCCCAGGCATGTATGTAACCCAACACCAGTTCTGTCTGCTCTTCCATTTAATCTGCATTTTTCCCATTCTAAGGATCAAGCAAAGAAGCCTGGTGAATAGTCTTCATCATTAATTTAGATGCTTTGTGAAATCTTTTGCAGGTATTTAGAATTCTTTTAAGGCAACCATTTAAGATTCAGACCCAGCTGAATGCCTAATTTGTATAAAGAATTACCACACTTCAATCCTTACCCATTCCTGCCCATAAAATTAGCAAAAATACCCTCCAAAGTAAGGAACCTGACATTGATTGGCATGCTTTTCCTCTCTGTGCTTTCTCGAACCACTGAGATCTGTTGCACTCTGTTGATGGTTTAGACACAAGCACCACCTTGTCTGGAAGCAGGCAATTAGTTTTTTTCCTCGGTGGGTAACTCTTCCCCCACACATGCTTCCTCAGAACCTCTATTCCCATACAGATCCAGTAAAACCAGTCTCTAGCTCATCAGGGGGGCTCCAAACAGCCGCCCCAAAGGCAGAGAGGAATAAGCAGGTACTTGCAAGGATGGGGTGACCTTAGGCCATTCACAGAAGCCTGTGGGAATGAGATCTGCAGCTGTGGCAACAGAATAAAAGAAGGGCATCATTTCTGCCAGTTCTGCTAGGTGATGCAATTGCTAAATATGGTTAAAATAAATTTTGCCCACTTTCTTCTTCCTCACATTCCTTCCAACCTCAATTTTTGTTTTTCCTAGAGCAGCCTTTTGCAAAGAGTCCCTCTGCAGAGCTGATGGAAGGGAGCAGGACTCCCTGAAGCAGAAGAGAAATCAAAGGACTTGGGGAGAGAAGAGAAAATAAATAAATAAAGGGGCTTGTTTATCTTTTTATTAATAGCAGAGTACTGTTCCCAAGGGGATAGGCCAACTGTGACTCTAATCCAGCCATGCAAAGCTTCATTCTTGACTGTCTGGTTTCTTCTTTTCTCTTCTCTTTTCCAGGGTTAATTACTGGGAAATAAAAGTGAGACATTTAATTCTCACCTCCCCAGATCTCTCTCTCCTTTCCCAGCAAACCAAACAACCTGAATGTTTGCCCTCAAACCACAAAGCTAGCATGGAGCTGTCCCAGTAACTGCTGCACCTGTTAAGGTTTGGTGATGCTCCCAGGCTATATGTGAAGGAGAGGGCCAAATCCACCACGTTGCACGGTACAGTGAGTTGGTTAATGATGACAGGGGGTGGTTATGGTTGGTGTTTTTCTGAAGGAATGTTCAGCTGGGTCAATGACACTGTTCTGCTCTCACCCGGGGAAAATGCACTTAACTTGTGCATTGCCTGGCAGTGAAATGGCCTCCTGACATGTCTTGAAAGGAAAGCAGGAGGAGCTAGCTGTAATGGGCTTATAGGCTTTGAAATTCATCTTGTTTCAAAGGAAACACAGGAGTCACTGATATTCATGGGAAAAGTAGCCCTGGCCTGCTGTATCTGTGACAGCAGTGCAGAATGCTGGCCAGTTTAATGCCACCATCCTGCTGCAGTGATATCCCCCAAAGACTTGCTCACCATCCCCAAAGCCTTGCCACAGCAGGACCCTCCATGCTGGAGTTTCTGAAGCATATTTTGTACTTGGGCTCTGGCCTGGGAGCAAGACACTTTTATTTTGGGATATCTGAGGGAGAATTTTCAAAGGCTTATCTCATCAAAAGTCAAAAGGAATGAAGAACCTGACCTCCTTGCGTGCAGCTCAGCCTCTCTCCCCAAGGTGTTTTGGCTTCCCTTTCAGGATGGCAAAGCCTCATTCGTTCTGCTTGGTAATGAATCTGGTTTGTAGTCATCAGGGGTTTTCTTGAAAGAAGCATTCCCAGTGGTCACCTGCGATGTCCAAGTCCACTTTTAACTGTGGCACAGCTAGAAGCTGCAGGAAAGTTGATGTGGCAGAGACAAGGTCAACCTTGAGATGTGCCACAGCAGTTATATTAATTAAATGAAGTAGCAGGAGCTTTTCCAGGGTCTCACAGCCTACTCCAATCCACCTTTCCTTAGGTGACCAATATCATCACAAAGCCCTGTGGCTTCCTGACCAGATTATCAGCATCTGACCTTCTGTTCAAGCACAGATGGCATGTGGTTTTGAATGAGCATTCCCCAAATATGCAATGGGAAGCACAATTTCCCCCAAATCATTATGAAGTGCTGGTGCAAAGCATTTTTTTAAGCTCCTAATTGGGAAAACAAAAGAAAAAGCAAGGAAGGATAAATGTCCAGGTAGGGAAAGAGGAAGGAAAAACTGCATCTTAGTTCTTGGGATACAGTGCATCTCTGAAACTGCTGAGAGGGATGTAGTCGTCTCTGGAAATCAAGATGAGCTGGCTGGCCAATGAAGCATGCCCAGCATTTTATTTCTCATATTGTTTGGAGATACGGATTCAGCTGAGTGCATTCAGCAAATAAAGATCAAATAACCTGCTGTGAATAATGTTTTAAACCCGGGTTCCTATCAGGATCTAGTTATAAGCCCATATACTCCGTTGGATAAAAAATAAGTTACACATGGCTGGAGGCAGTATTACTTTCTATGGAAGATGAAATCTGTTTTGAAATAGAAAATGCTTAGTGATTCCCCCCTCCTCTTTTTATTTTTTGGAAGGGCTAAACCACGTAATGCTGCCTGACAGAGGGAGGGGTCCACCAGTACTTTACCCACCACCTCTGGGTCCAAAGCCATTTATGCTAAAAGAGGGTGCACGCCCCTGGAGAAGAGGTGAGGTGAAGCCCACATTAACTGCCAGCTTGGCTGTTTTGCCTGGAATCAAGCTAACCTCTATTGCACTAAGCTCCTTAGCAGCACAGAGAAACAAGCCCCTGATGAGCTGATCCTTTGCTTGCATGATGATAATCAACACCTTGGCAGCAAGCCATGGGGAAAACCACCAGTTGCTGCTACTCTCTCTTTTTTGCACGTGCACCTGAACCACCTCATGGCTTCATGGCACAGGGGAATTTTTCTGCTGAGGTGTTTTGGCCAGGTGTATGTGCTGATGCTTGTTTTTGAAGAGTCCTGCTTGCCTTAATGAAGGCACTGATGGAGAAGAGTATTTTTCTGCAGCAGCACAGCAATGGAATCCCTTCTCTTTGTAAAGAGAGCAAACAATATCCAGATTGCTGCATGTGGAAAAATATACCAGAAAAAATAGAAGATGGCTACTGAAAATCTCATAGTTATTTCAGAACTGCTTCTCTTTGACTTTGGTGTTTCACTTGACCTTGCTCTTTTGCTTTCCTTTCTGTGTCCTTCTCCTTTTCTCACATAAGTCAAAGCTTCTGCCTTCTAATGGGTCTCAAAGAGTTGCAAAAAATCTGCATAAACTCTCGGTATTCCCTCTTCAATAGTCCTTCTAGCCAGACAGATGGTTGAAAATTTTCCCTCTAAACCTTTTTTTTTTTTTTTTTTTTAAAGACATGTTTATTGTGTGAAGTATCTGCTTTGCAGCAAAAACTTCAATTATTCCTCAGAAAAACAAATATTAAAAAGTGAAAACATTTTGACTACAATCCTGAGTACTTCAACCCAAAAAAAAAAAAAAAAAATTCCAATCCCCAGTGTGTGTGTTTGTGTCTCTATTAAAATACTTTAATTTGGAAATCCTGCCACACTGGGGATTTAGTCAGAGCAATTCTCATTCTCACTCCCCACCATGGACCAGATGCCCTAAATCTGCTGCCTCCTCTATGGTGGGCCCTGGCAGAGGCCCTGGAGGCATTGCATCCCCTTTCCAAGGGAGGAAACTCTCAGAGGAGCAGAAGCAGGAGGTCTCACCTACAAAGACAGTAAGAGCCTGAAGTGGTTGTTTAACTTGGAAGAGATAACACAGGGACATTATTAATGTGAAACATCTTTGCTTGTAGCTGTGATATTAAGGGTCTGAATTTACTTCACAACACTGGATTTAGAAAAAAACACAATTTTGGGTTAAAACTGGTTAAGTCTTTCTCTTAACTGTCCACCTCAGGTACTCTTTCCAACTTGAACATGGGTGACCAGGATGTGTTTCCTTTGTTTTAAGAGCAGTGAGGGAAGCCCAGCCTCTAACCTTCACATACTACTCTGCAGCTGTTGAGTAATGATTGATGGAGTGCTGACAGGATGGGGAATAGAGCAAAGCTGGAGGTGGGGAGATTGAGACTGGAGGTGAGGAGGAAGTTCTTCAGCATGAGAGTGGTGAGAGCCTGGAATGTGCTGCCCAGGGAGGTGGTTGAGGCCACATCCCTGGAGATGTTTAAGGCCAGGCTGGATGCGGCTGTGGGCAGCCTGTTCTAGGGCAAGGTGTCCCTGCCCATGGCAGGGGGATTGGAACTAGATGATCCTTGTGGTCCCTCCCAACCCTGACTGATTCTATGATTCTAAGATGGGGAAGCTGGGATGTATTCCTGCTTACGAGAAAGTGCTCATATTTTGCGTGTGCATAAAGTTCAAAGAGTTATGTGATGCATAAATGGAAAGATGAGCAGTTTTCAAGTCTATTGGCAGGCATTAAGAACACAAGAAGGAAAATGAGACACATTTCTTCACCCCTTCCAGACTGACTGACTGGTGGGAAGGAGACAGGAGCTGTAGGTGCACTTGTCCCTGCTGACACAGGTTTATTCTGCCAATGCTCAAAGATGGCCAGCACCTATCTCACTGCAGTACCCTGGCACGGAGCCCAAGCAGCTAAATAAACCCAGCCTGTCAACACAGTGCATTAGCTCTGGCCCAGTGCCATGGTGATGTGGTCATGCAATTTCTGGTCAGCTCAGCATCTCATCAGTGCTTGCTCGCATTTCCTCGGCAGACCCAGGGCAAGATATCTTTTGTGCTTTGCTCCTTCTCTCTCAACCCACAAAGGTTTCATCTGCATATTTACAAGACACACTGGCTTTCCTGATTTACCGTGAAATTATTTTCATGAGGAATATATGGAAGATGACTCAAAAATGTAAGAAGACTTAGAGCCTTAGAGTATTTCTTCTAATGTAGCTCAGGCCTAAAATGTTCCTGCTGGGGTAAGAGTAAATGCATCCTTTGCTTCCAGTCTGCAGCTTAAAAAGAAACCCCCAATTTTCCAGCAATAGAGAGAGCTATGAGGCCTGGAGAAGTACATTGCACTTGATTACAGCTTTGTTGAAAAACATTGTTCTGAGATGTCTGGAGACCAGATAATAGGCACTGTTTTAGTTTAAAATAAGAGGCATTTCATGAATAAAGCTTCTCAGCATGCAGAGACAGGGGAATATTGAAACTGTCTGTTGGTCCTCTCCAGACTTGCCTGTATGGATTGTATTGTCATTATGTTTTCCCCAGAAGTCCCACTTTTGGAGAAACAGCAGCATCAGGCACTCACTGCAGATCTAGCCAGTCAGTAGTGCTAGCTGAGAGAAACTTAAATACAGGAAGAAGGAAAAGGACTTTTTAGATTTGATCCTTGTATTTACTGGGTTAAGTAGCGTTTTCTTTCCTTTTTTTCACTTGGCACTGTGTTGTCTAGTTAGACATTGTAAATGCTCACTTTTATGGGCACTTTACCTTCCCTAAGTTTTAGCTCAGTCTGTTTTCAGCATGAGTGGTTTGATACTCAGGCATGTTTTACTGCAGGAATATAGTTGTTTATAAAGGCATGGTAGTGGAATATCTTGTAACCATCCAGCTTTTTCGTGGAATTACTGCAGATCAACTACAGCCTGGCATAGTCTGAGAGCTGGTATTGCAAACATCCTGAGCAGTGACAGCTTAAGAATAGGAAAGGCTTTTTCTGGCATGCAGGGAAGTTTGGGGAAAGAATGCCTGATTGTCCTGGGATATCTCTGACCTCCATGGAAAAGGGGTTTTCAAGTCTTCACCCATGAAATACTGAAAAAAGCAGCAGAGCCTGATCCTGGCATAATGCTGAGCACAGAAAGATGTGAAGGCCAAGCACATAGCACCTCTGTTCCTGCACATCAAGTCCTAAGCACAGACATCTCTGGGATTAAAAAAAAAAATTCCCTGAGTCAGTAATAGAAGTGACTGTCAGTCACACATCCAATATCTTCTACTGAGCTTCCAGTGTGCGGATTAAAAAGCCACCCTCAGCCTCTGAGGGCAGAAGTCACCTCTTTAGATGAATCACCAAGCTCAGAGACAGCAAAAAGCAAATCCAATGCAAGTTTTGGTACAATCACCTGTATCACCAGCCTCAGCCAGAGCTGCCTCATCATCTGTGTTGCATTGGTTTTGCCTCATGTGGATCACTCAAACAGACCTTGGAAGCTGCTAGCAACCAATTGCATTTGAACATTTCAGATTTAATAACGAAGATCCTCTGCTTTTCATTAGGGATGTGCAGATTCCAGACTTCCTGATACGAATCCAGAGGAGCTGGCAATAAAGAGAAACCAACAGCGCATGCATAATGGAGCTGGGGTTTATGCCAACACAGCTCTCTCATCTCTATTTTTTGTGAGCAGATATAGGGCTCCCAGGGGACTAATCATGTTGGAAAGCAGGTTCTGTGCAGCACTCATGCTGCTCCCCTGTGTGCTTCATACCTGACCGATGTCAGCCTTGACAGTTCCAGTTCTTGGTGTCCCACCTAAGGGATACACTTCAATGCCTCTTCATCCACTGAAATTGCTCACCATACAATTTTCTTACCTCTCACACAACCTTCTGCCCCTCTAGTCTGGATTCTGAACTCCTTTCAGAATATGCCAATGTACATACAAACTGCACAAGCTGCTCCTTTACCTTGCACCTGAGTTTCCCCCAGCACTCTTCCGTGATGTTTCTCCTACCTCTGCTCTGCTAATATCTTGCTGGTTTTCAGAGTCTAGGTAAATATGATCACTTACCCTTTGAGATGAGGGACAAGATCTTGACTTTGTGGCCTGGTAAAAATACCATGTACACACCATCTTCTTAAACTATCCACTTCAACAGAGAAATCTCTCAAGTGTGTGTTTTCTATGGAAGAAATGTATGTGCTGTGTTATGAACATGAGGTTTCCTGCCCAGTTCAAATGGCTGTGGTTCAATGCCTTACCCACAACTCAATGCCTGTGACATTGTAGTTTCTTTCTTGTGAGTTTCCAGTAAAATCTAAACCAAACATTTCCCTTGCCAAGGACTTCTGTTCTTCCTTTCAGCTCAGCTACAATCATGCCATTGCGTGATGCAAAGACAGCACAAACAAAAGATCAGAATTTGGGGGTCTTTACTCAGCTTTGCTGCTTACTGGGTTGAGACTATTACCCTTTTGTGGGCCATGCCTTCCTCCCTCTCTACAACAGGGTTCTCTCCTTTCCCAACAGCTGGGAGAGTGACAAAAGGGCACAACAATCATGACAGTAGTGAGGATACCTGTTAGCCCATGGCAGGCAGCCAGACAAGCACTGACACTCTCTTTGAGAGTCCTGAGGAACCACAGAGAAACTCATAGGCACCCATCTAGAAAAATGCTGAGCAATTGAGAACTGGAACAGCCTAAAAGGATTGTCTCTCTTGTGGAGGAAGGCAAAAATATGACCTTCAGTTTCTGTATGCTGGGAGTTGGATTCATCTCACTTTTACAAGGCAGACATTTCCACTTGAGCTAGGCACCCCAGGCTCCAATTATAGCCAAGGAGAGACACGGGCACTCATCCTAATGTTCATATTAGGGTGAGATGAACTGCACTTTAAAAAGGCTATTATTCTTTCTTGCCTGTAAAATAAACCTAATACAAGTGGATCAGCTTCCTGAATAGGAAGATGAAATTAATCCCATCCCAGATTTCTGGCTGTATCTGTGCAGCATTGCCCACCCTGCTACAGTCTGATACTGATTCAGTCATACTAAAAAAAATTCCACAGTTGTTTTAAACTGGATTCCTGAGTGCAGTTTCTGGTTTGGTGGTTTTTTGGTTTTTTGTTTTTTTTTTTAGCTAGATCAGGCAGCAGATGTAAAATACCTAGGAGATATCTCTGTAGATTGAGGCTCTTTGAGCATTTCTACAGATGTCAGTGGTGTTGTCTTGTTTTTCCTGCCACAAACAGCAGGCTGACTTTTGCATGTTAGCTAATGCTACATCCTACCTCAATTTTGTAAACTCCCTTACACCTTAAGGTACTACTGGTCATTGTGAGAGACAGTGATAGAGGTGGACTTCTGGAGACTAATTTATTATGGCCTAAGCGATGTATAAGACCAAATGTACATTCCTCTGTAGGAGTGAAATGCTATGCAAGCCACAGAGCAAAACGCACTTTCAGTCTGATACTGTGCATTACCTATTGAGAAATAAGTCCTATCTCTGTCCTTGATACATGTGGCAACCTGATTCTGGAATCTAATAATACTCTAGTGACATCTTTAAGGTCTAGAGATTTCCTGACTTCAGAAGACCAGAGATCAAAGGCTGAAACCCATCCTGTCAGTCTAACAGCCTCTTCTCAACAGACATCTCTTCTCTGTACCTTTCTGAGTTTATTTTGTCTTGACTGTGAGTAACCATAACCTGTACAAAATATTCCATATATACTCTTACTCCTGCCTTGTACCATGGCATCAGAACTTCCCTGTTTCTCAGGGAAACACTTGTTCTGATAGGATTTCTTCTGTTGTGACTAATGAAACTGAGCCTTCCAACAGAAAGACGTCAAAAAGACAAGGGTCCCCCTTTCCCTCCCTATTTCTGCAGTAGAAAAATCCTCTGCAACACCCAGGTGCACTTCGCACTATTTGTATCACATTTCCATCTAGTTTCAGTTACATTTTGCTTTCCATGTGTGCAAATAAGCCCTTACTCTGCTCTAGCCTCTGTGCTGCCACACAGCTCCCACATGCCAGACTTTGCCACCCCATCAGTTCTTTGCCACCCTGTCTGTCCTTCCCCATGAAAACACAGCAGGGTCTAGCCTGGAGCCACAGAGCTCATTAGAGGCAGTGACAATGCAGGAGTTAATTAATCCCACCAAGCCAACGGCAGGAGCTTCCTGATTTGTCATTGCTGCTCTCAGCACGTCTGATGAGAAGGTCCCACCAGGACAGACCCCATCCTAGCCAGATGCCACTAATGCTGGGGTATTCACCTGCCTCAGTGCAGAGCTGACATTTAAGTTCTTCCTCCCCTCTGCTCCCTCACGCAGCTCCAAAGGTCAAGGGCAAGAGGGGCATCATTAAACCTAACCCTGGAACGAATGACACACACATATTTCACTACTGAGCCCCCACGTCCTCAGCCTTGATGGCGTCGTGTCAGGCCTCATAACACTTCTCATTCCCAGGGATTTCACTCCTCCCACTTGAAAGTCAGTAGGCACACGGTTCCTGCTGAAAAGCCTGTTGCTGACGCTCTCTGCATCCCCACTTGACAGCAAGTTGCAAAACTTTGGTGTATTTGGATTTTAGCCACTGTGCATCTGTAAGCCCTGAGGATCATCAGTCTGTGGTGAGCTGCAGAGACTGGGAGGCTCCTCCTGATAATCAGCATCTCCTGAAGCTGCTTTTGCAATCTGTTACCTTCCCTGGCAGCAAGGAAAGGGGCTGTATTGAAAACTGTGAGCAGCAGGGGCAGGGCAGAGACCACAGCAGAAAGATTGTGAGAGAACTGTCACAGTGCAGCTATGCAGGGAGGCTGCTCCCTGGTCACTCAGTCTGTGCCCCCAGCTTTGGGGCAATAGAAATCATAGAATCCTAAAACTGTAGAGGTTGGAAGAGACCTTTGAGATCATCAAGTCCAACTGCTTGCCTAGAGTTTATAAACCCACCACTACTGCTAAGCCACTACCACTTAGCCATGTCCCTAAAGCCCACATCTTTTAAATATTTCCAGGGATGGAGACTCCACCATCTACCTGGGTCTGTTCCATTGCTTGATAACCTCTTCTGCGAAGAAATTTTCCCTAAAATCCAGCCTTATACACTCCGACCTTCCTCTGAATTAGCACCATCTCAAGTCCTTGAATCCAGTATCATCCCTTAAATCTAGATTTGCCCCCTGCTGTCTGTTACAGATTTACAAAGTTTCCTTCATCGCACCTGCTTCCTAGCAGGTTTATTACCAGCAGCTGCTAACAAGCACTGCTGGCTTGGTGGCTTGTCATAATTCCTGTGTTTATTTGCTTGGGATTTTTGTAGGGCTGCCATGTTGTTGGCACTAAAAAAAAATCCTGATTCAATTAATTCATTTGAGTAGCTGGCAAGGAGGAGCAGGCAATGCATAAATTACCTTTGAAAAAAGAAATGCCTACGTTGAAAAAAGATGAAGTCTTTCAGCCTGTACCCTAAGCAGAACATCTCTGTGTTAGCTACACCAGCATCGAAGATCATCTCTGGAGCCCATTCCTGCAGCCCTGTTAGTGAATTTGGGCTTGCTGGAAAAAACCATTAATATTTGTTTAGTTACCTTCAAGCAGAAATTGGCAATCTCCAATCTGTGAAATTTCCCATAATTTATTGACACTTAGGCATCTTTCTTTTCTGTAGCAACGCTGCTGGTTTTAATTAGTGCAAATTAATCAATAGCAGGGGGGGCAGGTAGAGTTCCAGTGGAAGGCAGGTGAGAAGCACCAGTTGCATGCTAAACATGGTGATGTGTAATACTGACAACTGGAGATGGAGCATTGTGGAGCTGCAGCGTGCAGCAGGGCAGGTGTAGCAGGCAGGAGTAAGCACAGCTCTGGATCCACATCTCAGCATATGCCACACATTGCTTTTAATTATGATTTTGAAACTCTAATAAGTGTGTGTGCGTCTGTATGTATGAGTGTGTGTGTGTTTTCAAGTCTCCCTTTGTGCCTGCTCTGCAGAGGATGAGAGAGGGTTCAGCTCCTGCTTACCATGGCTTGAAGTAATTGGTGTGGTTTTTAAAGTGTGGATTGTAGGATTGTGTCTGGCCTTTCTGGCAAGTGTTGCGCAGCTGGGTTTCTGAGCCAGACAGGGACTGTTACACTTGCAAATAGTAGCTGTGCATGTATGTGGAGGTCTATACACATCCCTGGTCTCGGCTTCCTCACCAGTCCCTGCTACTGCTGCTGTGCCAGCTTCTGCAGATATTCTCACAACCAGATGTCCTGGGCGCTTGGGCTTCCTGGTCCCCTAGAAAAGCTGAGGACTGATGACCATTTCAGAGCTCAATACTCCATCATCTCTGTTCCTGAATGGTCATTGAAAGGTCAACCCTTGGTCTTGGTTGTAAGCGGTTTCCAGGAATCATCACAGAAATCTAGAACAAATACCACAAAACTATCCTCTCTCCAGGGTTCCTGGTATTGGTATCCTTGCTGTCTGCAACCAAGAAGGCCACTTATTAGATGTTATGTTTTCTAATCTAGACACCACCAGAACATGAGAGATCCTACTGGCACAACCATTGGGTTGCAGCTCTTCCAGCTTCTCTCAGCTGGTGTGGTTTTGTACATCTGTATTGAGCCACAGATGCACCTGCAGCCTCACCACAGATGTTCACAGGCCTTGTCCACCTGGTGCCATCACTGACACAAGATACACTGCATCTGCTTTTATTTTTCCCCCCTTTTCCCAGGTCTTAAGGATCAAACCACTGAAATCTCACATATTCCCTTTTGCCTTTCTTCCTGCTACAACCCCAGCAGCATCAGCACTATCATTTCAGGATCAAAACCAGCTTTGTGTTATCCAGCTTTTGTTGATGATGATGTATGAAGAAGAGAGAAAAAAGACAGCTTGATTTTCATAGGTTAGGTGTTGACCCTGCTGGGCTTAGTGTAGCATGAAACCGGTTTTGACTAGTAAACTGAATAAATATCCAGGGAAGCTGTAGAGGGGCAATATATATGCAACACTAAGGTGTCATTTGTACAAAATTACTTTGATTCATCAGAGGTCTAAGCTGGTACCTGGTGCCTTAAAAATCCTGTGAAAAGGTCTTCAGGGAAATGTTTCAATTCATAACCTGTTTGCACAAAACAGCTTCATCTCCTGATTGAAAATATGAAACCATTTGGCAGAGCAGCTCAGGGCAAAAACCATGGGACACGGTGCTGCCAGTCAGCCCAAGGGATGAAGCAAGAAGGTGAACAGAGGCATCTCTGCAGCATTGTCAGATCTACAAAGGCCAAGAAAATCACTAGCAGTGTAGATGTGGCAGAAAAAGTGAGAGCAGGTTTGTTAGCGGTGAAGCTTACACATCCTATGAAGTTCAGTCTGGGTGGAAGCAGCAGAGTGAATGGTTGGGAACTGGTTTCTGTGCAGTAGAGGCCATTCAGGGGCCTGTGGTTCTGGGCTGCCCTGCAGTGCTCAGTGCTCTAGCAAAGGACTTTGTCCAATCTTTCTGAACCTGTCTCACAGCCTCCATCCATGGTAGAGGAACAACGTCTTGGCAAGTTTAAATGTAAGGCATGACACAAGTCATGAGGTATTTCCAGTTCCAGTTCTTCTTCCCAGAAGAATTCAGGGAGATCAGAAGCTGAATCTCACACCACCACCACCCACCCCTCACCCCAACCTCGGGGTGTTCAAGCCAGTGACTCTAGTCTGAGACTACCTGAAAGGGCAAACTGTTCTTTATTCCCATGGGAAGAGTGCAAGGAAGGACTCATTTACAAGGATTTTGATGGATGCACTTTGAAAGAAGCATAGATTCCCAGCAATATACTTCAGAAGCACATATCCCTGCTGCTGCTCCAAGATGGTCAGATGTAATCCCACTTCAGTCATTTTTAACAGGGTGCTGCACTCTCCTAGGTGGGAGCATTCCCTGGAGGATTCCAACACATCTTAATGAGTTATGTAGCATTTTTCTTCGGTTCCTGCTGCAGCAGCAGGCAGTAATAACAAGGAAATGTCCTCCTTTACAGTCCATTGCCTCACTGTGATTTTTTGGATGCTACTTGAATATGTAGACTGCCCCTGCAGGGTGAGAGTTCCCCTCTCTATGTTGGATTAAGCTGGATGTAAAGCAAGAGGATTCAGATTACTTGTGCACAATATGGTACGTGCCTACTCATAGGCAAAGAACCTTGGCTTAAGCACAAGCCAAGAAAAATCAAGGATGCAACCACTGCTTTCAATAAGTAGCTGGGCTAAGGTCAGTGTATTTGTGGGCAAGAAGAGACTTGAGACCTTTGATTCATCATTCATGTGGAAAGATAAAACCTTTTTTTTTTTTTTTGCCTTCCCTTGGGGCAATGATGACTTCCACTGAGGAAAGAGCAAATATACCAAAGAAAAGCTTTTCATGTTGAAATACATTTTTCCTATTAAATATAGAGGGCAAAGGAGAAAAAGTTAGAGAGGAAGATATCCTGGCAAAGGTTTATTTAATATAAGCTACTTTTTTTTTTTTTTTGTGAGTTACAGGACATAAATTGAGCACTTTA
Organism: Psilopogon haemacephalus; assembly: GCA_013396835.1. Taxonomy (NCBI): domain Eukaryota; kingdom Metazoa; phylum Chordata; class Aves; order Piciformes; family Megalaimidae; genus Psilopogon; species Psilopogon haemacephalus. Next base: position 1,900,484 of record VWZI01002420.1, read on the forward strand.
ATGTATTCCATAATGCTGCAGAAACATGACCTTGAAGTCACCACAGAAATCTATTTCAGCTTTTATTTAGCAGCTCTGTAGCCTTTCAGAATATGAGCTTTAATAGGAGTGGAGTTAACAGCCAATCGTCTTCACTCAGGCATGGTCATACTCTGATTCATGAGCATATACTCTTCTCTATTGCTATTTGTTTAATTTTCCATCCTTTAGAATAAGTGCTCAAATCCCTATTCTGGCTCCAAGATCAAGACTTAGAGTCCTTGTGACTTTTAGCTGCTTCTGCACAAGAGGAGCACTTTGGAGAAGCTTAGTACAGTCCAATCACTCACAGAGTGTTTGCTGCCCTGATAAAACCAACCCAGCCTCCAAGTTACTTCTTCTAGAACTGTACACCCTGGAATCATAGAATCACAGAATAGTAGGGGTTAGAAGGGACCTCCTCACTTGCAAGAAAATAAAACCAGAATTTTCTTCTAAGATGCACTGAAATGTGTTTGCGGCTTCAAAGTTACCCACAAAATGTTTTAAGTTGAAAAAGCTGCTAGTTTTAGTGGACCTGGGTTTTGGGATGTTTGTTTGTTTGTTTTTTAAGGGGAAGAAACAACTATTTAGGAGACATATATTTCAGCAGGAGAAAAAAAATTGTGATGAAAGAAGTCACACTGTGCGGAGTATGTCACTGTCCAGCCCGTGTCATACAAGGATGAGAGCAACCATCTCTCCCAACAACACACCTAAAAACCCAAGAACTTTGTAGAGGTAGATGAACAACTTGAGAAAATACAAAAAAGAACTAAAGAACTGGGAATGAGTAAGCTCTTCTCCAGTCTGCCCACTGGCTTCTGGATTGATATAGAGATGCATAAGCTGAGGAAAGAAGCAGCATCTCTTGCTAAGAAGCATTTCATTGCTAGGCTCCTTATTCGCCTGTCTGGAGGCAAGTGACAACCCAGCACACAGTCCTGCACCTGCTCCATCAGGATCTGCAGATGTTGTTTTCTCAGCGTCATGGTTATTGCATCTGAAAACCCCACCCAGAGGTCTTCTGCACTGCTCCTGTCCAAATCCCTTCCTTTGCTGCTCATGAGGTCTGCTCAAAGGGGCTGCCCTCTCTTTTAACTTCCAGTCACCTGCTGGCAAAGGAAAGGAAAGGGAGAGGGGCAGGGGGGGAAGAGAGAATTTGTAGTGAGCGGTGTGAAATGAACAGAGAACAAAAAGTTACCCACCCAAAAAAACGAATGCAGAGTGAATGTGGCTGACAAACTGTCACTGCTGGTGTCCTTCACTTCACTCGCTGTCATTTGTAATTCATCAAAAGCAGAGAGAGGACTCAGAATCATATCAGGGTGGCATCTTCCATCACAAGAAACTCCATTCTTCTAATTAACTTTCCCACTGACCCAGAGACAAACATTGTGTGTGTGTGTATGGTGTACCCAGAGAGTCAGAGAGGGATATTGCAGTCTTGATGTCTCCACATTTACAACACTGCTGTCTGATTGGTTTGGGTAGAGAGAGGGGAAGGGAGGGGGTGATTTGTGCCTCTAAAGCATGCATGGATAGTCTTTAAATTTGCTTGAAACAGAGGTTTCCATTGCCTGTTGTGATCTGCCCTTGTCTGGAGGAAAACGTGCTTACCGTGCAGCAGCAGCAGTACGGCATGGCAGTAAATCCAGACAATCCTGGAGGAGTTATCTGATTCCTTTTGTGAGGAAAACAGATTTCTAGGACTCACTCTTATGCTCTTGTTTTGGCTTTACACAACTTCAATAACATTACTTACATTTTACCTGCCCCTCATCCCTATTACTGGCAGGTAGACTGACTTACAGGAAGGACCAAAGCTACACTCCAGGTCAGATCAAAGATCCATCTTGCCCCATCTTTGACTGTCTTAACAGATGCCCCACTGACTTTAACGGTGGACAACAAAAAATGTTTAAGGATCATTCCTGAGAAGGGGATGGGCAAACAGTCATAACTCTCTCGATGGTTTAGCTAATAATTTGTGGCACAGCAAGAGTCTTAGATTCAGAGGGCACAATGCCTTTTATCTGTGCAGATGATTGAGATGAGGATGGGTCTCAGGAGTGCCAGTGCAGAAAAACAAGGCTCCTAAAGCTTTCAAGGTTTTCCAAAACAAAATTGCAAGGTTTTGAAACTGATTTTCTAAGGCACAGCCAGTCATTGCAAAACAAACTTTAGTCCTGAGGAACTGATTTATTATCAGTGCCATGGGATGAAATGATTTTTTAATGATCCTTTTGTAATTGAACAGTAAGATCCTAACAGCTAATAGCCATGCTGGACCTAAATATTAGAGCAAGTTACCTCAGAATCATTAACTGCCTGGTGCAACAGCCTGGAAATCTTGGGGTGACTTGATATAAATTAACAAGTAGAGGTTTATAATGCATTAAATATGACAATTAATCTCACAGCCAGTGAAGCAGCTTCTCGGTGAGTTATTTTGATGTGAAATTACATTTTCTTTTACTCTCCCTGAATCTCCTGATCTCACTCAAAATGCCATACATTTTGTATTCACAACTCAAATCAGCAGAGGAAAAACTGTCAAAGAGGAAGGCAAAAGTGTAGTCACTTAAGTAGAAAATAGTTGGCTATGGCAACTTCTTATATTCTACATCTCTCAAATTCACTTATTACTTTTAAAGACATTGAATTGGTGACATCATAGTTTATGTTAAGCTTGTCCAGGCTGTAGGTTGTTTCCTAGTGTTGCAAACATTTCTCTTTGTAACCCATATGCCCTAATACCAGATTAAGCTCAGCCAGCAGTGCTACCATGAAGTACAAAGAACCTTACTATGGTTAATATGTTCAATTAGTTTTCCTGTCTAGTTTGAGCAATTACATATGAGGAGCTGTGGTTGAGTGGGTTGTTTTTTTTTTTGTTTTGTTTTGTTTTGTTGTTTTTTTTTATATGAAATATGCTTACAATGCATCCTCCTTTTCAATTTCTCATTGTGTGGATAATATTATTAATTTATACCATGTGTGTGGAGATCAATGGAAAGCTAAGCATACTGCAGAGCACACCATGTCTTGGGAAGGCACTTTTAAGGAGTTTATGAGGGCAGCACTTGTCATCTGGCTGGTCATTTGCAGAAGATCTATGAATCACAGCCAGGAGAGCAGAGAATGATATGTTGTTTATTGCAGGAAACTTTATGGGTCTTTCCATGGAAAGAGGTGTTAGAAGTAGGATAACCTTGAGACTCATAGGTCCTGCTGAAAACAGGCAGATGAGATCAAAACAGCTGTCAGTGTATGTGCTTATGCAGACAGAAATACTGGGGAGAGCCAGCAGAACTCACTGAGAGTAGAGGTCCTCTATCAAGATGGATAAAGTAGATAATTTAGGTGAATATGATATTTACATAAATTTGACTTTAGGGATTGAGTGATGTGTGATTGATTGGTTAGGAGTTTGATTAAGTGAGCAGGGTTCTCAGCACCCTGTTATGAAAGGTCATGTCTTTTATCTCATGCACTGGCCTATATTTCTAGAGGACCAACATTCAGGATCTGGTATCTAAGTGTTCTTTGGGGGTTTCCAGGCTGTTTGATTCACTCAGCTAGAAATAATCCTGGTGTTCAGCAGGACATGGCAGGGTGTCTGTTGAGAGGTCATGGATTAATTTATTTAGTCTATAAATTAGGAAAAAATACTGGCCTCAAATGTAAGTAAGACAGATGCCTTGGAGAGGGTTGCAAGCCAAAAACCATTAGGAAGAACTTGCACACACTACCTTTGTATTAGCCTTGAGGTCAGCAGAACAAGGTCCTGGAGCCCTCAGGATAGCTGATGTGAGATGAAAAGCTCTTCCACAAATGGGCCCTGATTTCACCTGCACTCAGCTACCAGGGGGGCTGTTTCTGAGTGGCCAGGTGTGGCCTTTAGCCCTAAGCTTTGCCAACTTGCACATGGCTGAATGAATCTGCTAAAATGATCAGCTGGGAAATAGGTAATATCATTAAATACCATTTAAGCTGTCATTTTTATGTGTAGAGTCAACACCTCTCATGATGAATGGGTCAGTTCCTGCCTCAGGGAGTGATCACTGCAGGTGTGTTGCTGCCTTGGAAAAACATCAGGGTCTTGGTTTGCCCTGACTTGTATTTAAGTCTACAGCACAGGTTATGTAAAGGCAAGATTGGGCCCTGAGGAATGATGCCTGTCATAAGGCACATGAAAAAGAATAAAGGAAGAAGCCTGATGTCAGATTCTTGATTTTGCTGAAGTTTCAGCACAGCACAAACTCCCAAAGCCCCAGGAAGGAGCACTGAAATGTTCTTTAGCAGACTAATGATGTTGGAGGCTATTTTTCTTGTCACAGACAACTGCACACCAATAGCAACAAAAACAACAACAAAAAAGAGCCTAATGAACCTGCAGAAACGTATGGCCCTAATGAAGATGAAAGCCTCTCTTCCAGCTACCTTGCCTAGAAACACAAAAAAAGCAGGAAATTAAAAACCAACAGACAAGGTGCCAGCTGCTTGGAGAGATTTCAGAGGCACAATTGGGTCTGCAAAAAGGAAGAAAAGGAAGAGAAAGCTTTTTCCCTAGGGTACTTCTGCAGGACCATTCTTCATCGCTGCTGAGTCTGCATTAAATGGCACAGCTGGTTGGAAGAGAAAGGCTTCTGGGTGGAGGGGAATACACGGAGATATATTTTTAATGGGCTTGTAAGTTCCTGGAGAGGGAAATGCAGAGCTGTTAAGCTTGTTGAGCTGAAAAGTTCTTCTGATTCCAAGGGCCTCAAGTGTCGCATTGCCTCCAGTGATTGTCAGCTCTCTGCGATCTCCACTCCATTTGTTATTTTATTTGTGTGAGAACAAACAGTCTATCACCTGATAAGATTTATAACTAATGCTGAGCAGGATTGTACAGCAAATACTGAAGATTGTACTGTAAGGCTTGTTGGTTTTCACTGAGATCTGTTCCAGGATAGCAAGACATTAATAAACCAGCTTTCTCCTCTGGAAGCTGCCTCCAAGGCTTGATTTCTTTTTATTGGTGAAAGAAGTTTGTCCTTTTATCTCTAGCCACTCATGATTTCTTGGGGTGACAGACAGTTTCAGGCCTGGGGCTCTTTGACAGAGGTTTGGGAGTAGGCAAGGCTGGACTGGCAGGAGATGTTGCATGTCACATCTGAAGCGGGTTGATGGAGCTGAGTGGGAAATCTGCCCAAGCCCATGTCCATATCCTTGCCAGTGCCACAACAAACACAGAGCTGACATTTCTGAGAGCTAAAACTTTTCACAATATAGCAAAAATGCTTATTCAAAATGCACCTAAAAATCAGTTGCCTGATGGATGTGATTTTCTAATGAAGTGGAATAAAAACTATCATCATCAGGCTAAAATTTTTACTTCAGGTCTTCTGTTAAAAATCTCCAGGTCACCCTGAATTTGAGACATTATTTGTGGGGGATATGTTTTGAATAAGGAAAGCTTTTAAAAAGGATTGTTGTCTCTACCCTGGTTATTCCTTGCATTCCAGCAGTGTCCTGAGTTTTCATTTTTGGACAGGGAGAGTATGTGCCAGGTACTGTCCAGACACAAATCAGCCTATGGCTAAACAGCTCAAGAGAGTAACACATGCATTAGGAAAAGAGCAGAAAAGTCTGACTTGCTAAAAACAACGCAAACACATTCTTGCAGGGAGTCTATCTGAAAAATACACAAATTAAAAGGACAGATCTCCAGTGCTTTCAGATGTTTCAAAGGCACAGTTGGAGCTGCAGATGAAAAAAGAAACAGAGCAAAAGAAACAAAATCCCTGCCTGACTGGGGTTGTGGCTACAGGGTCATTCTTCACTGCTGCTGCTGCTGATTCTGCATTAAAAGGTGTAGCTGATTAAAGATTTGGGTTTGGGGAGGGTTAAGGGTGAGAGAATACACAGATATATATATATTTTTTAATGGGCTTGTAAGTTATTAGAAGGAGAAGTGAAGGGCTCTTTAAGTTGTGTGGACAAGAGGTTCCAAGGACCTTGAATGTTGCAAGTGTTTTGCCAATTGCCTTTCATCTCTGCAATCTTTACTTCTGTTGTGATTTTTATTTGTGCACTGACCAACAGGAGCTGTCCTCTGTTAAAATTTGTGACAGGTGTTCATCATTCACTTCCAGTGCAGACTGAAATATGAAACAGTATCCTACACCTCTTACTGATGGTCTCTATAACACAATTTGTGGGTAGATACAGGTCACTTTGGCATGGCTGTTTCCCACCATACCAATAGACTCTTGGGCCTCTGATTTGGTGATACAGGCTCTTCTCACTTCCTCCCTGGGACAGGACAAGGAGCGATGGATATAAGCTGCAGCACAGGAGGTTCCACCTCAACATAATGGGGAACTTCTTTACTATAAGGATACACTGGAACAGGCGCCTCAGAGAGGTTGTGGAGTCTCCTTCTCTGGACATTTTCAGGACCTGTCTGGATATGTTCCTCTGTGACCTGCTCTGGGAGGGGGTGTTGGACTTGATGATCTCGTTGAGTCCCTTCCAACCCCTAACATTCTGTGATCCTGTGATACAATAAATCCAGATTTAAAGCATTCAGTACTGTAAGGACCAGGTACAATGTAGCTGCATGATGCAAAGCACTGATTTGGTGAATGCTTGCTTTGGTAGCTCAGAGTTTGTTCAAAACGTACTGATGTTAACAGTGCATCAGCAGGAATTCTGCAGGACCTAGTGTTACAACTTACCCTGCAGTCAGCCTAAAACCTGAAGAGACTTTACATTGCCCTCTCCAATTGGTTTCAGAGAAAGGCAGTCCTGTTTTCATACCAGATTCAGTTCTGTTCAGACTTTGAGACCAAGCTGGTCCTGCCCATGCCTGATGTGAATGGCCATGAGGCCAAGGGCATAAAGCATTCTCTTGTGAACTCATCTGTGTCTGGAATATATCACATCAGCATGCTCAGTGCAACAGCAGCCCACCCGGCTACTTATCTTGATCTATGCTTCAGATATTGTTGCTTGCTCAAGACATAAAGTGAGGGTAAAATACATCTTGTAGCTGCATATTTCTTTCTTTTTCAGCTAGTAAGGTGTTTCTGGTTAGGAAAGTTCATGTGCTGAGAAGTCCAAACTCCAGTGTATCTTTTCCATTAATAAAAATAAGAGACAGGTTTCTTCTTCCCACCTCTCCAGCTCAAGTGGTTTACTGTGATTTAAAATAAACAAAGATTGCTGCACAGCAACCTCTTGACCTCTTCCTCAAGAGCCAGCCTTTGAGACACAGAATGTGGATAGAAGAATCATTAGAGTGTGATAAATAAACCTATCATGGGGATAACACAAGTCCTGAGCTACGTGTATCGGGTAGATAGGAAGAGAAAGAGGTCACACCAGTGAGGTGAAAGGACAGGATAGCATGCAGCTAATGCTTCAAAAGGAATTAGTTAAAAAAAAAACAACAACCAAAACAATAACAAAACAACCAACCCCCCCTCCGAGTTAAAATAATCTTCAGAGAGGTGGTGAAGCAGAAATATTTATTCAAGGCAAAAGTTACAGGGCTAGTACCAGTGAGCAACTGCATGTGTAGGGCCAGCAGGCAAGACAGGGGTGTGGAGCTGCATGCTCCAGCTCCAGGCACAGCATCTCTAAATGTTAGGGATCACTGCCTGAAGATGCTGAGGATGCACAGACAGGCAGACAGACAGATAGAGCAGTGCACAGCATTTTTATGGCTTTCAGTGGAGTCAGATCCAGGCCTGGTAATGGCCTGGTGTAGTGGCTCAGAAGCTGATGAAAGCAGGATTTACATTTCTGTTCTAAAAGCATCGTAAATAGAGCCTATCACAGCAGGGCCAGAACCAGAAGAGTCCCTGTTGAAATATGTGTGGATCCAACAGCAGACTGCCTCAGCCCTGTCCCAACCTCATCACACGTCCTTTCTCATCTTACCTGGGAGCATGAGTTTCAGAGGTCTGTTGTAGTCTGTGGAAGAAACAGCAGATATCTGAATGCACAAATAAACTGCATAACAATTCTTCAGCAAGCTGAGGCTTATTAAATGTCCTCTGAAGGAGGCCTACAAAAAAAATCTGGTGAAGGACATTTTAGACTAACAATTAGTGACAGGACTAGGGGGAATGGAGCAAAGGTAGAGGTGGGGAGATTCAGACTGGATGTGAGGAGGAAGTTCTTCACCATAGGAGTGGTGAGAGGCTGGAATGGGTTGCCCAGGGAGGTGTTTGGGGCCACATCCCTACAGGTGCTTGCATCCAGGCTGGATGAGGCTGTGAGAAGCCTGATCTAGGGTAGGGTGCCCCTGCCCACAGCAGGGGGTTTGGATCTGGTTAATCCTTGTGATCCCTTCCAGCCCTGACTGATTCTATGATTCTATGATGAGCCTCTGATGTTTTCATACTTGTCCAGACCTGGCTAGAAAGCAGTTGGATCCCTGTAAATTGGTATTTCCTTGATAAAGAATAGGCATAGCAGCACAAATCCCGTGCTACCTTTAGGTGGGATGGAGTAAAGCCTGACATTTGTTTGAAAATATATGCCTCCTATTCAGAGAGTTCCAGGGCCATTAAGCACCAGTAATGGAGGTTCCCAAAGGGTCACAATGGGATGGGTTGTTGAGGGGAAGCTGTGCCTGCCTCTAGTACATGTGTGAAACAAATACACACCTGCCCCATGAGTGTTTTTCATGTGCGATGACTTAAGATTCAACATGACAAAGCTCATCTCAAAGCAAGGGGGAGGTGATTCTCTCCCTTTACTCTGCTCTTGTCAGACCTCACCTGGAGTACTGTGTGCAGGTCTGGAGCCCCCAACACAAGAAGGACATGGAACTGTTGAAGCCAGTCCAGAGGAGGCCACGAAGATATTCAGAGGGCTGCTGCAGCTCGCTATGAGGACAGGCTGAGAGAGTTGGGGCTCTGCAGCCTGGAGAAGAGAAGGCTTCCAGGAAACCTTATAGTAGCCTTCTGGTATCTGAAAAGGCCTACAGGAAGGCTGAGGAGGGACCATTCACAAGGTCTTGTAATGACAGGATGAGGGGTAATGGGTTTAAACTGGCAGAGAAGATATTTAAGCTCGATGTTAGGAGGAAGTTCTTTACAGTGAGAGACCTGTTCTAGTGGGAGGTGTCCCTGCCTATGGCAGGGGGTTGGAACTGGATGATCTTCGAGGTCCCTTCCCACCTAAACCATTCTATGATTCAATGACTCTGAGTAGCAAGTTTGTGGCTACAGTTCTGATGTTGGTGAAATTATTTGAAAGGATTCCTTTAACTTTGGATGCCAATTCAGGGACAATCTTACTAGAATGATTTCTTGACGACTGTGCAGCTCTGGTGAAATCCTGCTTTGCTCCTCCTTTTATTAACATAGATTGCAAACACATTTGACTGTAAAGAAGAACTTTTGGGCTATTGTTTCTTTTTAAATTGAATCTTTTCTGATGTTTTACTGAACAATAGGGAAAGGAACACCTTGTTTTCATTCTTCTTCCTCTTTCTTTTAGTGTTAGCAATGTACAACAAAGAGAAAAGAGATGAGATACTATTACTATTCTTAGCTCCTAATGTAGGAGCTTGTGAATTCTGGAATTAAGACATGTGGGCTCAGATAGTCTTTCTCTCTTTTACACATTTCTCTTGATAGAAATCCAGTTTTTACTTTTGACTGTATTCCTCCATTTTACATTTAATTTTCAGTGTGTTGGGTTTTTTATACTACTTCATGTTTCAAATCCAGCATCACTCTCTTTCTTCTGATGCTGCTTTTTGTAGGTCAGAAATATCACTGGGGCACTTCAGCCTTTCAGTCTGTTTCTCCTTTGGTTTGCCTTACTCTCTCTCTTCCAGACACTGGTTATCAATTTATAACATTGTGGGTCACAACATCACTGTGTTAGATTTATAGCAAAAATCTGCAGCAATCTGTCTCATCCATGAGAGGATGGAAGCAGTTGTTGATTTGAAGAGCCCTTCAGTGGAACTTGTTGGTCAGTTGGGTTCAAATCGGTCAGTAGCTCTACAGGTCTTTCCTGCAACTGATCACATTGCAGGGTCAGGAGCTGTGCAATGACAGAACAGGATAGAATCCAAGGGGAAAATGGATTAAGCCACTGTTTGAAACTCCAAGTGAGCTTTGGATTAGGTCCAAAAGAAGACTGTGAATATTACTTTGCAGCAGGAAGAGGTGGCTTCCTTCTCCCTACTACATGATGCAGATTCGTAGCACACAGTTATTACCTCTTTTGGGGGAACATGGAGAGCTGACCTTCAGTGAAATAAAGGTTCTGCTGACTGCAAGCTTCCAGACAACATGATTTTAACAGCATGTCAAAAGGGAGATCAGTTGGTCTTTAGGGTGGTCATACATCTAAAGAATTACTCAGGGCCAATTCAGAAACTAGCACTTGCTTAGAGAAGCAGTACCTATTTCGCCAATAGAGGAGGGAGATGTTAAAAATCCCTGTGCAAATCCCCTCTGAAATCCACTACACTTTAAATGAAGATCTCTTTCTAGCACTGAACCTTTGTTATTCCCCCCAAGACAGGATCACCAACCTTTATTGTTCCAGAGCCGTGGGCAAAGCACCAAATGAAATCTACTACAAAGCTTTGTTAGTAGTATTTTGTTTTGTGGTTGCTGGATCTCTGTGCTTAGAGGTTGTCATCATCTGCCCTAGATAGAGCATGACTAATAAAGAACTGTTTTAATGTAATTTTTGCCACTGACCTTAATTGCACAGGTCAGAAATGAAAGCAGCTCAACATATGCCAGGAATTAAGGTCCCAAGCAATTCCCCAGCAAATGTTACACTCCCTGGATTGGGTTGGAACCCAGCCAGGCTGTGCTCACTGAAACTTATAAATTGCCTTTTTCTTGCTGGCAATATGAAATTAAATTGGTATAAGGGATATTGCCTTGTTGATGAAGATGTACAAGGGAGAGTTAACTCCAATAAGCTGAACTTATCATGAGATATGAAAAACATCTTAATTGGCTCAACACCTTCCTTGGGTGGGCTTGAGGAAACCCATGAAAACTGCAGTACCACTAAAGGAAACAGTCTTTGTTCATTCTCTTTGTGAGTTTGAATTGCACTGCTTTTCCTATACTGCTCATGAATGGTAGAGTGCAAAACAGGATATATAGCACTTTAGATGATGCTGTAGTGAGCTGTGATTTTTATCTAAAAAGCCCTTTTCTTGTGGTATATTTATGGCCTGTAATCCCTCCCTTGCTACAATTCTTTCCCAAGCTCTATTTCTATCCATTGTCCATAAAGGGCTCATTTTATCAAGTCTTCTCATCTCTAGCTGTAATGACTATTGCATGATGTAAATCTAGGAGCAGTAGGCTAGAGATGAACTCTAGTGAACATTAACCCTTCTAGGCTCTCTTAACATTTGGACCCAGATTTTGGAAGGAAATGAAAATTAAGATCCTTCCAGTAATTTTTCTCTTCTCATTAATTCAATCAGAGAAACTAAAAACAGCCAAGACCTTTGGGTCAATGTGTCCTGCTTCCCTTGTGTCACAGTCACCATGGTATCTGTTACCTGTCTTTGAGAGAAGATTGGGAAGTTATTGCATTACTCACTTGTTGCAATCTTAGAATTATAACTGTATTAATGTAATTGTGTCAAACTGAGGCAGACATTTTCCAGAGAGCAGGAGTGAGGAGGACAGTATTCAGAGTCTCAGGGACTTACAGTCTCAAACAGCACAGCTAAATAGAGATTTCTGAGCAGCAGTGTGATGGGACTGTTCTACCAGGAGGCACCACACAGCATACTAGAAAAGCCCTCAAAAATCCCAAAGGCCTTTTCCACTCCTATGATGGATGTGCATGCAGCCATGGAATTGTGTTGCACACACCTAGGAGACAGCGTTACCAGCAATTGCCAGCATGCCTGATCACAAAACTGGAGTCTTGTGTACACTGCTATGAGTTATGGGGCTTTGAGCAATGGGATTATGAGCCTTGGAGAAGGGCAGCAGGCTTCTGCCATCTACCTCTGCAAAAGGAAAATTAGGCTGGATGTGTGAGGCACAGACTGGACAGAGAGCTCTGAAAGTTCTGCAGTCAGCTGTCCTTGACCCTGTGCAATGTGCCACGTGTATAGCTGGTCAGAACTCCTGGGTCCTTGATTACAGAGTCATTAAGGGATTTAAGCCTTCAGTTACCACACTCAGACACTTGCCCACTGTCTTTGACATGAGATCCAATCTCTCATAAGGTGTAAAGATGGCTGAAATTTTCTCTTTTTACTCTAGAGAAGGTTCTGATGCCCTTGAGATCAATGTTACCTACAGTACTGTACCTGGACTGAGTCAGAACACCTAGCATGCTCCTCCACTCATATTTCTGCTAACCAGAATGGAGCATATGCAGTTTTAGAGGTCTGCCATAGAACCCTCCTCGTGAGTTTGGGGCTATCTTGAAAATTGGCAGTCTTCTAAGTGACAACAGTGGAGCTGGTACACGGTCAGGAGAAGGAGGGCATATCCATCTGGACACAGGAAGAATCAATACCTTTCAGGCTCTAGGTGCTAGGGTGACAAGCTCTAACAAACGCAGCAGATGGGTACTTGGTAGAGAGCCTTTAGTAGGCTGGCTCAGTGCCTGGCAAACCACAGGGAGAAAATCACAGTATTAAGAGAAGCACCATGCAGAAACGCACTGAAATATTGCCAGCAAAACACCCAACCAACTCCTGAAAGGGCTTCCTGCATAGTGGAAGTCAAACCTGCTCTTTCAGTCATTTCCTTCTTTTTTTTTTTCCCTAGTCATGATGGGCCTTGGTGAGCAGCTCACCAAAGCAACCGTCTCCCACTGTGCCTCCTCTCACATTCTCCTAGCACCTGAGAGACAGAGCAAGCAGCATCCAGGTTGTATATGGACCATGTCTGGAATTTTTTTTTAAAGAGGGAGAGATTTCAGCAGAACATATCTGCTAACTGGCTTCTTCACCTAATTAGTTGTGGAAAAGTCACCAGATGGACACAGATTTTAATGATGGCTTCATTCAGAGTCTTGGAGGAGTGGGTTGGATATAAGAGATAATTATCTTGACTTTTAGATGTAAAAGGCTTCTATTTTATTCTGCATTTTTTTCCCTCTAGTTCATTTTTAATGAAAGAGAAGAACAGTGAAATTCAAAACATCAAATAAAAAGGGAAGGTTGACAATCCATCGTTTAATCTCTGCTTAGTGCCAGCCCAGAGTGACATTTCTAAAGATTGGTTTGATGGGAAAGTTGTTTGTTCATAAATTGCCACAAAATGGCATTCTGGGTTTAGCCAGGGACTTTCCCCCTTCCCCTCTGCACTGGGAGGAAAGTTAAGGCTATCTGATTAAGTGCTAGAGGGGATGGATGTGTGTTTTCATGACACAGAAAGAAATACAGCTAGGAAATGCCTCTTTCACACCCACTTTCTTTCCTGCCCTTCAGGACTCTGCTCTTATGCTGTGTTCAACAAGGGGCATATGATGAGATTGTAAGAGCATATCCACCAATGTATAACTACTCATCACATTGATAAAGACTTCAGGGGTCTAATTGGACCCTCCTTCTGCACGGACAGCAGAGCTTTGTTTGCAGGGCAAGAGAGATACTGCCTGTGAATGGGTGTGGAAAGATGGAGAAGGCAGCAATCAGAAGAGGTGTAAGAAATTGAGAGGCTAAAAAAGAGCATCTGCTCTTCACGGGCGCAGGGGATAAAGTTCTCTTCCCTGTGTGCCATCTGGCTTCTTCAGCCTCTTGCCATTTGGCTGTGAGTAGGAGAAAACTCATGAGTGACTTGGAGCACCAAGCAGATATGGGCACAAAGGGAAGTTCTCAGAAGGCTTTGAGAAGATAAAATTAAAGAATAGAGAGTTTCATCAAATCAGGAGCAGTCCAGTGAAGATGTATTCTGTCGTAAGGTCTGGGCTATGCTCAGGAGTAGCATACATGGCATGCCTTTGGTCATATTTATCTGGGTTCAGCCAGAGCCTTGCAGCTGATGACTGGCAGTGAATTGCAATTAAAATCTTATTAGCAGCTTAGGCACTTAGTTCTGCAAAATCTGGATGCTCAAACATATCCCAGGGAATAGCCTTTTGGGTTTTTTTGAAGGGAATCTGTGCCTCTGCCAGCAAGTCCCTCCATCTCCACCAGTGCTCCCCAAGCACTTAGTAGAAAAACAGGAATACAAGCTAGAATAAAAATGTAACCAATTCCCATATTTCTTTTGAAACCAATTTGATGGCTGAGGATGTGCAGTATATAGCTATCAAATTTGGCTAGTGTTGTCATTCAAATTGAATGTAGTCTCTAAGGACAGGTTTTGCTCTCTAGTATCACAGTGAAGGATCTGCTAGTAGAGTGCATTGGTGGAAATGGAATATATGTAGGCAGCTGGATAAGTGGATCGTCTTATCCATAGCTGAAATAACTGAGACATCTGAAGTCCATAAAATGAGGAAACCACTTGAGAACACTGTTGGAGAGGCTTTAGCATTCACTTTTCCTGGGTAGCCCATGAGACCAGCCTTTCACACAATGCTCCAGCCCTCTCTGCAGCTGATGCACAGATGCACAGAAGAAAGTTGGCAGAAATAGAAGCTGATGGGGAAATTCAAAGAAGGCCACTCAGAGTTCTTTCAAATCCCCCTTTTCCTATCACATTTACAGTAAAGAAGGCAAGGATTAAGGGGGAAAGATTGTTTAATTGTTGTTACCATTATTTTACTATTGTTTTGCTAAGATACTAATAATTTCGTATGGACTCATGAAATTCTTAAACTTTGTTTCCAAGCTTTGTATTAACATCAACTCAGTCTTCTTCCCAACCTGAGATTTGTATGGGACAAATCCCTGTGTCCATGGTGAAAAAAACCCAACCCTTTAACTAAGTGAGCTGATCATTAATCACAAGAGAGGGTTCTGGACCAGTTGTAGCTGTAGGTGTATAGCTAGACAGATGCCAATAGGGACATATGCATGCATGATTTACAGTGAGGGTGGTGAGACACTGGCACAGGTTGCCCAGGGAGCTTGTGGCTGCTCTCCCTCCCTGGAGGTGTTCAAGGCCAGGTAGGATGAGGCCTTGAGCGACCTGTTCTAGAGTGAGGTGTCCCTGCCTATGGTGGGGAGTTGGAACTGGATGATCTTTGAGGAACATATGTAAGTTCAAGCTTTTAAAAAAATGAAACATTCAAGAGATTAGTGTGGGGCCTTTGCTGTTAAGCACCAAAGATGGTTTCAATGAATTCAATCAATAGGAACTGGGCATGCTGAGACCATCCCTACCATTGTTCAGACTTTTGCAGGAGCTGATCACACAGTAGAAATGCCATGGTCAGGTCAGGGTGACCAAACCATCATGAAGTTTTAGAAATATCATTAGTGGTGTTGCTCAAAGTGGGTGATGACACAAATACTTTCTTGGTTTAGCTGTTCTTTAGTAATACTCTTTTTTTTCCTCCCATCCCCTATTTATTTACAGGGAGTGAGGCTGTTGGAGTGACAAGCTGAGTTAACGAGATGGTTGATCATTTCCTTTCTCTGTAATTTTAATTCAGCAGATTGCTGCCTAGCATCTGCATGTGTGTCAGTGCATCTCACACTCCTTTGACACATCACCTTTCCAGGGCTATCATTTTTCATCTAAGATTATGGACAAGCGTTTGGAAAGTGGCCTCGACCAGCGAGGTGAGGAGAACTCAGATCATTTTTATAAACCAAGGGGTAGAGTGATCCCCTCTATATGTCAAATTAGAACTAGCACTTCACTGTAAGGAAGACACCAATTAATGTGTTCCATGGGCTTGGATTTAATAGAGCAGAAGATTTACCAGCTTTTAGAAGCTTAATACCATTTATTGGGTGAAATAATTTGTCAGTGGGTAAGGTCTTCCTGACTTCCTTAATCCCTTGCAAATGGCAACAGTCATAGCTACAGAGATCAACAGTAGTATGCTGCTCCTTGCTTAACATTTTCCATGGACAAGAGCATGACTGGGGTGCTTTTTGTATATGAAATGTGAAGATTTGAAGTCAACTCTGATGCAAATTTCTCTCTGTGTCTCTGACGTGTCCAGACAAGGCCGGTGAGGGGGCTGAAGCACAGCCCTAGGAGGAGCAGCTGAGTGAGCTGGGGTTGTTCACCCTGGAGAAGAGGAGACTTGGGAGACTTTATTGCTCTCTACAGCTATCTGAAGGGAGGCTGTGGCCAGGTGAGGGTTGGTCTCTTCTCCCAGGCATCCAGTGACATAATAAAAGTCTCAAGCTGTGCCAGGGCAGGTTTAAGCTAGACATTAGGGAGAAGTTCTTCACGGCAAGAGTGATTGACTTTGGAATGAGCTGCCCATGGAGGTGATGGAGTTACCATCCCTGGAGGTGTTTAAAAGGAGACTGGATGAGTGACTTAGAGCCATGGTTTAGTTAATTAGAAGGTGTTAGGTGATAGGTTGGACTCAATGATCTCAAAGGCCTTTTTGATCCTGGTTAATTCTGTGATTCTGCCTGGCTCTCACTGGGAAGGAAAAGTCCAGAACTGTTGTGTTTTCCTGGATGAACCCAATAAAACCCAATAGGAAAAGCGTGTTGGAAGCCATAATTTCTTGTCTCCAGGTAGAGTCTTCAGCTTCTCATAAATCTGACTTTTCAATAGGCTTGGCCTAGATGGCAGAGGATTTATCCAAGTTTCTGCAAAGAATCTTTTTGCTTGAGTGTATTCAACACTAAGAATGTTCTATGGTGAGCCTATGAATGTGCCTTCAATGTCACCATGGCACAAAGTCTACTAACCTTAAAACCTTATCATTATTCCCTAATCCTTATAAACAAAAGGATTTGTTGCAAGATTGTTTAAAGAGCATTCTTAAATTACCATAGATTCCTTAATTGCATTATGAAAAAAACATGATGGTGGCCTTTCTCAGATTTTTTCCCAACATATGAATGCAAAGAACTATTAAAAAAAAACAAACAAAAAAACAAACCTGAAACAAGCAAACAAACCCAAACAAAAACACCACTAAAACAAACAACCAAGTAAATGTAATGTAAATAAAGGAGAAAAACAAAATACTTGGACTCCTGAATTTCATCCAAGTTTTTTTTTTTTAATGTTTAAGAATGGATTGTATTTCTCCTGCAAAATTTCCCTTGCAAACAAACAAAACAAACAAAAAAGTGGAGAAATTTCAAAGATCTGAGGCTATGTAAGACTTTCATTAAAGAAAGTCATCATCATCAAGCCACTGTCTGAGTTTTGCACTATCACACAGCTTCCAAAGACCGTTTCTTGGAGCCTTCCTTCATTTCAAGGGACAGCTCTCATTACCATAACATCCCCATACCACCTATAAAGAAAAAAAAAAAGTCACATTAGGTTATTCAAGTAAATCTCTACCTGAGGTCACTCAAAGTCTAAATTTACAAGGCTGCTGGAAAAAAAAGATAATGCAGCCAAAGATGGGATTTTTTTTTACACCAGATTCTCAAAAACTTACCCAAGTTATCTTCTGTAGTAAGATGTTTAGGTGCAAATGGAGAAGTCTGCATTGGCCCTTTGACCCAGAAGAGATCTTTTGGGAAGAACAATAATGGAGATGAATCTTGTTGAATTTCATATCTGTTTGTGTAAGCCCCACTGATGGAAATGAGAATGATGGCTCCTCTCCAGAGGACTCAAGAGCAGCGTATCATGTTCAACATTGTGTTCCTCAAAGAACTGTAGAAAATCAGAATTTTAATCTAATGAATCTGAAAGGATGTCTTCTGAAGGTGTAAATTACCATACACAATGTTTTCTTTTATTATAAAGCTGTAACTTTATTTCACTCTTCTACTAATGATGTACAGTGAGCTGTGACTGGGGGGAGCCCCAAGAAGCATAATGATGGTTGTTTATTACAGCAATATTTAATATCTTTCATTAATACAGAAATGTTTTCACAGAGGACAGTGAAAAATCTGTTGTAGAGCAGGATGAAAAGAGTACTTATCTATGCCATGTGCCACACTGAAATATATGCCATTAATTTCTTCTTGGTTGGTTAATCTCCTCATCATACAAAGGGTTTGCTCCTGAGTGGACTAGAATATAACTTGCTAAAGCACAAAAGGAAGTGAGATTTTTTTGAGGAAATGGTGGCAAGAAGCCTTTCAGCGAGGCTACTGGTCCAATGGAGAGGGTTTGATGCTGGAGCATAAGGTTGCCTTTCAGAGCTGCCTGGTGGCACTGACTTGCAGTATGGTGTTGTCCTCCCATTTGACTTCATCTCTTGATGGGTGAGATGTTCCCAGGGAAGCTCACTCTGTGGTGTTCTCTACAGGAACAAGGATACTTTTAAATGGTAGCTGTCTCCACTGTTCTTTACATTGTCCTACAAAACTCTGCTCAGACTGATATTCCCAAGGTCAATATTGCTCACAGGTGACTGAAAGTGAGATAGATATGTGACAAAAAACCAGCAAGGGATGGGGCCATGTCAGGTCTTCTTTCCAGCATCTCTATCTCCACTACAGCAGTTGTGACTTAGCAGAAGTCCTGCTGTAACAGATCTCCTGTGGCTGTGGCACAGTGATTGTCCTGCATTCCCAATCCTCTCCATCTGTCCATCTGTTTTATCCCTTCCCCATGGACAGCAGAGAGTTTGGATTAAGAATTGCTGGGCTGTGAGGATACTCATCTTGCTGAAAGGGGATGCTCATTGGGTGGGTGGAAGCCTATTCATTCCTTTTGGAGAAATGTCAGGAATGTGGGAAAATGGGTGGCATCATCAGGGTGTGCCCACCACAATGCAGTGGAAGGAAGGAAGCAAGCTCTGGCACATTACAAGAAGCAGTGATGCTGGAGTAGAGTTAGTTAGCAAGTGCTGTTAATAATAACAGCCACCTGTTCCATTAGCCATGGTTTCAAACAGAAAGGATGTGCTATGCAAATTGCAATGCAAAGCAGGCTGGCAAAGACCAGATAGGGGCAGGGAGTAGCCAAAGGCTCTGATAGCAGCTGAAGCAACAGATGTGTTGCACCAAAGAGTGCCAAGAAGGGAACAAATGGCCATGGCTGTACTTCCCTTTGGGCAAAGCAGACCACTGAAATTGCTGCTTGGCAATATTTCAGTTAGGTCTTTATATGGGCAGTTGACCTTGATTTGCAAGGCTGATACATTAAGTGCCCTCTAGTTGACACCTGCCATATTAGCCAACACCTAAAGAGATGTCAACATGAAACCTGGACATAAAAATTTATCCTGGTCTAACTCATGGAAGGTACAGGAACTTATGTTTCACTGACAGGGTGGTGGCATAAATTGGGTCTCATTGCATTTTATCACTTACTTATAGACTATGAATTTTGTAAGAGAGGGAGAGAAAGGGGGATAAATAAGATTGGATAAATGTATAAAGAGAAGTTCCTTTTCCTTCTAGCTGTACCAGAAGAGCAGATGCTTCTCTTTGTCTGAAGGTGTGAGCAGTGGATGAATTTCAAAGAAGTCAAAGCCTTGGCTTGGTTCAGATATGGCATCCCTCAGCCATATTGGCCAAGAAAACATGCAGAAGCCAGCCTGGCTGAGTAGCTAATGCCCCTGCAGCTCAGCTCTCACTGCCTGTGAACCAACCGACTGTTGGAGGAATTTAGGATGAGTCTTGACTGAACCTCTGCCAAGATTTGTCAAAGGCTGAGATTTGAAGAAGGATAGCCTTTTGAGATTAAGAGCAGCTAGGCTGTGTTTCTGGCTCTGCCTCATACTCCTAGGGTGACCCCGGGCAAGGCATTTAATCATGCAAAAAAAGCATACCAGCTGGATCCTCACGTTGCAGGGCTGCAGGGGTATTGAAAGGATGGATTAATTAAAGTTTAGGAGAGACTCGAACAGAACAATGACAAGCCTTACATAAATATCTTGTTGCTAGAGCTAACGGGAAGTGGAAGCTGCAACCCTGTGTGGATTTCTGACATGACAGCATTTGCTTTTGAGCAGGCAGGTACAAAATAGACAGCTTTGGCAAAATAAAGAGCTTGATAAATTCTATTAGGAAATATCAGCATGTTTCATTTTGGTTTGTTTCAGATACTTTCTGGCTCCCTCTTCCCAAGATAATCTATCATACTAGGGCTCTTAGGATGCTTTGTAGTTGGAGGAGAGACTCTTTCTCATCCTGACAGAGGTAATTTGGCTATGAACCTTGTGGTAAAATGCAAAGCTCCTGAACAGCATCTTTTTCAAATCACTACAGAAGTTCGGCTGCTTGTGAGATCAATCTAAAATTTAGATTTGATTCAGCAAATCATAATATTTGATTTGAGGTCCACCACCCTATCTCCCACAAGTTTTTTTTTTCACTTCTAAGCTTCCCATCTCAGTAAAATCAATGTATATTTAAGGATGGATTTTTTTTTTTTTTTTAAACCATATGTTGTTGCTACAAGAACACATTGATGTCATATTGCTTGCTGGCAATATGTAGCATATAGTGACTGCTTCCATTTCCCAATTCATGGTAAAGGTCTTTATGCTGCTCTATTCATATATTACAGTAGAAAACTACATCATTCCTTGCAAGCCTAAGCTGATTTATAATATCACATAAAAGGTGAAATAGGAGGGGCTTTCTGCTTTGACTATAAACCAGGCAAAAGCTGTTAATTCAGCCAAGGATTCCACCTGCTCTGTAAATAAATCCAAATCTCTCCATATAAAATGAAATGAGTAGGTTGTTAATCAATTAGAAAGAAAATATTTTTATTTTCTTTATTTTTTCTTGTCTTCCTTCCCCCCTCCCCTTTTTTATTTTCTTTTGTTTTGTTGTTTGTTTTTACCCTTGACAGAGTTCTGAGGTTTGATAGATGCGTGAGAATCGTATCATAGGAACTATTTTGCTCATCTGCATGTAAGTCGGTTAGGGAAAGTGTGGTTAAAAAAAAATATGCAGACAAAGATAAAAGAGATTTGTGGGAAGATCAGGAAAGCAATGTTTCATATGGGAAAAAAAAAAAGGAAAAAAAAAAGAAAGATATTGTTCTACATTTGACAGTGACTTCTAAATTCCTCACAACTTTGCCATGACAAAATTACTCAATCTCCCCCTAAATAAAAATTCAAATCCTTTTTGAAGGTAATTTACTGCCACACAAACAAAGTCCCCAGCTAACAATATCACCTTATTAGGACTTTCTTGGAGGGGAAAAAATATATTATTTTATGAACTGTCATCAGAATGCATAATTTCAGGGGAAATACAAACAGAAGAAATCAAAGAACTGAATGTGTTGAGTGGAGTAAGAGAAACTTCAGGAGAATTTTCCCACAGTTGCTCTGAATCTCCATGATCTAGTCATTTGATCTTCCATCTACTCTGAGTTTCTCATGGTAAAGCAGCAGATTTTGGAGCTGGCATGTGTGTTGAGCTAACCTCTCATGCATATGCTGGCAGAAAAGGTGTTCTTTGTAGGAGAGATGTGCTAATTTTTGTGTATACCACCTGCAATATTGCCACCACTTCTGCTCTTGAAAAGGGTCGGACAGAGCTGTGCATATATCAGAATTGGTAACATTCCCAGAGCAAGAGCAAATCTGTCCTTATGAAATTTCATGTGGTGTGATGATTTTATTGTGCCCACATGCAGATCATTACCTCCATCTGTATTAAAAGTAATTTTCAGTGGTCCCCCTTGACCTTGAACTCTTCTCCAGGACCCACCATCAGCATGCCAGGCACATGAAGGCTTCTGAAGGGTGCAGAAGCATCTGTTCTCCAGGGAAGGATGGCAGCTCAAAATTCTGTGGGGATAGTCTGTGTATGAGATGCTCTCATTTCAGCTGGGGTTTGTTCCAAAAAGGACAAACAAGCTTCTTTTATTCAGATGTGATGGCAAAGTTCATGGTGACTTTAATGAGATTGAATTTTCACCCCACAAAGGTTTGAGAGGTTACAAACTCTTCCTGCACATGTCCTTTTTTTCACACTGAAACTCTTAAGTTGTATTCCTCCCGGGAAGTCTCTGGCTCCTACATGAGACTCTTTCTTAATTGTAATCTCCAAGTCTTGTTTCTACTCCAGACAGTATCTCATTTTTTGGCTGAGGGCAGAGGGAAACCTCCCTCTCTTCTCATGCAGGGGCATAGGGATGCCTTGCTGGTCTCTGCAAAACTGTGCCACTCCCGAGACAAGAGACAGCAGCCTCATTCACAGACCACGAATGATACAGAGCCAATAGAAATCACAGCAGGGTTTTTCTTTCCATACTGACAGGCCGGAATACACAACAAACTCCCAGAGTGGCAGGGCAAATTGAGGTTAGTCGTAAAGAGGAAGTTCTTCACAGTGAGGGTAATGAAATACTCAACAAATTGCCCAGAGTGTGGTTAAGGCCCCATTCTTGGAGACATTCTTGGTAAAACCTGAGAGGGCCCTGAGCAACCTTCTGGAGATGTTCCTGCTTGCTGCAAGAGGGTTAGACCTTTGAAGGTCCCTTACAAACCGATGCATTCTATGATTCAATGAATAATATTTGACCGCTGCCTGCTCCCACCATGAGAGCATTCATCTGCACACCTGGCACCCCTGCCACAAAGGAGCAGCACCTTCTATCACCCTGAAAGACAGAAGCAAGGCAAAAGCCCATCCATCCCCTGTGCCTGTGCCAGGAGCAAGCCTGGTGCCACCGGTGCTTATCACAACTGTGCCTTCAGCAGCTGATGCCCTGACTTCTTCACTTCTACCTGCCCTCCTCTCTCGCCTGCTTGAACTCATCATGAGAGAGGAGGGAAGTTGCTTGGAAATTCCTTTTGAAATCTTGCCTGTGAGGCATGGATTTATCAAAGCAACAAAGGTGTGTGTGTGTGCACCAGCCCTGCCATCACATCAAAGGGAAGAACAAGAAGGAGTTTCAAAAGGGTGACCTTGTTCCCCTTTCCCTATTCCTACGCCTGTACACACGTGTGCACACGCATGCACTCCCTAATTTTCCTCCCTTTACAAAGTACTGGGCTTTTGCCAGGGCTGCTCATTGCACTCTGTGCTGGTAGAAGGAGATGCACAGTCCCTCACTGCAGTGTTCAGAGGGTTAACCAGGTAAAGCACCACACCAATTCCTGCCACCTACCCTGAGACTTACAAGGCAGACCAAACCAGCGGCTCAGACATGGCCCCTTAAAAGGCCAGCATCACCCACAAAAGCATGTCAGCTCCTCAGCCAAAAGACAAGAGGGTGTTGTACATGTGACAGCTGATGGAACAGCCTTTCCCATGTGTTCAATAAAAGCAACAGGCTCAGAGCCCCTTTCAACACCTTTATCCTGGCTGTCAGTTATGAAGCCTCCTGATAGTGATAAGACACAAGTCAAGACAAATATTGCCCTGTTTTCTGAGGGGTGAAATAGTGGCATATGCAGTGAAGTGACTCGAAGCCAGAGTGACAGGACAAATGCACTGTAGAGCTGGGAGCAGAGCTCCAGTGGGTATTTGCAGAGGGAGCCTGAATTTCAGGCTCAGAGACAGGGAGAGAGGCCTGTTTTATGGGCTGAGTCTTTCCATAGTTGGGATGAGGTGGACTCTGTGGGATGATTTGGTCCCATTCTGGGTCTGCCTGCTTTAGCAGTGAGTGACAGACAGACAGGATGAGTCCTGACCAACACAGTAGGAGATACCAATATAAGGAAGCTACAGAGGCCATATTTGTAGCACCAGTATCATGCTTGTGGTTCTCTTGATGTTCTGCCTGTGGCCCACTACCTCCCTCCTCCCAGAGATAGGGCAGTGCTATGTCCATCCCCACACTGCTGGGAATGAAAGAAGCAAGCCATGGTCTTACTCAGCCTTCTGCCTGAGTGATCCTTCTCTGCAGGAGCAAAGCATATGTGCAGAGCTATGGGACATAAGGGCAAAGAGCAGGTATGCCAGGAGAGAGAGAGATTTGATTAACCCTGGGAGGAAGTCCTCTGTGTCTTCCCCCAAATTGAGCTATGCACCACCTGATGATCCACTGACTTAAAGCATCAGGTTACTTAATGCTGGTATTGCAAAAGAATGAAGCAATACTGATAAGTTCAGAGCTCTAATCTCAGTCCCTGTGGCTGTGCTGTGTTGGCATCACCCAACAGTGAACACTCAACACCCAGCTGATAAGTGTGAAGCTACAATAGATCAAACTGTCCTGTCCAGCAGGTGCCCAGGGTACTTGCATGGGAGCCTCACTTTGTCACAGAGACCCCACTGCATAAGACTTGGGAGACAATGCTGCCTTTCAGCCAGAATATCTCCTGCTGGGCGCACAGGGGGAAATAAATAGGTACCACATGTCCTGTATTCTGACCATGAAGACTTTTCCCCGTGCACAGCAACTGTTAGCACTTTCCTGGGCAAATGGATAATGCCTAGAGTGTGTTTCTTTTTCACATAGGCCTTGCCTTAGCTTGTTCTGCTAAAGTGAAACAAAACCACCTTTGGTAACTCCTTTGCTGCAGCTCTGAAAGACCTAAATACAGAGGGTATATGTTGAATTTTGATGGGTGGTTAAAGTCTAGAGGGCCGTAAGGCAAGGTCTTCTTGAACTGTATCTGATGGTAATTCTTTTCTTTGCTAGTGTACCAATGTGTTTCATGGATGATGGTTGGAGTATCTAGAGCTGGTTTGCCAAATCAAGGCTTCAAAGCAGCAGGTTGCAGGGCTGCTGCTCTCACTGCCAGATAACAGCAGCTGTGCTCTTCCTTGGCTGTGTCCTGTGGCCTCTTGGTGAACCTACATGCTCTGTTCTCTAGACTCTGCAAAGTTTTTTGCCTAAGTCATTAACTGGGGTTGGTGAAGAAGTTCTGGAACTGGTTTGGTGGAGTAAATAACTTTATGTGCTAATCTGTACAGCATTTGTGTTGCAAGAGGGTAAATCAGTTACAGGTATTTGGGGCAGCATCAGGCTTAAGTTTATGGAAGTATTTTTCTCTCCATTGTGTGTCACACTCATAGAAATTTACTGACAGTTCCCCAGGAAACAGAACCAGAGAGGTCCTCCAGAGGAGGGCCACAAAGATGATCAGAGGGCTGGAGCACCTCTGCTATGGGGACAGGCTGAAAGAGTTGGGGCTTTTCAACCTGGAGAAGAGAAGGCTTCGGGGAGACCTTATAGCAGCCTACCAGTATCTGAGGGGGGCCTACAGGAGGGCTGGGGAGGGACTGTTCACAAGGTCTTGTAAGGACAGGACGAGGGGGAATGGGTTCAAATTGGTGGAGGGGAGATTTGAACGGGATGTTAAGAAGAAATTCTTCACAGTGAGGGTGGTGAGGCCCTGGAACAGGTTGCCCAGGGAGGTTGTGTCTGCTCCCTCCCTTGATGTGTTCAAGGCCAGGCTAGATGAGGTCTTGAGCGACCTGATCTAGTAGAAGGTGTCCCTGTCTGTGGCGGGGGGTTGGAACTGGATGATCCTTGAGGTCTCTTCCAACCTAAACCATTCTATGATTCTATGATTCTATGATTTTTTTTTTTAAATAAATTGATCTCGTTTATATTTTTACATGTGTGTGTGAATTTCCAGCTCACAGAACAGAAGACCTCCTCACTAAAGCACACAACTGCAGTTTCAGTCCCTCCAAAAATGACAGGCTCAGACTTCTGTCTTTCCCATCCTTCAACACCCACCACAGCCTCTGAAATTCTGATGATGATCACTGATGTTTCTGCTGACATCTTCCCAGGACTGTCCCCTTTACTGTGCCATTCTGCAGGAATCTGTCCTCCTGTGAGTTGAACTGAGTGCATCATCTGAGATCCTAAACTGTGTCCAGGTCAGAGCCACCCCTTTGAATACAGGAAAGATTTTCAACCTTGAATAACTGAAGGAAGACCTGGCTCAGCGTGGGTAGGGACACAGGAAGGTTTCCCAGAATGGGAGTAAGGAAAGGGCCAGGATGAGAATCTGAAGGAGCGATTCAGTAGCAAAGAGCAGCTGTTTGCCTTTTAGAACCCAATGGTTTCAATCTCTCCAAGGTCCATCATTGCATCTTACTTAGTTTCTGTTGTGACCATTACCTGTGAAAGACACATCTATCTCAGAACACTCCTCTTCTCCTCAATCCTCATTTTTCTTCTCAGGCGTGGGCATCCTCCCTTAGACTTCAAGCACCTCTCTTCAGACCCCAGTTTCCTAACTAAGATTATTTATTGATGGCCTCTCTCTTTTCTTTTTTCTTTTTCCCTTTTGGTTCCATGGCTCATCAATTAACTGGAGAGGGTATTGATCGGTAATTGTGTCAGGTGTCCCAAAGGTTTCTGGGAAATGCGGCGGCTGCTGCTGCTTCAGATGATTGCATATGCTCTGTCTTTGATTCACAGAGCACAGCCAGGGACTATTCTCACTCAATGTGACTTAAACGAGCAATGAGCTCACAATTTACCCTTAGGAGGGTATTATTTGCAGCTCTCACTGGATGGGTGTTTGACATTAAAAAGAAAAGAGAAGCCAGAACGTAACTATTAATTCCCACTGACCCAAATGGAAACTTTAAATTGGGGTCCATGGCAGTTTGACATATGTTAGCTAACACCACTAGGCTACCTGGCTGGAAGAATATTTGTGTCTGGCAAGCTAAACTTCCAGTAGTAACATGATTTGTACCACAGTCTGATTTCACCCTCCTCCTAAAGCCTCAGTAAATTTAGTTCATGTTGGCGGCACTCAGTGCAGCAAAAATACTGCTCTTGTCCCTGCTGGGTCTCTCAGTGCTAGCACAGCTCCTGCATTTGGAAATTATTTGCTTAAAGACATCACCTATTGATTAATGAGAGGTTCTTTTCTAAGTCTTCATCTGCTTTTCTACATGCTGGATAATTCTGTCCTACCAAACCTGTAATTCCTAAGCCTGGGATTGAGAAAATGCCGGTGGCCTGTTCAGTGCGTACACGTGCAGGTGCTCACCTCCTTTCCCATGCTAGAATCCTATTGATTGCAGTTGAGAAAACAACATGACATTGCCTTTGCTTCTAGGATGATTTACGTGGCCTTACAACCCACAATACATCTCTGCCCTGAAAGACATCATATCCATCTTGCTGACAAATGCCAGTGTGTGTTTCAAAGCAGTTAAGGGTTGCGACATTGACCTATCAGCAAACAGTCTGAGAAAGAGTTGCCTTTCTAATCTGAATATGGTAGATATCTCAACAGTGTCCCCCTTGCATTATGTGGTGATCAGCTCCCTCTTGCTCATTACTATATCAAGAAGTTCAGCTGCTGGGCTGGGTGTTGTGTTGAGGTCCTCAGTGGTGCTTCAGGAAGGGATGGGCTGCCAAAACAGTGGCACTGGAGAGTTGTGGTGACTAATTGATAAGAAGGTCCACTCCACTAGGCAGTCTGGAGTTCACTAGATAGTCTGGAGTTCCTGCTGTCTCTGGTTGGTAGGTAATGCCATGACACAGAAGCGGGTTAAGAAGAAGATGCAATTTTTGGAGTGCCATATCTGCTCTGGGCTCCTTCCCAGACTCCCTTCTGGCCACAGAACAGCCTGTTGAAGTCTCTCCTCGCCCATGGTTCTTGCTAAACATCTGCTGATTTTCTGCAAATTTGATCACAAATTACTGAGAAATTGTTCCTGCTGACTTAGGATGAGACTTTGCCACGTAGTGCTGTGTCTAAGACCAAGCTTCTTGCTCTTCAAGAATCCACTTTACCAAAAGGGACTGTCCAAACTACTCAGACTTGGGTCTTTAGCCACTTAAATAAAACTTCAAGGGAGCATTTGCTTTATATAAGCTGCTGTAATATTTCCACCCTGCAGCATATGGAAGAGGAAAGGGCTGCAGAAGGGACTGGAGAGATTTTGAGAGTCTCACGATGAAAGCAGAGAGGCTAATACAGGTCCTAGATGCAGCCAAGCATTGGAATATGTTGCCCAGGAAGGTAGTGGAGTCACCATCCCTGGAAGCATTCAAGAAATATGTGGACATGACACTTGAGGACATGGTGGTCCTATATTGATTTTCTAGCTGAAACAATTCTATGGTTGTTTATTTTGCTCACACCATCCCAAACCAGCTCTTCAATTCTCCTGTGTTTCTGGCATTGTGTCCTAGGGACTGTTCAAGGGAAGATGAATTCTTTGCTCAAGTCCAGTCTTAATTTCATACTTCAGTGGGAATAATAAAAAGCTTGCCAGATTAAGCTTGTTTCTACAACACCCCCTGCTGGCATATGCCCAGCGCACATGCGGACACACATGCATATATAAAGGCTTTCTCATTATCCCTGGCTTTGTACTATACCACTTCCACCACTCTCTTTTTCTCACTGTTTGTACATTGACCTGCACTCAATCCTGCATGCCTGCGTGTGTTGTTTCTCACAGTAACCATTGTACACATGTACCACTTCTACCCATACGGATTATGCATGCACCAGATCTTCACAATCCCCTTGTTGTGCCTGGCACAAGTTCAGATGAGTTGAATTGGAAAGTGGTGACTTCTCCTCCTCTCATCTTTACAAGTAAAGTGACTTTCCAGCATATCACACCCACTGTGTGTGTTTTCTTTTGTTAATCTATTACCTCAGCGGATAACACATGAGCCTTAGAAAGAATTAGCACTTTGATGGTGCCATTCTGCCTCACAAGGATCTTTTTATTTTATTTCATTTTACTTTTTAGTAATGTGGCTAGTGTTTCTTTTTATGAAGAGTCTGCAGGTGCATTTTCTAGCCACCAGCAGAGCATCTTCTGTAATTTCACACACTGAGCATCTTCATCAGCTTGTCAGCTGCAGCTTCTGACCGCTTCTCTTGTGCTATGGAATTTCACATTACTCTGGGTAAGTTTCTGAGCCCCAGGATGTCACCTGCTTCCTTGTGAACTGCTCCAGAATCACTTTTGATCCCATTCTGTAGCAAGAGTGGTTAAAGGGGCAGACGAAACAACATAGAGTAGGAGATATGAAGGGTGATAATCCTGTCCTGATGAGATGGGTTTAATTTGGATTTTCAGACTTGATTCCATTATTTCCCAAAGTTCAGACCTGCTGGCAGTGGGCTGAAAGGTGCTTTGGACAAAGAACTGAGCTCCAGTGAATAAGACACAGAAGGTTCAAACTCAGCTCACATAATTTAGTCCCTAATTTTAAGACAAAACCAGAGTCGCCTTAAAATTTAAGCTGAAGAAGTGGCTTTATTGCTTCATGGCATCCTCAGATATATGCTGCAATGCATTCCTTCACCATCAATCACTGTGAAGAGCATATTTGCTTAAAGTAGCTCTGAATGAAAGACGTGTGATGAAATTACCATCAATGGTCAGGCTGGAAATTCAGCAAGATGTATACTGATCCTCCTTTAAAAAAAAAAAAAGTAAAAATAAAAAAAAATCATTGCCAGTTGAATTGTGGAACCTAATGGAAAGAAAATTAGTTGTTGGGGTTATTTTGTCTGAGTTACAGACCTTGTCATTTTTCCAATTCACTGTCAAACATGAACCTACCTTTTTTTCATTTTGAAGCATTTAATGACTTCATAAAAAAAAAAAAACCCTAAGTTGTTGAAATTTCTATCCATAAGTTTCCATCTTTGCCTTATTTTCAATTTTCCTGTGAAGTTCTTAAAATATTATGTGATCATAATGTATTTATGGGGAGGGGGAAATGAGGTGTAGCTCTGACTGAGGCACAATGATTTGATAAGAGCTGTAAAGCACCAAGTGGCACTAACTTATACAAGGGGAGATGTCTGTGTGTCTATACACTGAGTAGACTTTAGAGTATATATATTCTATACTTGTTGCACAGAGTTTCTGTTCTCCCAACCTACATAAATATTAATGAGACTCAGAGGCATCAAACTCTGCTCAACAAGTTGAACTTAGACTCTCTTCTGCCTTTGAACTACTTTGCCTTTTTTTTTTTTTTTTTTTCTTTTTTGGATAGTGCATGACAGAGGATATGAGTTTTGGAGCAAACTGGATGGTAGTGTTTTGCTGCTAACAAGCCCAGAACCCATTAATATTCCCCATCCCTTTATTCACAGGGGAGAAGAAAAGAAAACTATTAATAGACATAAGTACCTTTCTAGCTTTCTCTCCTGCTCTGTCTTCTGTTAGGTTATACTGCACCTTCCCTGTGGTATCTGAACCTCTGGCCTGTTTTGACAGCTGGATGCAGAGCCAAACTTACCTTTGGAAGTAGAATGCTGAGCACGTTGATTGCAACAGCTCTGGACAAGGATTTTCTTTCTGCTGAATATCTGTGCAGTGTTTTGCGCAAGGCTCCTCTCTTAGGTCTGCTATAGCTGCATTAATAGCTCCTACTGTGGCACCAAAGATAGGCTTATAATTCAGAAAGACTGTTGCTCTCCATCCCTGGACTTTCTATCTGTGGAAAGAAGCAACTGCCATGATCAAACTGAAGTCTAACAGCAGGGAGGCCTGAAAGGTGTCTATACTGAAAGAGAAAGGGCCCCCTAATTTTATGACCAAAAATGCAGTCCTCTTTTCTCCCCAGTGTGGCACTGTTTTGAACATATTAATCATTTTAGGGGGAAAAAAAAAAGGAACCTGACATAAATCAGAACAACCCATGGTCTTGAGCAATGCTACTCCATGCTCCAGTGGTCGAGAAATGGTCCAATCAAACTGAAGGCATGTCAATATGAGTGATAGGAGACGTATGTTTCTGCGTGCTAAAAGCAGCACAACACATTGCAAGGGAAAGGAAACTGGAGGGGTTCTGACAGAGTCACATATGGCTTCACATATATAATCTGCACATTCATCAGTCAATAATATTGAAACATTTTGTAAGGGTAAAGTTTCTGCCTCTACGATAGCTGCAGTCCCACAGACTTTAGGGAGCAGTATGGAATCAGTGTCAAGTGACTGCAAAATCCTTTCACAGGAGTTTTTTCCAGGGTGGTCACAAACAAGCAAGGATCCATACCTGGTGTCAGTCATATCCATCTGAGTCATTTCATCCATTTTACTTTTCCATATGTGTCCAGAGGAGGCCATGAAAATGCTCAGAGGGCTGGAGCAACTCTTCTAAGAGGACAGGCCATGAGAGTTGGGGCTCTTCAGCCTGGAAACCTTGTAGTAGTCTTCCAGTGTCTGAAAGGGGCCTACAGGAAGGCTGGGGGAGGACTACTGACGAGGTCTTGTAATGACAGGATGAGGAGTAACGGGTTTAAACTGGCAGAGGGGAGATCGAACCTGGATGTTAGGAGGAAGTTCTTTCCAGTGAGGGTGGTGAGACACTGGCACAGGTTGCCTAGGGAGGTTGTGGCTCCTCCCTCCCTGGAGGTGTTCATAGCCAGGTTGGATGAAGCCTTGAGGGACCTGTTCTAGTGAGAGATGTCCCTGCCTGTGGCATGGGGTTGGAACTAGATGAGGTCCCTTCCAACCTAAACCATTCTATGATTCTATGATTCTATCTTTGGTCTGGAATGGGAGAAGCTGTCTGTGCTCGAGAAGATCTGTGATAGCAAAGGAGGCTTCAATTGCCTCAACCTATATCTGTTAGAAGATGAGAAGGGTCTTCATCAAAGTTGTATGGGTTGGTGGACTGTGACATCCTGTCAGTCAGGAGAGAGATTTCTACACAGGGTGCTCTACAGTTAAAGTAAGGGATGGCAAAAGTGGTTGAAAGTGAGCACAGGCGAGTACAGGCAGAGTTAAGTCTCTGTGCTTGAAGAAGGCCATTTGAGGTCAGGGAAAAAAAAGCCTTGGCAGAGCTGTGTGGGGAATCCTGCAAGTATTTGCCCTTAGGATTCCTGTCTCCAGTCTGCACTAATATTTGGCTCTTTCAGGGTTGCTACATCCAGTTATTAAGAAAGAAGATGCAAAGAAATTTTCCCTGATGGGTGCATCCCAACAGCATTAAGCTCTGTGTTTGCACATCCAAACAGCTCTCCAGCACCAAGAAATGAGTGTCTGGTCCCATCAACAGCGTATGTTTGTCTTTCTGGGACCTGCACATACTCCGTGATTTGAAAGGCTTCTTTTGATTGCTAATTTTGGTTTGACAAGGTGCACGGGGCTCCAGAGTGTAGCTTCACTGTGCAGACTGCAATGAACTGACAAGATGGATCCACAGGGACATTTGCTGGCACATGGAAGAAACAAGAGAAAACATTGCCTACATTAGAACTATTTAAGATAACCCTGAGAGTCCTTCTCACAGACAGCTCTGTTCCTGCTGACTCTAACTGTATAATGCTAGAGCAGAAAGCCAGGCCCAGTGTGGCTGGTAGGAGAGGGGTTTAATTATTTTCATTCTCCATTTTCATTTCAGCCTTCCTAGTAATTTCTGTTGCCTTTGTTAGCAGAACAAGGGAGACAAAAGATATTTGCCTTGTAGATTCCTTTAGAAAGCAGCTCTTGTGCTAGCGATAGCAGCCTGCCTGACAAGCTGCTAAAACAAAATCCCACAAAGCCACATAAGTTCAGCGTGGAGTACAGACCCAGGGTGACATTTCTACAGCATGACCCTCTAAGGGCAATAAATGAATGCAGTCCTCTAGACTGGTCTTTAGTCTATTTGATGGGGTTGCCAACAGCAAGGTCAATGCAAGCCTAGCCTCAGGCATGTGCCACTGGCTCCTGTAGCCCATTCACTGTCAAGAGCTGAGCTGGACCACTAACCTTTTCTCCCTGGATCACCAAAGATGCTTTTGATGGAGTTATCTCATTGTGACGGCCACAGCAGCTGGTTTGAAGGCAAGAGTTGTGGAGTGAATGACTGTTCTGTTACTGAGCCTTGGTGCTTGATAGAGCTGCATCACTGTGTCGAAAAGGAAAGCACATTACTAGCACTAATGGAAGGGAGGATTGTTTGAGACAGTTCCAGACACCCAGGAGACCATCATGTTTTCCTGTTGGAGTTAGAGTGATGGGTGTTGTTCCAGACTGACTACACACATGGGAATGCTCTTTATTTTCATTCCCAACCCAGAAGGCTTGAGCCCATCATTTCTCATTGGGAAATCACAGTTTTCTGTATCAGCTTATCATGAAATACAAGGCACAGCATAGATTTTGTTCCACACTGCTTGTGAGCTAAAGCGTAGGAAATGCAAGACGCTGTGGCACATCTGTGTCCACAACCAGAAATCTGTCTGTCCTTTTTGCCTGTCCTCTGTGCTGGCCATAAAAAAGCAGGCTACTTTCTAAGAAAACTTCGTAACAAATTGTTTTTCCTTCAAAGAGAGATACTGGAGTACAGCAGTCACCAGGCTTTTCTCAGACACAACCACATCTTGGGGAGGAGAAAAACAGGCAGATCTTTGTCATTAGCTGGCAAAACTGGGAGAGAGAAAGAGGAGCATTTGGACAAAGAGATCATATAAGAATCCATGTGCATAAAAGAGGATCTCCACCAGAACTGCTCAGAGATGGAGCTCTTGTTAGAAAATACTAAGGGATTACAGCATTAGTCTGTTGCAGGAGACAAGTTATAGCTATATACATTAAAAAAAAATATTGAATAAGGCTGGCTACTGCAGGAATGCACACAGCTGATATGGTCAGAACAAATTCATTATTCTGGAAATACAGGCAGGTCTTGTGCTTTGCTGCAATTTGCTGATACTCTGCTTTTCATTCCGTTTGAACCTGCTTCCCTTCATGTTAAATATTTTTTGAGTAGAATTGGCTCTGGTGTTTTTAATGCCCTTAGCGGAGTTTGGAGGTCACCGTAGCAGAGCAACTGGTGAAGACAGCAGAATTCCAGCAGCACTGAACTGCTTCCATGAACTGCTCTTCACTGTGTCCTCTGGACATCTGTTGTGCTTCCTCAGTGGGGACTGTTGGCTTTGCTCTTCAGGAAATGAGCAAAGTATTCTCGAGTTCAAAAATACTCTGAAGTGCTGGTTAAGTTGGATCTAAACGCAGATAACACAGGCAACAAAAGGGTTTGTAATGCTTTGCAGCTCTTAACGTTAGTCTATAACTGCACTGACAAAGAAGAAACTGCTGATTATCAGCTGAAATTCCCTTTACACTTCTTAAACAATATGAGTTTCATGTAACTTTAAATCCTATCAGTCCCAGGTGGGACTGAGGAGGAAAAGTGTCAACAAAGGTAAGGTGAGAGAGGAAGCTGGAAGGCTGTGGTGGGCAGTTTTCTGTATGGTGGTGGAAAAGCTGCCCGCAGCATGGGCAAGGACAAGAACTGGCTGTAGTTTGGCTGAAAAAAGCAGAGCCTTGTCTGAACGAGGAATCATGGCAATACCAGGGCAAAACAGTCATCTTGGTGAGGCCCCAGCAACAGCAGGTCAATGCATAAAGATGGCTTCAGTGGCAGGCAGGGAGCCGTTATCACACAGCCTTGCCACAAAAGATCACCCAAGATTATATCTCTTGACACAATGGAAATGTTGCATGGTGATTTTCCCCAGCATCTTCTGTACATTCCCTGAGCCAGGCAGGAGGTAGTTCCTAGGGGAAGGGCATTGTCAACAGTGCTTTCCAGAAGTTTCCAGCAGCTCTCTGAGAGAGGAACTTGGTCTTTCACAGGAATTTTCTGCCTTAAATTGTTAGAAGCTTTTTTTTCCCCCCTATGCTGTGCTGCGGGCTCCTGCATGTTATGTTGTCATACTTGGCAGGAGGACAAGGGGTAAGGAAGTGTTAAGTTATAATGTAAATTGAGTTTATTGCTGTCTGGCAGAATATTTTGGCAGGCTTTTGTGACAAAGCCTTTGCCACAAATGCTTTTTTGTGTTTGGAACCAGGTCAAACTGTTAATCTGGGTGTCTGCAGGGAGATGTACAATACTATAGCAGCTCCTACTGTCAGAAGATGGATGAATCCCTGGCTTCCCACTGGATGTGCTCACTTCCGACAATGTTAGAGTTGATAGATTTTGCTAGCAAGAAAGGTTATTGGAGCAGGAGGAAATGGCTGATTCGAAAGGGTCTGCATTAAACAACTGTTCAAACCATGTTTCTAGCTCCTCAGTGTTTCAAGACAGGCATCCTGTCTTCCTGGAGACCATCAAAACTGTAGCACAGATAATTACTGATCTGCCAGTCTGCAAAGCTGTGGAGGAAATCCATCCCAGCCTGGCCCTGAGTAGTTCACTTTTGGGACTCTCATTGCTATAAGTCAAGTTTTTAAAGACAGGCCATCACAGAAAGCTCTAATGCACAAACAGAGGTTGTCCAGTGGGTCTAGCAAGTGGAAGGAACTAGATGATCTTTAAGGTGCCATCCAACCTAAACCATTCTATGAATCTATGACACCTACATGTCCTTCTAGAAGGGCCTTTCAGTTCACTGTGTCTCTGTAGTATCACTTGAAAACATCCATTAGGTTATAATGAGTGTTTCTGTCATGATCCATTCTCCATCACTTCATCTGAGGAAGGGAAAGAGAGAAGGATAGCAGTGAACTGCACTACTTCTTTTCTTTCTCTGGTCCCATAAGAGCGCCAGTTAAAATTAATGGGGCTATTGTGTGTGTGCAAGCAGAGGAGAGGATTTATTTGCCAGAGCTGCAGTTGGAAGGGTTAACTGTATGCCTAAATGGCTTCACTACTCAAATATTTTCTTGGAAGGCTTTGAAATGGTAAGCCTTTGTAGTTGTTGTGTTTTTTTTTTTTTAATTAACATTGATCATTGACTGTACCAATTAATGCAATTATGTGGTCCAAAATAAAACACCCTATCAGATCTGTATCAGATGCTAGTCCTCTCAGAAAAGAAAAAAAAAAAAAACCCAACCGAAAAACTATTTGGACAGAGCATACTTGAAGGAGTGGATTATCCAAAGAAAATATTTCTGTGAAAAGAAATTATCATTTGGTTGTGTTTTGTTTTTGTTTTTTTTTTTTTTTTAAGAAGAAATGCTACATTGCCTGTGTGCAGAGTCATAACCCATTTCCTTTGCAGTAGGAGCTAAATGTTTTTAATCACTGGGCTGTCATATTAAGCATCTATTATTTTTGTTTAAAAGAAATCCAAATGAAACAAATGTTAAAACCCAGGAAATTGGCTCAATATTGAAATTTTCTCTTGGGATACAGGTAGGGTTTGAAGTTTCACCAGTGTTGGGAGATGGGGCTTCTGCCATGTGTCCATGACTGATTTTTACAGTTAATATCAGCAATCAGAGAAGTTTATAGACTATGTTAGTTTCCCAGTTCTGTTTTCAAAGGATATATTGGAAACCAGAGACATGACCTGAGTGTAACCTCCCTCTGATCTACAAGCTATATTAATATGACTGTGGGTGGTAGGGATTTGTATCCTTGGATCCAGTATTTTTTTCCTCTAAAGTGTTAATCCTTTACTTGGAGCCCCATGTATAAAAGACTTGGCTTTCCAGGACCACATCATGTGTTTTCCAGGCCAATGGATGCCTTAGCAGATCTACCGGTGGGAATTTGTTACCATCAAACCTGCAATGAGAACTTAATTCTGAATTTGCCTGAGGTTCAAACTTTTTTTCATAGTTCAAATCCACATCTAAATATCAGCACTTTGATCTTCCCTGCTTCATGGACTCTGCTCTTTTATCCTTAAAAGAAATTTAGACAGATCTGTGGTGGAGATTACACCTCACTCCTTTGTAACTTGACTTGCACAAGCATCAAAACCCACTGGCTCTCACCTGTTCCCTCTCACTGGGTGGTGGAGACCATCCTGAGAGGTTGTTCCATTCTGGACATATTAGACAGTGCCCTCCAGACAAGTTCAGAGACAGCAGCAAAACAAATGTGGAAAGACCTCCAGCTCCAGTCTCCACCCAGCATTTCCCAGGCTCTGGAGGGCTCTAATGATGTTCATTGGCATGTCCTATCATGATGCTACACAACCTCTGAATGTTCCTCAACTTCTGAGTGTTTTTCCAGCACAATAAGAAAAGCTGCTCCTATCTGTGCATCTAAGTGTACCTTCTTGCCAGGCTTATATGTAAAGATACTCCAATCTCCACCCTGTTCTAGTCAGCAGAAGTGATCTCTTCTCCCAATAACTAGTAGTAGGAAAAGAGAAAATGGCCACAAGTTGTTCTAGGGGAGATTTAGATTGGATAACAGGAAAAATGGCAGGCATTGGAACAGGCTGCCCAGTGAGGTGATGGAGTCATCATCCCTGGAGGTGTTCAAAAACCACGTAGGCATGGCTCTATGGGACACGGTTTAGTGGGCACAGTGATGTTGACAGTTGGACTCAATCATCTTAAAGGTCTTTTCCAACGGAAACAGTTCCATAAATCACTGATTCTCCCCCAGAGGTGTCCTTTCCTGCTGCTTCTCTTTCACTAATAGCAAAGGACTGGCTCCTGGCTTGTGCAATATGTTTTGCTGAAACTTCTCCTGGGCATGTGTCTGCTAGATGTGGTTACCCCTGTGCCCAGCTGAGGAAACCCAGCAACATTTTTTCAGGCCAGCAGAGTGATTTGCATCCCAGAAAGCCACATCATATCAAGTGAAACACGTTGCAGATGTTTGCAAAATGCTGGGGAATAAATAAATAAATAAATAAAAGTAATTCGCTCTCTCTCCTTTCGGTTCTTCTTCAAAGCACTAATTAAAAAAAAAAAAAAAAAAAAAAAAATNNNAAAAAAAAAAAAAACAATTCTGGGATTTATATATTCATTGTAACTGGTTAACTGGTTTTAAAACATTAGAGAGGTGCAAAAACCAAAGTGAAACATTATTTGCATGCCAGCTTTTCTATTCATCAAAGCTGCTATTAGGAGGGTGATTGGGAGGAATCTCCCACACCTGCTTTCTAAGTATTCTTAACTATTGCCAGTGCACTGAAATATTGTGGGGATTTTTTTCCTTCTGTCATGGATTTTTAGAGATCACCTGAGAGAGCCATAGCCTGAGCTTTGGGACGGGACAAAAAGAGATGAGCATCAGGAGTTACCGGTGATCCTTTTTCTAGGTCACCCCTCTGGGTCATGAATCACAGAGGAGTATGACTTCTGTCAAACATATGTTTTCATCCAAAAGAAGAGATCACAGAAGGAACACAGAAAAGAGGTGGACCTTGTGCTGTGTGGCATTTGCAAGCAGATGAGGAGTGCCAGAGCTAGAGGACAGAAAATTAGGGCACACACTTGGCAAAAGGACTGCAACACAGAAAGCAAATGGCACCAGTTCAGCTGGAAATCTGGGACTGTGAGGACTTCCAGACTGCTGCGTGAATCCTCCAACAGCAACCACCCCCAGGGACTGGAGGCTCAGGTCTTTAGAAGAATCAAAGTAAATTAGGGGTCAAAATCAGTGGAAATTCAAGTGTGAAGAAGGCGTCTGCAGGGCTGGTTGCAGTCTATATGAGATCTAGGTTTAATAGCTAGGACCTCCCTAGAGTGCTGCCCAGACTGTTGCTGTGTTTGAGATGTGGTTTCCTTTGGGTATAGGTTGCAGAAGTGCATGTCAGCAGCCCAGACTGAATGCTGCACTCAATACCTGCACCACACCAGGAGAGAGGGAGTTTAAAAGTAGGTCACAGCTCACAGTAAACTCTTTCTTCTCATGTGCACTCTTTCATGTGCTGCTGAAGCAGGAGCAGCAATATGCGAGCACGCTGAGCATCTGTGATCCACCTCCTACTGAACCCACTCTGGAGACTCTGGGGAGCTGGAGGCTGTTGCCTTCAGTGCACACCACAGGGTCTGGCAGGAGAGGGAGGAGAGGAGGCAATGCCACATACCACAGCACACAGAGCTTGGGAAACAGTCAGTGGTATCTGATATCTTAGTTTTCAGGTCTTAGGATGCCTTTCCACGTTTCTCAGTGCTGCCTGCTACTGCTGCAATGTCCTGCAGCTCACAGAGCAACCTTTTGTTGCTTTACATTCCATGTCCTGGTTGTTGGTTTTTTTTATCTCTCTGCCCTCGTCAGGTGCTTCCTGGCTCAAGCACATGCATTTTCCCTCAGGAAAACACGCATTCTCTTAGCAAAAAAAGGCAAAGCCTGAGATAAACCATCTCAGGACAGCAAGATTAACAGAAAGCTTAAGAGAAGATAAATGTGTGGTTATCATCTACTGTCAGAAGCTTCAAACAGAAAGGAAGTTGAATGCTCCATTCACCATTTCTCTAGACAACAGATGAAAAAGCCAGGAGAAATCACAGTTGTCTGTTGCCTGCACACGTTCCTGGGTGACCTCCTGTGAGCCAGCTGATCCTGCTCTGGCAGGAGGGTTGGACTGGATGATCTTTCAAGGTTGCTTTCAAACCCTAAGGTGCTGTGATTCTGTCACCTGAAGAAACAAGTTCTTCAGCTCATCCCTTCATATCTGCAGTAAATGGGCAATGAGACTGAGAGCTCCTCTCTCATCTCTGGATTGAAATACTACCCACTCGCTCTGAATATCCGCAGGGCCACTGCTCTTGATGGTTCCCAGTTTTCTGCCCTGAGAATATGGAAATGTGATTGTCACCTACTTTGCTTCCCTGTACAATTACCGCAAAGGTTGAATCCAGCAGACCATGAATAAGAGATGGAGTCACGAAAGCTCACCAGAAGAGAAGGCAAATTTTGCCTGTTTTCCACACAAAGAAAGAATAGAGCCAGTGTGAACATTTTCCATCGAAACTGGCTGTCTGAAACAAACAGTTAGTGCCTAAATAATTCTATTCACAGGAAATATCTGCTTTTCATGGAAAATGTCAGTTTTTCAGATAGAGCAATACATTAAAATGTCATGTGTCAAAATATATCAAAGATGTTTGGGTTGAACTAAAACTGAGGTGGGGTTGTTTGCAAAAATTCACACAGGGAGAAGTTAGACTTCTCTGACTCTTGTTCCTGAATAAATACCTAGCTGCCCCACAGCTGGGAGATGTGTGCCTGCGTGACTGCATCTTCTCCTTTCCACAACCAGGAAAAAGCTGAGAGAGCTGAGTGATGGCCCTGAGTGTTCTGGGTAAAGTGGTTATCATTCAGTCAGCTCTCTGAGAGCCTTCAGTCTCAGAGAGATGAGCTGGCATCTCTTTCTCTCCCTGCAGATAATCTGCGCTATGGGCATCAGGATTATCGCACTGCAGAAACACTTAGATTGGGCACACTGCTCATATGGAATCTAGCAAGCATTGCCCTTTTTTTTTATTCTCAGGTATAGTCACACCTTGATCATCTGCCAGCTGCTGATGCCTTGGTGTGTGTTAACACGAAGGGGGCAGACAAAGCCTTAAATGGGACCCCCTGCCTGATGCTACACCACAGAGGTTCCTTCCCTCCTCCTCCATGCCAGTGCCAAGGGCAGAGCTCTGCTCACCACCACTGTCCACCTTGGCCCTCTCCAAGGTGGCCTTGGAGATGACTACTGACAGGAGGAATGCTCTGGGCTTCTCCAGGAAACCTGCCAAATCACGCAGGACTAATACACTCTGGAAAAATCTGTTTAGGGCACAGCTGGAAGGACTGAGCTGCTATTTCAAACAGGCCTTCCTGTCAATGCAGTATCTCGAATTGCATTTTAAATACAGAAACAAAGAGCTTTGCTTTGGCTCATTTTCACCTGCAATGTGTCTTAAGTGGCCCCCAGCCACCGTCAGGAATTTTAGTTTGTGAAGGTAGCTCCTACATTATGTCAGTTAGCCACACGATGCCCAACAAGACTGCTTTAAATACACCCGGGGATAATTCTGATCCTGACTGGTACCAATAACAAAGGAAGCACACAAAGGAAAAAAAACTAACATCAAAGTCCCAGTAGTCTGTCCAGAGTTCCCCTCTTAATATCTCTGCTGTGTAACACCTGATAAGAGTTTCCCAAGTGGCTACCTACCCAAAAAGAGAGAGGAGACATCAACAAGGACATGCTGACGGCTCCACAAATGGGTATTTGGAGGCAGCACTAAAGATTACAGCAAAAGCATCATCCACAGTGGGCTAGAATTTCTGTTTTTGCAGACAATAAATATTGGATTATTTGTTTTCTATCACAACTGCCTTCTCCTTTCCTCTCTTTTCTCTCTCTCTTTTTTTTTCCCTTTCTGTATGGTAAGGAAAGAGCATATGATGAGGGTGGCATATCCTAACTGAATATTAATCTCTTCTATTCAGCCAGGGCAGGCATTCATTTATATGGATGATTTGCTAGTTTTGTTTGAATACACACATTTAACAGCAAGGTTTATTATGAAAAATGCCATCAAATTAACTCTTTTAAAAGATGCCAATATTATTGGCAAGAATTGGATTTTAT
Organism: Psilopogon haemacephalus; assembly: GCA_013396835.1. Classification (NCBI taxonomy): domain Eukaryota; kingdom Metazoa; phylum Chordata; class Aves; order Piciformes; family Megalaimidae; genus Psilopogon; species Psilopogon haemacephalus. Next base: position 1,941,626 of record VWZI01002420.1, read on the forward strand.
TTTCTTTGCAAATGTGCTGCTTCCTTAGGCATTCATTTCTCAGCAAATCCACTACTCTTCCAAATGCAAAGACGCTGGTGATGAGCAACTGTCATTCCCATATTAAAAAAGCAAACCCAAGCCTTGATCTTTCTACAGCAGATTAGGGAGTGAGATAAAAATGAGATGAAAGCCTCAAATGTCTGTTCCACTAGGTCTGAGGCATTCTTTTTGTTTTAGTTCCGCACTCTGCCTCTTTAATTCCCCCTGGCTCAAATGCCAATTTTCTGCTATGTTGGCATGACTGCCGAAGAATTGCTTCTGTTAATAAACTGCACAAAATAGCTGAGCAATTAGGCAATTAAACTGTTTTAAATTTAATTTAAAACCCTGGCATTTTGCTAGAAGTACTTTTTTTCCCCCCCTTTAATCCCATCTTTTTTCATGTGGTGGGAGGTAAAGGGCAAGTTGGAAGGGTGGGAAGGCAGCATGGTGATGAGGGAGGAGCCTGGTGTGATGGGAGCTGACTCAAGCTCCACTGCAGATAAGCACAACACTGTCCACTTTGGGGAGCACAGTTCAGTCCTTGTCCCTGTTAGAACAAGTCATTTTTTCCCAAACATTTAACACACAAACAAGCTTAATCTGATTTCTGTCCTGATCCCAGATGGATACCAGGCCTTGTAAGCAAATGATTTCCAGAGCTGCCTACCTGCTCTTGGCTGCTAATTCAAAATCAAAAAGGAGTGGAGGAGAAAACACAGGAATTACTACGCCTGGGGGTGAGCAACCTGTTCTGCTCATCACCACATGTTCCCATCCATTCAAGGGCAATTCACCATGTTACCTGAACTGTAGCAAAGTTTGTCCTTTGGGCTTCTTTGACCTGTACTTACAGAGATGCCTGTTTTGCTATAGATCAAGCTTAGATTTTGATAAATGCTCCCTCACTGCTTTGCCATTTACAGTGATACAGGGATTGACAATTGCTGTAGACAAATCCAAGAGAAAAATGGTTACAGGGTTAAAGGGCTTTTTCCATCATGACTTGGATGCATCTCCATGCCCATCATTGGTTGTCTTGCCCCACTTCCAGCCAAAACCCCTCCTAGGCAACTCACACCATGCAGGCCAAGCTCTGGCAGCCCACTTTCATCTTGATACATCCCTCCCCAACCCTATTGTCTCCCCTGAGCTGCTATCCAAAATCTGTGCATGTCCCTCTGTTCCAATCCACAGTCCCAACCCACCCCATTCACGGACCCAAGCAAAATTCTTCCAATAACCATAAATCTTCAACTACCCAGCAACATCCCATCTGTGTGCACTGTAACTGCTGTTCCACTCTCACTGCTTCACACCATGCACCTCAGCTGACCTGCAGCTCTACCACCCCAACATTTTCCAGAGTAAACTGTTCACTTTACTTCTCAATGCATTAAATCTCTTTTCTTACTGTAGTTTTTTAAGAAATTAAATATTCCCCTTAGTGCCCAGCTAAAACTGATGAAAACTCACCACGTTTTCCAAGCCTTTTTGAACTACTTACATTTGGACAAATGATGTTATAGCAAAGCAACTTATAGCACTGTTGTCTATCTGAGCTTCAACAAGGCCAAATGCCAGGTCCTGCACTTGGGCCACAACTACCTCAAGCAATGCTTGGGGCAATGTGGCTGAAAAGCTGCCTGCAGAAAGGGATGTGGGAGTTGTAATAGACAAACAATTCAACATGAGCCAGCACTGTGCCCAGGTAACAAGGAAACCAATGGCATCCTGGCTTGTACTAGAAATGCTGTGTCCAGCAGGGATAGGGAGGTGATTGTCCCCTTGTACTTGGCTTTGGTGAAGCCACACATCAAGTATTGTGCTCAGTTTTGTGCATTTCGTTACAAGAGAGATGTGGAGGTGCTAGAGTGTGTGCACAGGACGGCAACAAAGCTGGGGAAGGGCCTGGAGAATAAATCTTATGAGGAGTGACTGAGGTTGCTGGGGCTGTTTAGTTTGAGGCTGAGGGGAGACCCCATTGCTGTCTACAGCTACCTGAAAGGACATTGTGCAGAGGTTGCCGCTGGTCTCATCTCACAGGTAAATAGTGACAGAACAAGAAGGAATGGCCTCAAGCTCTGACTGGGTAGGTTTAGACTGGATATTAGGAAATACTTTTTTCCAAGTGAGATTGGTCAGGCATTGGAATGGGCTGCCCAGGGAGGCAGTGGAGTCACCAACCCTGGATGTGCTTAAAAGTTGTTTGGATGTGGTGCTTGGGGATGTGGTTTAAGGGTGAACATTGTAGAGAAGGGGTAACAGTTGGACTTGATGACCCTGAGGGTCTTCTCCAACTGGAATATTTCTATGATTCTGTGATTCTGATTTGGCAGTGCTGCCTTTCTCCTCAAGGGAAGCTCACATTTCCATGTTCACGGAAATGCTATTTTTAGCGGACCAGCCATTCCTGTTCTTTTCCTAGTCTTTGAGATAAAAAATAATGGAACAAGAATTAGAAAGGCTTCTTTTAAAGGTTACCGTAGTCGCACACTATTTGCAAAATTCGAAGGGAAACTTCCCCCTCGGAGCTAATATGGAGATAGCAACATTAACAATATTCCCGTCATCCTGGCAATCAGGCTTACATTATCATTTCCACTGAATACACCACTGGGACCTATCCTGTGCTAGCTGGGGAAACGTGCTGTAAGTTAATTCATTATTTCTGGTATGATTCTATGCTTAATCGAGATCTCCTGTTCTGCACAATGAACTCACTTGTTACCTTGAGAACAGGCAATTTAATCCCAGGAAGTTCCTTACTGCAGACCTGAATATCTCCTCCACACCTCCATACTGCAGTGGAACTATCAGCAATGCAGGCAGTGCTGGGGCGTTAATAGAGATGCCATGACTGGAAGTGCAGGATGACTTGGAGAAGTGAGATGAGCCATGGAAATAGGCTACTTGTGGCAGCCTTTTAGAGCAATACAGAGAACTGGGGCAGCAGTGAGACACATTTTCTGCTTTTTTTGACATCTCAGAACACTATTTCAATGGGGGTTTTTGTCTCTCTGTGTTAGCATAGATTGCAATATTAATTTCTGTCCTCTCCTCCCCCTGACATTGACTTTCCACCACCAGCCCTTTGGCTGTCCAGTTCATTTTGACAGCAGGATCTTCAGGGAATTATCTCCTTCTCTGGGTTTATACAATGCTTAGCACAAAGGGAAGCTGATTATTTTTTTGCTGGACCTTTAGCTGCTACTGTAATGCACATAATAATAATAATAATAATGATAATAATAATAATAATAATAATAATAATAATAATAATAATAATAATAGTTAAACTGTATCTCCTGTTCCAGTGCATCTGACAAGCTTCTTTAGGAAGAAAAAAAAAAAAAAAGGCATGCATTATGCATATGTGCACAAGCTCTACCATCAAGCAGACAGCACATAATTCCAGATCATCTTTTGAGTGTCACAAAACCCCAGACTGTCGTAGGCATGACATAGGGAAGGATAATTAAGATAATGGGGTGGTCACTATGCTTGTACATCACTTAGCAGCCATAGACAGAACCAAGGCTCAGGGCAGACCCCAGATCACTCCTCAAAACTCCTTGCTAGCAATGTGTATTTGGGCCTTCAGAATAAGGGAGCCTGGGCTTTACCTTGTACATGTGACAAGGAACCATAACCCTTAGAAGAGAAGCATCAACATTCTTGGTCCTACAGGTGTCATGCCAATGTCTTTGTGTGGCCACCACTACAGAGAGCCATGCTTGGGCAGTGACCTCCCACCTGTGAGGTGACAACAGCTCTCCATTTGGTACCAGCACCTTGGTGGGTTGGACTGGACACGTAGTTGCCCCCTTGGGCACATTAATTAACATCCTCAGTGTTCAGTGCTGCTTTATTTCTACCAGGGTTCAGGACTATCCAGCAGGGTTTTTCTTTCAGTAAAGGATTCAGGTCTGATGCAGTTCACGAGCTACATGATGGTCATGAACCATATGCTGGACAGTTCTGCTTCAGGAGTTTAGTTGTTTATTGTAGTTCCTGCAAGTACCAGCAGAGGTTGTACTGAAATGTAAGATAAAGATGTATGCAAATAGTACATTGACTCTGATTCAGTCACGATGACTTTGCCAATAAATATACAATCACTTTATAATACATTACATTTGTATATTTTAAACGACCTAATTGATAGGAGCATGAAAGCATTAAATTACCATATAGCAAGACAACCACACCAGACATCTATTAACATACTACATGTCAATCAGTGTTTTACCAATTAATGGCTATCTAATTATCTTGCTATAATGAGCTTGTTAAATGCCAATTAAATGGCAAGATGTTTGAATGCATTAATAAGAATGTAATTACACAGTTATTGGTGACATAATTTTCACACCATTAACTAGTAACTTACCCTTATTGAGTCTAATAAGTATATTCTTCTAACTTCCCATTGATCCTTAATCGGGATACAATCACTGGTTGGTTAAGACTGAGTGAAATGGCTATAATCATCAGGATCATTATTGGAGAACTTTAATGTCTCCAATGATATAAATAAGCAATAACTGAAGAATACACTGGGGGGAAAGCTAGCTGAAAGAGTAGCTATATTCTGTACACACAGAGAATAAACAGATAGGAATCTTCCTCTTGCAGGCAAGAAACAGACCAACAGCTTCTGAACCTGGAAACTGCAGGTGGTTTGAACAGCAGGAAGGCAAATTTCCCTTACCAAACTCTGCTACCACTGTGCTCTAACAGAAAAGAAACTATGAGTATGGCTGAGTTCTCTCCTGGGGTGTCGTCCCCAAGTGAGAAGCACCTTAGGGGCTGGTGAGCTGGGATCATGCTCACCCTGCTTGCTTTGTATTGCTTCTGGGAAAATGGTTTCTGCTATTTTTTGGCATAAGTGGGCAGGATGAGGTGCAACAAGAAGCACAAAGTTTGCTCCTGCATGGAAAAGGGCCAAGACACAGGAGATGCCAGCTCCACCTCATACTTACCTTGATAGTTGGACATGTGACTTAATCTACCCTATCTTCCTGCTTTCTGGGACCCGTGAGAGTAAAATGATCAGCTGTGATACTGAGGTATCCAAATCCTGCAGGCCACAGGCTGCACTAACACTGCTGTCAACAGCAACTCCCCGCAGACCAGGAATGAGAGCAAGTCAAAGCTGCCCACAGGGAGCTGAACTGAGACATTGACTTTAGTCATGAAAGTGTAATAGCTTGTATGAAAGAAAATAGCCATTCTTCCATCCCAAATCTTTTATTTATGAAAAGGAAACAAATCACTCAGTGCATTTTCACACCAGGAAAAGCTATTTAAGCAAGTGAGCATACGTGAGCCATGGCAAATGCACAAATAGTTCTAAGTTAATCTCTTCCTTCTTCCTCTCACCCCATTTCTTTGCAAAAGATTGTGTTCATGTCACATCTACTGTATTTGAAATGAGGAAAGAGACTGTCAGTTACTGAACTAGACACTGTCCTTAGGTAATTGTATAGCTAACTCAGCCCTGGGCCGCAGTGGCTTAACTACCTCATTAAACTTAGTGGGTACTGTGGATCCCACTGCAGTCCAGCAAATGTCCTGCATTTGCAGCTATATCTGCACTGAGTGTCTCCATGGAGCCTTACCAGCATGTCCCAGACACCAGGAGACAAGATGATGCTCAGTGGTCCATCATGGTTCAGCAGAGAGCTTCAGCCTGCATGTTTAAGTGTCTTCTGAACTGGGACCAGTGGAACTACCTCATCTTTCCCAAGGATGTAGCCTATCCCTCTTCTAACACTTCTTTCTCTTTTCATCTATCTTTCTGACTTCTTCAGTATCTTGTTAAAAGAACAAGGAGGAGGTCTGCTGAATTCCTCTGAATTCTGAGATGTATCTAACAGGTATGTGCTGTTCCTATCTTGGACAAGTAAGATGGGCAAATGCATACACAGACATCACAGCAACATCATCTTCTGTTGATCTCTACTGATCTAGGCACACTGTGGATGTGCATTGTTGGTTTTAAGTGTTGTTTTCAGCAGCTAGTTGTCAGGTTCCTTCTCTCCTTCATTTTCATCTCCTTATAAGAAAGACAGTTTTGTATGAAAACACAGAGGTGCTTTTCTTTCCTCAACCAAACGAAAATAAAGAAGAGAGCGAGACAGGGAGTGAGAGAGAAATTCTCCAACTCTTATGCAGAATTTTTTGGGCTTTGCCCCCAAAGCACTATGAAATTGAACTGAGCAGGTATGGTAATAAGCAGCACTGACTGGAGTAATGATATGTCTCTTGCATTGAAGCTCCTGACAGCAAAATCATGACCTGCTCCCCACAGGTATCAAAGTCACTAATTACCCATCATGCACACAGGATTGGCACTCATTAGAGGAACTGCCACTGTGTTATGCAGCCAAGGGGAGACTCTTTTAAGTCCCTGCATTTTCCTCTTTGATAGAAAAGAGATTTTTGCATCGGCACAGGCACCACGTTTGCCTTCTGTCATCGGGCACCATGCTGCACCTCACTGGCTGCTCTGCTGCATGGCACCTGAGATGAGAGCCAAGGATGTGGCAAGCTTGACTAAGGAAGCAGCTCTCAGTGGTATCTGGAAAATGTTTAATTATAGAGCATGGATGAGCACAGTTCTAAGCTCTGCTGCTGCTGCTGCTGCTCACCTTGTTCTGTAGAACTACAGGAGCTCTTCTCAGCATCATCTCAAGTGCTGCCATCTAGATCCAGACGTTTCCTTTGCATCTTGGATGAACAGACCACCTGAAGAAAATTGTTTCTTCCTGGTGTTGATCAGGGATAGGCTTATCAAGACAATTCTGCTATAATTCTGTAAGTAAGCTAATGAAACAATAGGTAGAATCCAACTTACTAAATTCAAATCCAGAGGTCCTTGATGTCTACGCAGACCAGATTTTCCTGGATTCCTCTCTCAGAGCCATTTGTGACAGGAATTATACTCCCATCTCATATCCATTTCCCAGTTCCAGTCTTCCTTCTTATCTTCTGATTGGTTTTTTATTCTATGTTACTATTTGCTTTTACCTTGTGTCTTTGAAACCGAAAATGGAAGTTAATAATTAAGAATCATTATTTTATTGGCATATTATCTCCACAGTGGCACTCAACAGAAGAAAATAATACGCAGTCAGCACTGGAAACATGAAGCAATTTATAGATTACCTAGTTCAGAGAGACACTACAACCATTCTTCACACTGAAACATCCAGCACTGATCACTGTTACAGGCAGAGCATCTTGCTTGGGTGAACCATTAGTGTATTGTAGCACAGAAATCCCTATAGTGGCTATAAAACATATTTATATATCTATAAAACCAGGAAGCTTTGGTCTACTGAAAGCACTTAGATGCTTTGATAAGGAAAAACATATAGGAGCTGGATGTATGGCAAAAAGAAAGCAGACATGCTCATGTTTTGAGCTCAGTGTTTATTTTCAGCTGTCTGTGAGGAAAGTCCATCAGTTTGATGATTATCTGAATGTATGTGGAACATTTGTGAAAAGCTGAGAGAATTCCATTATGTACAAGCTGCTTAAAAAAAGAGCCTCACTTAAGGTTATTACATTGCTGCTCTGGGTTATTTTTGTTTAATTCAGACTCTGCAGTGGGTGAGACTCAATTTCAGTTTAAACAATCACTTCAGTGCCTTATCTTTCTCATCATCTTCTGTACCTATAACATTTGCAGTGTGGGATTCAGATAAATAAATACATGATTATACACACATACGCTCATCATTTTCTTCATGACACTCTGTTTTCTGTGAATAAAGAAAATGTCTTTCAGGGTGCTTTTTTTCCTTCTCCTTTTAAGTGAACGTTTTGCAAAGGGCCTGTCTGTCCAGAGCAGATTAACTCTCTTGCCTCAGAATGAGGCCAAAGCACATTTTTTACTGTCAGAAGCCCAGTTTCAAATGCACAGAAGTTTCCATTCAGAAACCTATCTAAGAATATACTTACAAAGAGGCCTCTCTAACTTGTTCCATCTGAAGAAAGAATTAAAATATTTACCCATTGACCCAAGAAGGTGCTTGAAATGAACAGCCCTACTGATGCAATGAATAAGATAATGTGGACAGTGATTTTTGTTCCATGCTCTTGCCTATAAGAAAATGCATATTTGACAGCTTTTGAATTAGCTGTACCTCAGTCTGAGTCCCCAGTGAAAAGGCTGCATGATGTTTCCAGACATACTCAATGCAAACTTTGAGCATCAAAAGGAAATACTGAAGCAGCAGCCTCTTTGGAAAGACCTTTTCACCAGAAGAGCCAGTTAAACCCTTCTGACCAAAAAAACAGCTCCCAATTACTTAACACTAAAGCAATAGTAAACAAAGAAAAATTAGTGAACAAAGAAAAAAATCTTTCAGAGTGAATGTTGTTTTAAAAGTGCTGAAAGTAGAGCATTAAAAGACTTGAAAACCAAAAAACACCAACTCTCAGTCTTCCTCCTCACGAGACTTCATAGAGGAAACTACTTGTGGGAGTATGCTTCTTTTGCCATTTTCTATCTACATTCTTAAGATTTCTGAAGTCCATGTAAGAAGAAAGGGATATTTTCTGTAGACCTCTTTCAAACAGCAGGTCTCTATCATTTCTGTGAACTCGCCCTGTCCACTTAAGGCAAAGTGGGCATCTGGCAATAAAAATTCAACCCAAGACGCACAGATTCAGGTCCTTTGCAATGTCATGGCAAAAGTTTCCGTTCACTCTTCACTCTCCTCATGATATATCTTTCCATTTGGGGGTGGCAAATGGCTGGGGTCTGTGAAACAACACAAAATCGTTCTCTCAAGCATGTGCTTCATTGCCCAAATTAAAGGGGAAGTGCAAAAGTTTAATTGTGCTTCCCTCCGTGTCCCTCCTTGCAGAGTAGTGGAGCACTTGAATTCTGCCTCTTATAAGCCTATGGTAAGCCTAGTAGCTCATTACACCCTCTGGGTTTTTTTGAGGTGCTATAGAAATACAACAGTGTAACTAACACTTCTCCTCATTTAGAACCACGGGTGGTGGGAGTAGGTGCGATTTCATTGTCTTTACTTGGTAATTACAGGTCTGTTCTTATTCCCACGGTCTCAGCGGGGTGCCTGTGTACTACATGTAGTTAAGTCCTTTCAGGTACTTGCAAGGTGGATTAACACAGAATGCTGTATCGATGCAGAGTGGCACCTGCTCTGGTATGCCTGTGACTGCTGTGTGCAGAAGGGGAGCTGGCACACAGATAGGTCTAACCACTCTTATTGACACAACGGCAGTGTAAAGACTGGCTCAGGAGGGTGAGGGTAGCTGGGATTCAGGTGGTCCACCTTGCAAAGTCTGTCTCCACATCCCTCTGAAGAGAACAAAATGCAGAGAGACCCAGCTGCTGCCAAGACCCCAGCACACACACACACAGTTGATCGAGGTAACCTTCACACATGCAGTCTTCACTCCCTCACCCAGCTAAAGACGTCTGAGTACGTGAACTCACAGGATCACAGGCTCACAGGATGTCAGGGGTTGGAAGGGACCCAAAGAGATCACCGAGTCCAACTCCCTGCCAGAGCAGGACCATACAATCTAGCACAGGTCACACAGCAACACGTCCAGACAGGCCTTGACAGTCTCCAGAGAAGGAGACCCCACAACCTCTCTGGGGAACCTGTTCCAGTGCTCTGTGACCCTTGCAGTAAAGAAGTTCCCTCTTGTGTGTTAAGGCAGAACCTCTTTTGCTGCAACTTACATCCATTGCTCTTTATCCTATCCCAGGGAGCAAGTGAGCAGAGCCTATCCCCACCTCCTGACCAGCCCTCAGATATTTATAGACATTTATCAAATTCTCTCTAAGTCTTCACTTTTCCAGACTTAAGAAGTCCTAGGTCACTCAGCCTCTCCTCATAAGTCATGCCCTCCAGTCCCCTAACCATCCTCGTAGCCCCCCATGTGATGAGCTGTGGGGCAATGGCAGCAAGGCTGAGGCAGCCTATGATTTAATGCACGTGGCAGGTCCAATTAAAAATGTAAATACTATTATCCTTTGATTTCAGCTTCTGATTCCTCCAGATGTTTGTGGTTGATAAGCCAGGCAGCCTGCAGGTTCTGCCACCTTTCATCACGCCTATTATGTTTATCAGACAGAAATCAATGCGCAGTAGAAGGCACATTGCATATACATCCAGGGAAGGGAACGTGTCTGTATGTTCACTGTATGTTAAGATGCCACAGTCGCGTTGTACTTTGACAAATGCTGGAGCCAAAGCTGCTGACAGAGCAGATCCTTTCTGAATTTCTCTTTGAATTTCTTTCTTAGGATATTTCATGAAGCCTGGAAGCCCTATCTTTCTCCTATGAAAGCGCTGGTGATCTTTGCCTTTCCTCCATTGGAATAGGCTTGTGGGTTCAACAACTGAATTCAGCAAAGTTCATAAGCATATGCTTAACCTGACAGGATTAAATCCTGGGTAAGGCAATGAAGCTTAGAACTGTGTTTATCCTTAAGCACAGGCTTAGCTGCTGTGCTGAGCAAGGACTGCAGTATGCTTGAACCAACCCAAAGCCCTTCTTCTTTAAAGTCTTTCTAGTCTTCTTGGTTAAACAAAGCCAAAGATTGCCTTGTGCAGCACGCAGAGGAATGTCAGACTGCAGTGGTGCAAATACCCTGATGTCTCCAAGACACTGCCATAGGTGCACAAAGCTATTCTGAGGCATCTGGAAGTGATGAGGATTTTGCTTCAATCCTTGTATGAAAAGAGAGTGAGAAAGCAGAGCTGTATAAGTGAAAATACGATCCCCAAAAGGATATGTTTGCAACAAGATGCTCACAGGAAAGGTGGAACATATGGAATGCCGAGGGATTGTCATCTTTGCATTAGTACATTAAATGTGACAGATAGTCAAAAGCCAGAATCCAAGGGGCAGATACCTCTGTTCATTTGGAACACTTGAAATCTGAACACTTCCACAGGATTTCAACACCACACTTTTCCATACACTATTTAATGTTCAGGAGCTACATAAGAAAGAAATAACAGCTTTGTTTTTTACCTGCCATTCCCTAGATGCCTAAAAAGCAATCAAAACCAGAAGTGACTTGCTGAAAACTGTCACATTACCCACAGTAGAAGTATATTTGTTTGTCTTTAGCAATAGCTTACTCTTCTGTCACTGTAATTCCAGCTGCCTCAATGATCTTTGGCATCAGTCTACATTAGCTCAGTAGTGGCTTCAGAAATGATCTGAAAAATCGTTTTCAGCCAGTGGCTTAAGAATTCCTCTGACTTTGACACTGAGAAGATAATTGGGTAAGGAAATGCCTAGATGAAAATACCACTACAGTAGGCTGTTGGATTTCCTGGCCCATGGCAGGGCATATGTCTGATGCTCGTGAGAGCTGTGGCCAGCTAGAGCACTTTGCTTTGCAGCATTCACTGGTCCTTTCTGACACTGAATGACAGCTGAATACCTAAAGATGTGTTTTGACCCTTCATTTGCCTTGTGTTCGCAGTGTGAGAGCAAAATGAAAAACCCCATGTTTTTTTGGGGGGGAATGCAAGAAATTCTATCTATAGTAGAACTTACACTTAGTCCTCTCAACATCAATAAAGAGGTCCAGTGTGTCTCAGCTCATGCCACAGTCCCCTCCTTCTGAATTTTCATCTTTCTTCTAGATTTTATATATGTTTGCTGCATATTTGTTTGTAGATAGTATAATTTAAGAAGGAAACACTTGAGGGATATTCACCTGAGGTCTGAAATTATGTTGTGGGTTTTTTTTTTTTGTACTATGAGTATTGGAAAAGGATGCACAAGGCATCAGCAGAATGTTGCAACATGGGTTATAGATTGCTGCTCAGCAGTTGGTGGGTTGGCTATTTCTTTTAATTGCTGATACTGTATTTTCAGACAGTGCTGATCTTATGACAATTTTTTTTGCCTAGTTTTCTGCAATTAAGCAATTTATCTGACAATTTTAAAAGCACTTTTTTTTTTTCCTTAAATCCTCCATTGTCCAGACAAACATGTGCCTGTACATGTATCAATATGCATATGCATACCCATGCATGCAAACAACACAAGAAAGGCACAGACGTATATCTCACAGCAGTTTGGACAAGGGGAATTTTCTTCCACATAACTTTAAATCTTTTCTTGCACTAACTGAATAACCCAGAATTCTGCTTTCAGAGAATGTTTTGTTGGTTGTTTTTTTTTTCCCTTGTGAGGAGGTATTTTCCAATATTTCCTTTTAGTTGAAAAGCTCAAATACCCAGTGAAAAGCTGTTTTGGTGAAAATGCTCTGTGTGTGCACCATTTTCAACCTTAATGTGTGTGTCCCAATTTCAGCTCCTGAATTCTAAATAAACTGGGCTCACCTCCAAGAGTTACAGCTTTAAGGAATATAGGTAATTGCACCACAGAATCATAGAATCACAGAATCACAGAATGTCAGGGGCTGGAAGAGATCTTGAAAGCTCATTCAGTCCAACCCACCTGCAGAGCAGGATCACCTTTACCAGATCACACAGGAACACATCCAGGAGGGTCTTAAATATCTCCAGAGAGGGAGACTCCATAATCCCAATGCACAGCCTGTTCCAGTCTTCTGTCACCCTCACAGGGAAAAAAAAATCCTCCTCACGTTTGCATGAAACTTCCTATGCCTCAACTGCCTCCCATTACCCTTGTCCTGGAATTTGGCATCACCAAGCAAAGCCTGGCTCCATTCTCCTTGCACTCACCCTTCACGTACTTATAAACATGAATGAGCTCACCTCTCAGGAATCTCTTCTCCAAGCTGCAGAGCCCCAGCTCCCTCAGACTCTCCTCACAAGAGAGATGCTCTATTCCCTTCATCATCTTTGTGGCTCTGTGCTGGACTCTCTCAAGAAGTGCTATCTCCTTCTTGAACTGGGGGGGCCCAGAACTGGACACAGTATCCCAGATGTGGCCTTACCGGGGCAGAATAGAGGGGGAGGAGAACCTCTCTTGACCTACTTACCATAGCCCTTCTAATACACCCCAGAATGGCATTGACCCTCCTGGCCACATGAACACATTGTTGGCTGATGGTCCACCCATGAGCCATTCACTTGCCTCCCATCCAGTAGGAACCCAGATCTTTTTTTTTCCTTCATAGCCTTCCAACAGGTCAGTCCCCAAGCTATACTGATACCTGGGATTATTCTTTCCCAGCTTCTTTCTATTTGTTTATTTTTCTCCTTCAGCCTGTTCTGTTAGTTTGTCATACATGTGGTCTAATCAAAGTTTCCTGCAGCAGGTTTAATCCAGAATAAATAATGGCATTGCTTAGAAAGGTTCTAGTCACTGGTTTTTCTTTTCCTTCCAGCTGTGCTGAAATGGAAGTTGCTGTCTAAAATTTCGTGCCTGGGCAGAAGAGACAGTTTTATAATTGCATTTCCAGCCTTCTTTGTATTCTTTTGTGTTACATGGTTGTATAAGGAGAAACTGGACAGGCCTGTTGGATAGCAGCCAGGCAAGATTGTCAGAGAGAGACCAGATTGGAAATTAAATAGGGAGAGGGGAGAGAAATAAAAAAAATATCAGGAGAATCTCTCAGGACAATGACTTAAGAAAGTGAAAGTGGAGGAGAAAATACCAATTTTGTTTTGTGTCAGCTTCTGAGGTTTGAAAACTGTCTTTTGTTTTCTGTTTTGTTTTGGTGTTTGGTTTTCTTTTTTTCCCAATTGTGACAAGAAACGTCAAAGTATGTGGGACGTGCTTCAGAGATGGAACTGGGACAAAAACATTTGTTTTTTAACTAAAACTCAAGCACTGAGAAACCAGAGTGCATGATGAAGAGAGAGATGGCTGGGGCTTGAAAGCTGAGGCTATGGCAGACTCAAGGTGATATTCCTGCTCAGGATTAGGATTTATATAAATGAATCAGTTTATTAATTCATCATACCCTATATTGCTGTGGACTAGGTGGAGACAGCATTGAGCCTACCCAAATCTAGGGACAGTACCTTGACCTTCACACTGCCAAGTGTGAAGGGCTCTTCTGATTTCCCCTCTTTTTATCTTTTCTAAGTCCTCACAGGTTTAAATTTCCCAGGCTGATGTACAAGAAAGTTGGTAGCAAGCAGGTTAGCCCTGCTTTGAACAGAGGTCAGTCTAAATGACCTCCAGAGATCCCATCCCACCTGAGTTTCTCTCTGATTCTGTTCAAGTAAGTCATGAAAGCACGCATCTACAAGCACTAGCTAGCTGCACTCTTTGTTCCAGAAAGCCCACAAGTCATGGCCAGCCAACCTGCACAACTGGTAAACAAAAGCAAAGAAAGAATGAAAAGGTGGTGAAAAAACCACCACCGACAACAAGAAGAAAACACCCTCTTGAGCCTTGGGATGTGATTATTTGTGCAGGAGCAGATTGAGAGCAACTGAAATGAAAAGAGAAAAGCAACTGCAGGTCTGTGAGAAGCTGAGTGGTGAGCATGTCTGCTCCACACTTCCCTTGAAGGCACAGTGTGTAGATGCACTTTATTCATAATGACAATGTGATGTGATTCATAGCAATTGCTTCTTGCCAGTAAATTATTCTAAGATGCGTTGTTGTGCCACGTTGCAATGGCACAAATGAATGATGTTAAAATACCAAGCAGACAAAATGATAACACCTGTTACAGAGCCACTTATAAACCAGAGTGCACGGAGGCATTTGTACCTGTCTCTACCATACATTGTGAGCTACACATCTTAGGATGGTTTATGAAGGAAAAGGCAATTTCTGTTATTCTGTATTAAAACATTTCTCAGCGTTCCCTTAATTTACAGACACCTTCTCTCTGTTTACTTGACATCAGCTCCTGCTCTCTGGCAGGTCGTGTAGGAGAGAATTCACAACGGGCTCAGCACGCAGATTTCCAAACCAGGTCAGGTCTGAGAAGAAGAGAGCAGCAATATCTCTAAATGTACATCACTATTTTTAATCCTACTCCAGGGGTAGCACTTAAATAGCCAGACAAGAGGAGTAGGTAGCTGTACCCCTTCCCAGTGCATGGTGGGGCAATCAAGGCTCCAAGCTGGCACAAGCAGTAAGGATATTACCTTGGAAGGTGATGATGTCCTGAATTTCCACCACAGTAATATCTCTAAATGTACATCAGTATTTTAAATCCTGCCCCAGGGGTAGCACTTAAATAGCCAGACAAGAGGAGTAGGGAGCTGTACCCCTTCCCAGTGCACAGTGGGGTAACCAAGGCTCCAAGCTGGCACAAGCAGTAAAGACATTACCTTGGAAGGGTAATGATGTCCTGAATTTCCACCAATTTGCACAAGTGCTAAACACCTGTATGGCAGTCTGATAGGTGGTCCTTCCTCTAAAAACCTAAACCAATGCTTCCTCATGCCAGCAGAGGGGTGGTGATGGCTATGGCCTTTCCTGTCTAGGGCATTGTGCCTTCTACAGGCTCTCACCAACCACAGCCTCCAGTCTTTGAATGCAGAGCATCCCAAACTCAGCCCATGATGGCGCATTGTTTTCCTTGAGGGATTGACAGACAGCACTGATTCACAGCCCTAAGCTCCCTGGTACCCAACTATCCAGTGAAAGCAGTGCTGTTGGGAAGTATTCTCATGCCAGATTGTTTTCACAGTGTTTGCACAGTACTGTCACCATGCAGAGGCATTGGAGTGTTAACCTCCTTGCTGAGAACATCTATCTTCAACAGCAAATCCAGAAGCAAAGACAGATTTTTAGGGGTAATGGCGGACTGGAGGGAGAGAGGCAGAATAGTTTTTTTTCTGCTTTCTAAGGAAATTGGTTTCATTGCCTGGCTGGACATTTCCTGCCAGAATGAAATGGAGACCCTGCCCAGCCAGCTTTACTGAGGTGTCTGGGCCACTTTTTAGCCTTTCAGGTGAGGCATTGAGCTTCATTTCTTCTTTTTGTTTTCCTTTCCTCCTTGTTCCTTTTCCTAGATGTAGTGTGTTGGCTTTATTAGGACGCTACCTACAGAATTCTCTCCTAATACTCACAAATGCCTCTCCCATCCAGAGGCAGCTGGAGAAATTGTTCTTCTAAGCACTGGACACTTAATTAACAATGAGACCAACCCTTCAGTTCACCTGCTTTGTCACTCATTTGTCCTCCTTCATGCTGTCTAGTGCAGCGAGGAAGTGCGTAGCAAGGTCTTGACCAAACACTTTGAACTGCAATCATCTTGGGATACCCAAGGAAGCTAATTACCAGCTTTGTTTCTCCCTCCCTTGCCCTTTCTTCCCTCTCATGACAAGGGAATGAAATGGATACTCAGCACATCTTCTGCAGACAGAAAGGCCCAGATTTCCCTATCTTCCCCCATTAAGGAGTCCCCTGTGAGGTATACTCAATGCCCTCCGATGACAGCACTGACATCTCTCCTCTTAACTAGCCTAGTCCCTCTGGGAAGCTCTGGGGAAGTAATTTGGCTCCTACCAAACTTTGAAGTTCAGGTTGTTTCAGGAAGGTTTGTCAGTGTGGAGAGAGACAGCAGGGCCTCTGGGACATGTACATGGCTTTACCATAGGGAAAGAAAAAAAAAAGCAACAAAACAAAACAAAACAAAGAAAAAGCAAACAAACAAAAAAAAAACAAGTCAAGAAGCTTTTCAAAGCCCAGTACTGCTGTGCTGTGCCCTGTAATGTCCATTCACCACGTCTGTGGGATGCAGCACTGGCATTGAGCCATGCCATGGGCATATATGGCAGACAAGTGCATCACCCTGAGAGCAAGGGAAACACGGATACTATCCTGCAAGAACACCACTGCCTCTTTTATTGTGATAATTTCTGCTTTAAGACCCAGACATTACTGTTTATCATCAAACCTGGCCCACTTTCCTGATCACCAGTGGGCAGTAAGCGATTCTTCATTTTTATGGAAGGTGAAGGGTAATTAACTCCACAACGAAGCAGGCATTAGCTGTGGCCACTGCCTGAGGGACTCCCATCCTGTTCAGCAATAACCATCTTTGGATTGATAGCTATGGAGCAGGTGGGGGAGGTGTAATGCAGACCTGTCAGGGTAACAGTTCAAGGAGGTTCTCAGGGGTGGCAATTGGTATGGGGAAGGCAGAGAGCAAGCCCTCCCCTTTGCATTCCTGCATGCCTGATTAAGGGCTGCTTCCCCTCTTGAAAGAGGCTTTTGCCCCAGAAGGTAAGGATCCAAAGAGCAATGCTGAAGAAGGCAGAGGGAAAATGCAGAAAACAGTGACAGCTGAAAGGGTCTTAAAACTTTCTTACAGATCTTTCTGCATCTCTTTTTAAATTCTGTATGTCCATCAACAGCGACAGCTCCCTCCCACCCATGTGTGCATGGGATGCTGCCTATGTACCAACTTGAAACAGCTCATGTGAGGTTAGTATCCATGTCACAGACACTGGGAAATCCTGGCAGAGCTACTTCAATATCACTTCTGAGCCATACATCCTGCAGCCCCCAGAAAGTTATTGGCTATTTCCAAAGATGTAGCAAGCCTTCTTTGTGACCCAAACACTGAGGCCTTGAAGAGACATTTCAGTTTCATTGTGGACTCTTCCTACAAAGCTGGCTAAGAAGACAGGCCCATCTCTGTAACCCAGCAAGTTACAATCCTGCTTGCCAACATATTCTGCCTCTTCTTTTTTTTTTTTTTTTTTTTANTATAGAGCAGTGTAAAGCCTAGTTAAACCCAGCCCTTGACATGTTTAAAGCTCTGTACAAATATTAGCTAATCAATCCTCAAAAATCCCTTCTCTGCACTAAGCAAGTAAACGTTGCTGGGACTGACTCACTCTCGTGGTGCAACACAGACTCACGGGTCCCAGGTGGGAGTATGCCAAACAGGAGCAAGCACATAATCAGGACCCAAGTGGGAGCATGCCAACAGGAGCAAGAACCTCCCACCAGCTCAGAGGAAACAGGCATGCACCTCAGCACTTCCACTCTTTAAAACAGCTGTTGGCACAATTGTTTCAGATTCATGAGCCTAAATCTATTGTGCCCCAGGCACTCTCACTTCTCTGTAACCCAATATTCAACCTCTGCCTCATCCAACTCTGTTCAAGACCTGATCCTTTTCTCTCTTACCTGTCTTATCCTTGCCACAGCTATCACCTCACCTTACAAACTGGTTTCTTGGACTCAAACTATCTCCCTTCTCTGTTTAACTGTGCCCTTACCTCACCCTCTGGATTGGCACATCTCCAGATTTCCTTGCTTTCTGTCCAATGGACATGATTTCTGTCTTAGTTTCCCTCACACCACTCCTTGGGTCTATAACTTACTCCAGTCTGGTCAAGTGCATTTTTGCAAGGCATTTCCCAGTCGGGTCCCTCAGCATATCAGCTATGCAGCTGAAGTATTTGGACATCTCTGGGACCCCAAGTGCCCCTTCTTTAAGATGCCTGATAGTAACGATGGAGCTCTGAGGTCAGCTGGGGAGGAATGCTCTTACTGCCCCTCCCCTCATATACTGTATTCATTGCTCTGAAAATGTTTGAGACATATTTGCTGAGAAAGCTCCCACTTTTTTTTTTTTTTTTTTCCTCTATATTTCCTGAGGACTCACATACCCTTAAATTAGTGCCCTGGATCTAATCCTGTCTGGCTTTGTCCAAGAAGCCTGTTTTTACTATCATCTTCTATTCTTCCAAGTGACTGTTGCCCTCTATGTGGCTATCATGCCACAGCACCAACCCTGATGGAGGGAACCTTGTACATTACCAAGTGTGCATTTGCAGACCCTTCAGCCCCAGTAGGCTGTCTGGCTGTAGAGTGAGTGGGGGAGGGCTCGGGGAGATTTCCCCACCCAGCCTACATAAACGGCACAGCCCCTGACTTGCAGGATTTCTCAAGAGCAGTGTGCTTTACATATAGATCTCTCTTGGACTCTACATTACAAATGCTTTAGTGATGCCAGCTGTATCAACAGCTGGGTTCCTCGTCTGCAATGTTTTTTACACAGCCTGGAGTCTTTAGGTTTGCCTTCATGGACCAGAGATCATTAGCAGTGAGAAGCCTTTGCAAGCTGACTTGGCTAATTTGTCTGTCAGTGGAGCCTGAGTTGCAATTTAGTACACAAGTGAGAATGTGAAAGTGAGTGACTGTTGCATTAGCCCACAGAATGACCTTGGTGCTAGTTCTGCAAAGACTCCTGCTTTTCAGGACAACTGAAGGTCACCAAGCCATGAAGGTCAGGTTGGAGGCAGAACTATATCCCCTCGGTGCTGAAAGTTTAGAAAATCACTTGTTGGTTGCCTGCTTTTTTCTTATGTGTAGGCTGGATTATGGGAAATGATTAGGCTCTGAAATAAATTTACTATTTTCTAGTGTCTGAGCACCAAACACTCCCTTCTCTGTAGAAAATGAAGGTGGCCATGACCACTGGCCAAGAAAATTTTGCATCAGTAGGTGTTGCATCTTTGGTTCAGCATTTTATCTCGTTTACTCAGCCTCCAGCAGAGCTAGGCAGATACTGCAAAAAGAACAGGAAAACGAATCTCCCCTCCAGCATCTGCTCATATGCAGAAGTAAATTCATTTTATGCTTCTCTGTTGTTGAAAGCTCAGAGTGAAAGAACAGCAGTGCTGCTGGCTTGACCATCTGTCTGGGGCTGGGATCTGAGAGCACTCCCCAGTCCCACCACAGGTTTCTTGCTTTGCCTCAAATTAGACAAATAAACTGAGCTTTTAAGCTGTAAAATGGAGGTACTAGTTTTCTGTTCCCCAGGAATACCTTCTCCCAGCAGCACAGGGGTTGGTTACTGTGGCCATTAGGGACCCCAAAGAAAAGTGCTGCCAGATGAGCCCTGCCATCATGGCATGGTGAGATACTGACAGAGAAGGACACCTCTCTCAGTGTCTGTCGAGGATATGGCTCTGCCACACTGGTTTTCTGTGCAGTCCATAGACCCTCTGAAACTAAAGCAGTCACTATGTCCAGCAAAAGCATGGCAACTCATCTACCATCCTGTCCACAGGACCACAGGATGGTAGGGGTTGGAAGGGACCTGAAAGGATCACTGAGTCCAAGCCCCCTGCCAGAGCAGGACCATACAATCTACCTCAGGTCACACAGCAACACATCCAGACAGGCCTTGAAAGGCTCCAGAGAAGGAGACTGCACAACTTCTCTGGGCAGCCTGTGCCAGTGCTCTGTGACCCTTATAGTAGAGAAGTTCCCTGTTGTGTTGAGGTGGAACCTCCTGTGCTGCAGCTTACATCCACTGCTGCTTGTCCTATCCCACAGAGCAAGTGAGTAGAGCCTGTTCCCCCCTCCTGACACACAGCCCTCAGATATTTATATAAATACTTATTAAATCCCCTCTCAGTCTTCTCTTCTCCAGATTAAAATGCTCCAGGTCTCTCAGCCTCTCCTCATCAGGCAATATTCCAGTCCCCTAATCATCCTTAGAGCCCTTTGTTGGACTCTCTCGAGCAGATCTTCGTTCCTTTTAAACTGGGGAGCCCAAAACTGAAGGCAGTACTCAAGATGGGGTCTCACCAGGGCAGAGTAGAGAGAGAGGAGAACCTCCCCTGATCTGCTGGACACACTCTTCTTAATACACCCCAGGACCCCATTGGCCTTCTTGGCCACAAGGGCACTTTACTGTCCCATGGATGTTATCCACCAGGACTCCCAGGTCCCTTTCCACAGGGCTGCTCTCCAGCAGATCACCACCCAGCCTGTACTGGTGCAGTTTATTCTTCCTCCCCAGGTGCAGGACTTGCATTTGTCCTTGTTGAACACCATTTTGTTCCTCTGTGCCCAGCTCTGTCTGTCCAGGTCTTGCTGGATGGCTGCACAGCCTTCAGCTGTCTCAGCCAAGGGTCCCAGTTTGGTGTCATCAGCAAACTTGCTGAGTAGACTCTGTCCCCTCATCAATGTCATTGACGAAGATGTTGAACAGCACCTGACCCAGGAGGAGTTGTTGCAAGGAGTTACCCCTTGAAGCCTCCATCTTCTACAGGGTCTACATAAAAGACTCTTGAGGAAGATAACAGAATATGAAGCTGAGCTACCAAAGTGGGGATCAGTCAGCAATCAAGTGAGACAGAAAGGGGAAAAATATTAATAATAAAACAAGAATTAAAGCCATAGGTCAACAGTACTGGTGCTGAACAGGTCACAGCCTTTAAACCAAAAGTGTGTTCTGCAGATGATGATAAAACTAAACTTCAAAACTCTTCCCTATTCTTCCACCCTTTGTACCATTTACAGAACCCCACAGGATCCTTCAACACAAAGGCAAATTTTATCATGTTGGTTTTAATGCTCTGCCATTTAATACAGCAGTTTTAAGGCCAGGGCTATAGACTTCATGAATGAGTGGTTAGCTTGGTTGAGGGATCCTCCTTTCCTTCCATGTCTTTACAAAGACTTGCTGGGGAAAAAAAAATCTATAATTTGAAATATGACCTTTCAGCTCATGAAACACAGCACAGTAATTCCCAGATCTCTACCTCATATTCTGTGGTACTAGTGGATAGGATCATTTTGGTCTAGCTTTGTTCCTGTCTAGAGGAAGTGAAATGTTTTCTTTTACACTGATTACTCATTTCAAATAGATCAGCTCTTTTAACCATTCCCACCCCACTTTGTGCCTGTCACTAGTACCATGCACCAGGGCCAGGCTGTGAAACAACATTTCACATCCTCACAAGAACAGGGGTTCTGCGCCTCAGCTGCTATCAGCATCCCTCTCGTGAGGGTACTGGGGCTCTTGCACCAAGCCAGGATCAGTCAAGCCTGGCCAGGAGGGTCAAGGCTCTCAAACACAGTGCACAAGTGAGGTTTTGAGAGAAATGCTTTGAAGAAGGAATTTCTGAAGTAGCATAGTCCCCTGCTTCTCTGCTGGGGGAGTGTGTCTAAAGCAGGAAGGTCAAAGTCTAAACTTTTGGATGAATCATTGTTAGGGCTTAGAACATGTGCATCCAGGGAACTGGCAACTGCTGGTATGGCTGGGTTGGATTATTGCTGTGCTCTGGCCCAAGAAGTCAGCCAATCATCTGCCTCTTGGAAACCGTTTCTTTCTTGGAGATTTTGACAATGGAGGTGTTTCTTTGACAAGTGATTTTATTTCTTTACAAACCATGCTTCAAATCCCAGTTCCCAGAACGTGTTCAGTATTGAACAGTTTCTTCGCTTACAGCTCCCAAAACTGCCTTTCCACAAAGTCCATTGCCCCAAACAGCGTCTCTACCTGCTATTTCACACCCCACTTGGGATCCACTCATTTTCTGGCTCTCCTCAGCATACCCTACAGCCAAATCTCTCACCAAGGCTTTGCAAGCTGAATCAGTCTCCCAAGAAACGGCTCAGGCAAGCTGTGACTTGTAACGAGCCATAACTTATGCAATGCCTTCTACCATTTCAGGTCTCCTGCTCATCCTGATTGCTCGTGACTATAGCAGCTCTCTAAGCAAGATCTCTAGCGACACATCCACTGGCATCCACCTTTGAACATGACATATAATGACTCAGCTAAGTGTTGCAACATAGAGTCAATGCATTTATTTGAAAAAAAAAAAATTATGAATAGGTTGGTTTGCTTTAAATATCTACTCTGCTCTAGCCATTATCCTTAATGCATCACTGCGCTGGCAAACACCAGCACTTGCTGACATCTGAGTGTGCTGTCTACGTCTTGCATGTAGCCTTTTGGAGTCTGGGGGAATCTCTGCTCTGCCTGGAAGGAAAATGCCTTGTTAAAGAGGCCAAGCTCTGAGCGGGATGGGGAAGGAAGGGAGAGGTGGGTGGGAAGGGGAGTTATCTGCCTCATTCCTCCTGACTTAATGCAGCAGAACCATGTCCAGGGATGGGGGGCTTGGATTTCACAGCTCAGTGGCAAACGCTGTGTAGGTCTGGCAGCATTTCTGCTTCTGATTCACTCAGGTGGAGCTAGCAACACATGCTGCTGTTCAGGGCTGCTGGTTTTCAAATTCCTCTCCCTCAAGCCCTCCCCAGACCCCCTTTTCCATCACTGAGGTTATTTCTGCAGGACTCCCAGCCCCAGGCAATTGAGGCAATGTACCTAAGGGGCTGGCACAGCAGAGGTTTCATCCTCTTTGGCTGCCTCAGTGGTTTGATTGTGATGAGATAGGGATATACAAGACATTCCAGCTGCTCTGTGACCCAGCATGGGGCTATTCATCTATGCAGAGTTTCCAGTGCTCCTTTACACTGCAAAAACTAAAAAAAGAAGAGAATGCACTGATTTTCTTACTCAGCTGATCTCCCAATCAATAAAGGCCTGACAGCTCCTTGCTACAGGAAAATACTCAACTGGCTTGTCTTTGTTTACACCATCACCATTAATTTGTTACATCCAGAGGACAGCTGTGTCATCCTCAAAACAAATTTTTTTGCATGGCTCTTAAACACTTTTGTCTTGGTATTTTGCCTTTAAAACAGAAAGAGGATTTAAAAAAAAAAAAAAAGTACTTTTCCCTGGGGCACCATCAGATGCTAATAAAATCTTTAATTAATTCAGATTCAGATGGGCTCACATTTCTCTTGCTAGCTCACAACTTCAATCAAGCTGGTTTTTTTTTTTTTTTTTTTCCTCTCCCCTTCTTGTGACGCTGCTTTCATGCCACTTTTCACTGCATTTCTGATTTATCTGGAATTGTGCTACATGGGCATATTGGCAGGAAAGGCTGGGATAAAAGAAGACTCGGATGAGAGAAATCATTAGCACAGGATGTATTTTTCTGTGGTTTTATTTTCTTCATTTTTGGAAGAAAAACCCAAAAGGTCTTATTGCTGTTATGAATCCTGCAGGAACTCTTTAAATTATAGACAATTTGCTTGATTGGACTGCACTGGTCTTAAGCATTAGAGAGAGACAAATCACTCTTAACAAATGTTAAATCAAATAAGATAGACAGAAATCTTGATAATGTGAAATGAATTCTGTAAAATTAAGACATCTGCTGAATGCTCGCTCCATAATAAAGCAATAATCTCCCTGAAATGGAGCCTGTCTCATTATCAGTTTGATGATTGGTGCGAGTGATCTTAGCTCATACTGGTTAACAAAAAAAGAAGTAAGTAGGAAAGTACCCAGTAAGTAGGAAAGATCTCTGCCCAACTCTCAGTCCTTCCAGGGTCAATCTCCCCCATTCAGTTGCCGTCTTCTGGACAGAAGATTTAGTGTATACGATACAGAAATTGCTCCAGGATTGCCAGAGAGAACCATTTCAGACACTTCCCTCCAAAGGCAGCCAAAGGAGTTTTCCTTGGAGCTTCAGAACTGCTAATCAAAAAATGGAGGCAGGGAGGACATCTTCCAACCCAGGGAAAGGATGCACAACTGAAGATCTCCTTCCCGGCTCAGTTCTGCTTTCGAGGAGCAAACTGGGAGCCAGTGAACAGATCAGGCTGCTGGCCAGGGTGGAGAGTGCAAGCTAGCTAAAGGATGGCACTTAGCAATTGCTGATTTCATTTATAGCCTTTCATTTCCCTTCCTAACTCAGCTGCTTGCTGAAATAATCTTAGGGGATCACCTGACCTGAAGTGTCTTCTACTCTGTGCTCTTAAATGGTTGATCAATAAGCCTGGGAAAGAATAAATCACCTTGTGCTCGAATTTCCTTAAAATATGTATGTATATATGGACTGAAGTTAGGGACTGAATTCAGTGCTCAGAAGACTGAGAAGCATTTACAGCTGCTTCACTCCCATGACATTTGCCTGTGCCTGCTGCTCCTGAGCTATCCCTGCACCATGACACCATGTGCTCATGACTCCATGCTTCTGAAAGGAATTGTAGTCCCTCTCTCCCTTTTCCTTCCAGGCTCTTGGCACAACTTCTGTATGGAAAAAAATAAATTTAAAAAAAAAAAATCTATTTAAAAGGGGAAAAAAAAGGAAAACCAAAAGCCATGCTCTCTCACTACTTTAGGGATCATGCCTCTAAAGACACCTTCACCTGTTTTGCTGTGAATTACACGAGGTGATCTGCCCAGCATGTGTCTTGCAATCTTGCTGCAGATCACAGAGCGCTGCTTACTGCATAAACAAAGTGCCATGGCCTGGGGCAATATTATAATTGATTAGCTACAACAGATTATGATCTGTTTGATGTGCAGCACAGAGCTGTGGCATTCCCTATCGTATTCCAGCAGGCCAGAGCCAGGAACTCATTCTAAAGCATCCATAGAAGCAGGGAATGTAAGCAAAAGGGTCTCAAAATAGTAATAATAACACAACATATCTCTAGGGCTGACAAGTGTGTTGAGTATTGCAGTTTCACCTGTAATCCGTCATAAACTCAGACAGTTCTATCAATGGGGAAATAAACAGCCAGGATAATAAAAGGTGAGTGCTGAATAGCAACCCTTTGGCTCCCTCCAGGCTTTATTAGGATAATTGATTTTGGAACATTAATAAGGATATTGATTAGCTTTAAGGAATTGAGGCTCTGAGTGAGGGAGGGGAGGAGTGAGCCATTGCTCTTGGCTACAGACTTGTGGTGGGAGCAGGAGCCCTGTTATGAAGAATCAATCAGCTGTGCCAAGGGATTCACTTTTATCTTTGACACGAATTAGGAAAGTGGTTTCTGCAAGTGTGCCATCCACATGATGAGGACCTGAGAATCTACAGAGCAAGAGTGCTTCAAATACCACGAGGCCTGTCCTATCATTGGTAGCCTCACACGCAGTTTCCACTTTGTGATTCAGCAGTTTGAAGCAGGAAGAGTGATGATTTGGCCACAGCTGGTCTAGGGGGAGAAGTCAAGTGGGTGGTCTACATGGAGGAGGTTTTTTATGCAGCAAGGAACTGATTAGTGTAATCAGCACCCTCAACCTGCAAAGTGAGGTTTCACTGATCATGAATTTCCAGGCTATAAGAGAACTCTCATAAATATGGAATTACTCTTTCATTCTTTTTCAAGATCAAGTGATTCATTATTTTTTTTTTTCCTTGCAAATTTGAAGCACTTACTTTTGGATACATTTTAGAAGACAATTGTTTCCAGCCATTGAGTGAACAAAGTCATGGACATCATGTTCACTCTTCCAGTAAAATAATAGTCTTGAGTAATGCTACAGCTTGCAGCAAGATAAAAGTGAGCTTGCATTTTAGATACTGCTGTGGCTTAACAGAAGTGTTAGGTGGTTTCTCAGGTCTTGTTTTGATTGATTTAGAGATGAACCTGGACCTGAACAATGTCACTAGCTGCACTTCCCGTATCATGTCTTGAAGCTCGATGCTCCACACAAGCACATCCATGTGTTTAAGGGAGTTTCATATACCCGGAAAGGATGTGCAATGAACAGGTAGTGTGGTGGTTTGGCAGTTCCCCGCCTCCCCACACTTTGAAATAACCCAGGCTAGGACCTAGTCAGCTGGAAGTTAATAAATGAAGCTTTATATTTACAGCTCTGCACAATATACAAGCATATATTTACAATGTATAACAGATATCTACAGATACATACACTGAAAAGGTAAGACAGAAACACCACAGCCCTCCCAGAGATCAAAATCCCTAAGAGGGGGTTCTAACCACCCCTACCACCTTCCCCTCTTCCCCAGTCTTATCTCACCATTTGTTTTTTGCAGCAGATAGTCGAAGGTAGATCATCCAGGGGGATAAGCAGCAGGAAAGAAGTTAGTGAAATTATTCAGATCCAGCTATGAAAGGCAGGGAGAAAGAGCCATGAAAAAGCAGCCACAGCCCAAAGTGATCTGACTTATCTATGTTTGGGTTACAACTCTTAAAACATTTTTTTTCTTCAGTAACCTAGCATCATCAGTGTTTTTCTCTTTCAGCCTATAGTCTAATTTCTGATTCAAATCCTTCAATTAGTTCAAACCAGCACAGGTAGAAGCTCTCAGGACTAGATCTGTATCTCTAAATCATCTAAATCCTCGTGCATATCATAATTTGAATATTTTCTTTGATGGGTCTCTGGTGATTGCAAGGTATTAATTTTTGAGCATGAATCTTTTGGTAGTTTCTTACCTATGCACAGCTTAGTTTATACTGCCCCACTTGAGCGCCCAATGCCCTTAACTGAGACATTACCACACAGAAGAGGACCTCCTATTAAAACAAATTCAGGCATATCTTGACCTAGGACCTTACCAGGAGATGCCTATCAAGCCATGAAATGCAAAGACAACAAACAGCTACAGCCAAATCTGCCTGCTTCTGAATTAAGATAATTCAGATAATTTTAGCCAAACATCACCTGGCCACCCAAGGCATCCACCCAACACTTGTGATACAAAAATTAACAGACCAAAGAGGTCTGTTAGTAGGAGTTGTGCTCTATCTTCAATGTTTTGGACAACCATTCCAGGATTTTCAACCTTTCTTCCTCCTGTGGTACCTTCAATATCCAGCACAGCTGTGGAACACCCTTGTGCTCTCCAACCACTCACAAGGAGTGAGAGCTGAGGTTTTTTTCTGTTCCATAGTTCCTTTTATGCTTCAGAAACAAGGCAGATACTTTTGTCATGCTGCTGTATGTGGGCATGGGGAGCAGCAGAAGGGCAGCAGGGGCTCATGACACACAGCTTGACTGCTGTGCCTCGGCTTCTGAACAGCAGCAACGTCCATGCAGCATGCATGAAGAGCAACCGGTGTCTGCATTTCTTTTCTTCAATCAGCTTGTCTTGTACCTTGACTCCCAGACAGTAGATAGTGAGTGGAATATTTGGAAGAATAAGGCAATTGATAAAGATTCTAATAGACAGGTAATTGTAATAAAGAAAGAATTATTAGATAACTGAACAGATAACTGGATGGATAGATGTTGATGTAGCTCTGATAGGGTTTTTTTTTTTTTCCTTCTTTCAAAAAAGGCCTAAAATAAAGGAACTCTTGCACATACATAAATCATCTAGCTTCAGGATAGGAGCAAAGACAAGTTCCCATAGCAACAAGATCTATGCTGTAAAGCTGCGCTGCCCTTTGTTATGTATCTTTGTGATGTTTCTCTCAGACATGTCATTGGCAATTACCCACAGAAGGAGAGCTCAAATTGTTCAGGAGCCCAGCAGATCCACCTTACATTATTTTATGTAATTAATGAGATTATTGAATTTCCATGCTAATAAAGCTTGGCAAGGAGTCTGAAAACAGCTCCTCTCTGAGCCAATTTAGGGTGATTTCTTGGTGCTGCCCCCTCCCCTACCTCTCCACACACACACACGCGCGCGCGCGCACACACACCTCTGCACAGATCTTGGTGCAGAAGGGAAAAAAATAGTGTGAGCCTTCTGCAAAGCTCTCCTGCTCTGCTATGAGTCAGCTTGCCAGAGCAACATTGACATTTCTGTGTTGCCAGGAGGTGAAACCCTGTGTAAATGTTCCTAAAAGCAGTTTTCAAGCTATTCATCTTTGATAACATTGTTTCTTTATGAATGCTTGAGCTTCACTTAGCTGTCTATGCATCACTTTTTGACAGGTCTCCGTCTATTCTTCCACTGCTTGCATGCAGAATACTCCCTTTTACATAAAGGAGTGCTTGCTCAAGTCAGTGCCCTCTGAGGCTTTTTTCCCAATGAAGTTTCCTCTCCAGCTGGGCCTTATTCTGCCCTCAATGACATCATATTACACCCTCTTATATTTGGGCAGGAAAGGAGCGGGACATGATGGCACTGAAGGGTCTTGCTGCGCTGGGAGAGTCAGCTCAGGTCCTTCACAGACCAGGATGCCATTTGCACATTGAGCAGCAATGATTTTGCACATGCTGTTCAGCTCTTGAAGGACACAGAGAGGCCTTCCCCCTTTCTGTCTCCTCCAGCCTTTCCCTGACCTTATTCTTTTTTTTAACTGTAATTATTTTTTAATATCTGAGAAGAAAGATATATGTGGTAGGAGACAAGCTTAGAGTAAACACTCAGGAGGGGTCTCAGAAAAAGACCTGCAGTGGGGTCTGGTCTTTTTGTTATTGAGTGTGGTGTTGGAGAAGGATGATCTTTGCCTTGTGCCTCCTGCAGAAGGAGGGGTCAGCATCCCCACGAGGCCACTGGACTAACCCTGCATCCACTTGTAAACACTCTAAGATCTTCTAATGCTGCATTGATAGATTGTGAGACGAAACACAGAGGACTTGTGCCAGCATATTGGGGAGTATTGAAGAGTCATTACCTCATTTTGCAGCTGTTTTTTTCTGCAGTAATGCCATTGTGGGTCTTTTAGAGATGCTTCCTGCTATTCATCTCCTTCAAAGGTTTCTAACTTGCATCTGCCTCCTCAGCTCCTGGAAGCATTTTGAAATTCTCCCACGACATGTGCTTTCTGGAGGCAGAATGTTGCTAGGATCACTGCAAAGTCCTTTCCATGCCTGTTCCCTTCCTTGCAATAACAATAATTTATTGGGAAGGTGTTTGCCAGGGCCTCGATATCATGTGGGAGATGCAGGGAGACGAGGCCCCAAGGACTTGACATTCTCTGTAGACGGCAGCAGTTGAGGCAGAAAGTGCAATGGACGGCTGGGGGATGATCTGTCTTCAAGCACAGCAACTCATCTTTCCACGGCGAGTCAGCGGTGGCAGTTCCCTACTGCTCTCCCTCCAGATGAGTTACTGTGTTGGGCTTTCAGCGAGCAGTTTCACAAAGAAATATTTTGCCTGTTTTGCTGTGGAATGCTCCCATCTTCTAAATGTTCTCAACACTGTCTCATAGAGCACCGTGGAGCTGAGCAACACAGCCAGCACGGCTTGATCCTGCTCCTAATTCAAGCACTGGCCTTTTGGGTAACCATTTTTCTCCTGCCTTAGCAACACTCCTTGTAAAGAAAACCCTTATGCTTTTAAAAAATTATTACTTTATTTAATGCTCTGAGTTCTAACAGAGGAAAGCCCTGGAATGGAATGGCTTCTACACCCACCTTTTATTTCACTAGCCTAATTTCTCTCCCTTGCTTCTGTTTGAATTTCTTTCTGTTCTTTT
Organism: Psilopogon haemacephalus; assembly: GCA_013396835.1. Classification (NCBI taxonomy): domain Eukaryota; kingdom Metazoa; phylum Chordata; class Aves; order Piciformes; family Megalaimidae; genus Psilopogon; species Psilopogon haemacephalus. Next base: position 1,971,530 of record VWZI01002420.1, read on the forward strand.
CTCTCTTCCTACCCACCTACCCACCTATTGAGGCTGTCTAATCTCTCCATGGTAATTCTCTCCGTGTTTCCAAGACAAAAGTGGTTATGTTCTCATGTTCAAATGTGTTCTCTGTTCAAACTCAATTGAAAACCTGTCGTTGCCTCTCACAGGTTTTCCAGCTACCTGCACTCCTGATAATGATCTGATAAATATCCACGCTCAACATTTCACCATTCCTCTTGCTGCAGTTTGCCAGCTAATTGAAGAGCATCCTCCTGTTTCCAACTGAACATGTATTGAAAAGCTCAGCTAGCAACCTAGCCAGCAGCAAACTGCTGTATCTACAGTTTGGCTAAGCCTGTTCTGCCTGAACTATGGGAGAGTATCAGGATCAGAAGAACCAATGATGCCTTCTTTAAAGCTGGATGGAAATGTCAAATTCTGCCGCTTAAGAGCTGCATAATGTTGAATTTCTGCTGACATGACACAACGTCCTGGGAGATTGCCTAAAACATCTTAGAAATACAGCTCAGAGCTTCCAAAAATGAGTATCCATTCACAGGGAATGCTGCCACGATGAGATGGCAAGTTACACCTTTAAATTAACCACAAGCAGGTCTTTTAGCAGCTTCTTTCTAATTTCTAACATTGTTATCTTGCCACATGTACGTGCCTCTGTCGAATACCAGTACAAACAACTCTGCAGTGGCACTTGCAGAACCTAGGGCAATGCTGTCCTGGCTGAGAAATAGATTTTCCTGACCATTCCACTGCAATTTTAGGCTTAATGCGTGTGTGTTAAGAGGAAACTGTTCACAGCAAGAAGGTTTCAGAGTTTGACTTTAGATCTAATGCAGGTAAAATATCAAACACATCCCACGGAGGAAAATAGGAGCACCAGTTTCTCCATCCCGCAATTAAATCTACTTCATAACTCCCACCAGGGTATCGTCTCTGTGGGAGAGAGGGGTGCAGTTTGGCACTAAGGATCACCTGAATTCTGTTCCTTCAGAAATAGTTTCTGAATTCATCATGCTCCTTTCAGCTGAGGCCTGGGAGGGAGGTGTGATCTGCCAGGCTTGGGGATGACAACAGCATTCTCAGCTCTGACTCAACCTCGCTCTTGGCCTCTGCCCCTCTGCCAGTGGGGGAAGAGATGCTGCTGCAGCTCACTCTTGCTCATGCCTGCGTACTAAGCTTAACTGGTGTAAGCAACAGTCTTGGGAGCATAGTGAGTTGACTTTACATGGGAAGATTTTGGTACTAGGAGCGCTATAGGGGTGGCTTCTATGAGGAGCTGACAGAAGCTTCCCCTATATTCAGTAGAGCTAATGACAGCTGGCATCAAGAAAAATCCACCACAACTCCCTTTCTCTGTCTCCCTGTGCTGCTAGAGGGGGAGGAGGTAGAGAATTTGGGGGCAAAGTTCAGCCCAGAAAGGAATGGTGAAGGGAATGTGTTTTGAAATTTGGTTTTGTTTTTCATTTGCCTTCTCTGGTTCGATTGGTAATAAATTAAACTAATTTTCCCAAGTCGAGTCTGGTTTGCCTGTAATGGTAATTGGTGAGTAATGGCTCATCAATCATCTCAACCCATTATATTTTCTATATTTTATTTCTATATTATATTATAGAATTATATTATATTATATTATAATACAGCACTTCTATATAATTATATTATACTATATATAATATAATATATTTATTTCTATATTACCTTTTCATTATAGTTTCTATATTTTCCTTCTATTTTCTGCATTCTATATTTTTAAAATATATTCTATTCTATATTTTTTATATTTTCCATTATATTTTCCTCTGCCCTGTTGAGGGGAGACAGTCATAGTGTAGCTTTGGTGGACACCTGGTGTCCAGCCAGGGTCAACCTACCACACATGGACAGGATGGCAAGAAGGCTGTCAGTTCACAGCAACTTCCACCATGTCCAAACTCAATTAGTGAGGCCATTGCTGAAACCAGACCACAAGGTTTGTGCATAGAACCATAGATTTGTGCTGCCCATGGTCCAAAAGCTCTGCAAATGCACCAGCCACATGGCTGGACTGCCCAAACTCCTCCTCGGTACTGAAAGTCTTAGAGCCCAGCAGAACTTCTCCAATAGCTGTTGGCTTTCCATTGGATCACAATTTTTTAAATTGTGTGCAAAACAATGAAATAAGAAATCCCTAAGGGGCTCATTGCCAGGCCTGAGCTAATACCACAGGAAAAATCATTCCATTCAGGAATTGGATTTTTATCTCATTTCCCTGGAAAATTCATCCTGTTGGCCATTGCTGGGACAGGATGCTCAGTTAGGTGGACATCTGGTCTGATCAGTAAAACAGACATTATGTAAATCAAAAGGACAACAGGCCTTTGCCATGAGAATAGTTTGCTTCTGAGATCAAACTGAAGAGGAGCTCAGACCTAGCAGGTATACTCTGGTCTTGCTCCACAGACACCATTGCTAGACAACTGCACTTTGCCAGCTTTGCCTTTTTTAGAATAGAATAGAATAGAATAGAATAGAATAGAATAGAATAGAATAGAATAGAATAGAATAGAATAGAATAGAATAGAATAGAATAGAATAGAATAGAATCAGCCATGTTGGAAGAGACCTCCAAGATCATCCAGTCCAACCTGTCATCCAGCCCTATCCAATCAACTAGACTCTGGCACTAAGTGCCCCATCCAGTCCTTTCTTGAACACCTCTAGGGACAGTGACTCCACCACCTCCCTGGGCAGCCTATTCCAATGCCAATCACTCTCTCTGGCAAGAACTTGCTCCTAATATCCAGCCTACATCTCCCCCAGCACAACTTGAGACTGTGTCCCCTCATTCTGTTGCTGGTTGCCTGGGAGAAGAGACCAACCCCACCTGGCTATAACCTCCCTTCAGGTAGTTGTAGACAGCAATGAGATCACCCCTGAGCCTCCTCTTCTGCAGGCTAGACAACCCTAGCTCCTTCAGTCTCTCCTCACAGGGCTGTGCTCCAGGCCCCTCACCAACATGTCCTTCTCTGAACATGTTCCAGTACCTCAATATCTCTCTTGAATTAAGAGGCCCAGAACTGGATACAATACTCAAGATGTGACATGACCAGTGCCAAGTAGAGGGGAAGGATAACCTCCCTTTTTTGGCTTTGCTTCCAGTCTGGCTTAAAACCTTGCATGGAAAACTACATCATTTTCTGAAATGAAAACATACCCCAGGGAGTCATTTAGGATTAATTTAAACTTTCTAGATCAGCGGTGTTTGTTTTGATATTCATTGTTATTTTATGGACCACCTAATATGTCATTTCCATTAGAAAATATTGGTCTAAATTAAAACTAATTTGGAGAAGAAACCTAAAAAATGTGCCTAAAAAATGGTGTTTTCATTGTTAGCATACATCCTCTCTCCCTTCTTTTCTCCCAAAACAGAATTTGGGTGAAAATTAGCATAATTCAGGAATGCTTTTCAATCATGGCAAAGCAGCATTCGCTAATTTTAAATGGGTTTGTCAGAGTTCTTCTGAATCATTCCACCTTCAATTTACCTCTGCCCTTTACTGGTTTACCCACTCCCTTGTCTCCAGCAAACTATTACTTCAAAAAGAAATGACAATTTTCTATGAGCCTTCCTGTTTAGACCTTCTATTAACCTTTTCCTTTGTACATAAAAACACCAACAAAATAGAATCTCCCCTTGGAATTCTGCAAAAGTTTGTTCCTTTTTTTTTTTTTTTGACCTAATGTACAGGTTTTAGCCCAACCATGTTTCACTTACTGTTTACCATTGTTTTCTCTTCTGTCTTCTCACCAGACTGGTCAGAAAAATCTTGAAAAGTCACCCAATTTATAACAACCTCATGTATCAGTAGGGCTTGATCAGTCCTACTTGATCAAGTGGGATTGAAGACTCAAATCAGTAGGATAGAGGACTGACCTGCTGGAGAGCAGTCAAGGGGAAAAGGAACGGGATGTCCTAGTGGATGGAAGGTTGACCATGAGCCAGCAATGTGCTCTTGTGGACAATAATGCTGGAGTGTATTGGAAGGGCTGTGGTTAGTAGATTAAGAGATGTTCTCCTCCCTCTCTATTCTGCTGTAATGAAGCCACATCTGGAGTACTGTGTCCAGTTCTGGGCACCCCAGTGCAAGAGGGATATAGAACCATTTGAGAGAGTCCAGCAGAGAGCCACAAAAATGATTAAGGGAGTGGAACATCTTCCTTATGAGTAGAGTCTGAGGGAGCTAGGTCTCTGCAGCTTGGAGAAGAGGAGACTGAGAGGTGACTTCAATCATGTTTCCAGACATAGGGAGGGTGAGTTCCAGGCTGTGCTTGGTGATGCTCGATGACAGGACAAGGGGCAAAGGTGGAAGTTGAGATGTAGGAAGCTTCATGTAAACATGACAAAACATTTTTTCACTATAAGTGTGACTGTGGTGGGTTAGGAACTTTTCCCCCTCCCACTATTGAAGTGTACCAGATCAGCTCAGATGGCTTGGAAGTAAGATAAAGCTACATTTACAGCAAAGCAACATTTACAAGCATATATACACAATATATTTACAAATTAGAAATAATACAGAAATCCAAACTCCATCCCAGACAAAGAAACTGCCCAGAAGAGGCTCAGAGTCTTTCTCTCTCTCATTCCCAGACAGACAAACAGTCAGCAGAGCTTATTTGTTATCTGTTGGTGGAAGATACTAAAGCAGAGCGAAGGAGAAGCGAAAGGAAGAAGCATCCCAGAGCAAAGAGGGACAGATTATTTACATTTTGGCTTTTTATCCCTTTTAGCAAACTAATGAATGATACAGAATGTATCATTATTATTCTTTTACAACCAAAGATCTGATTTATGTCATTAAAATATTCCATTTAGCCTCAAACCACCACAGTGACAGAACACTGGAGCAAGCTGCCCAGGAGGGTTGTGGAGTCTCCCTCTCTGGAGATATTCAGGACCTGCCTGGATGTGTTCCTGTGTGATCTGCTCTAGGTGATCCTGCTCTGGCTGGGGGTTGGATTAAATACCTTTCCAGCCCCTGAAGTTCTGTGATTCTGTAATTCTGCGTGTTTAGGCTATTGTGCAAGGAGAAGGAAGCAAGAGCCTGTGAAATGAAGACTGGCTGAAATATTAGGCTGATAAATGATAATGTTCCCTCCAGGTACTGCAAGTGTAGGGATATTCTTACACATGATGCTTCCCACTTCTTGTTAATATACTTAGTTTCCTGCTGAGCTTCACTGAGTGTTTCTAATACAGCCTCCTCTCAGCAAGAAGCCTAATGGTGCATTTTTTCATGGCTAATCAGTTGGGCTGCAGAAGTAGACTGAGGGCCACTGGGTTCCTGGTTGGACAAGCAAGTTTTTGAGAAGGAAGAGGAGAGGAAATGTGCTAATGTGCTGACAGGGATGGACACAGCTGGGAAGCAGGTCCTGCTGGCTGGAGTGTGTTTGCTTCAGTGAAGAGGCATGGTAGACAGATGGGAATGGGCAAATCATCTCGTGACAAGAAGTCAACACTTGTGAAAAAGGGAGAAACTGAACACAAAACTCCCAAACCTTCTTCTTGTTGCTGCTCTCAGGAGCCTTCTTCCTAAAGGGTCAGCCCATCACTCCCTTGGCCAGAATCAGACTCATGGTAAAGAGGCTTATTTCATAACCTTCCATGTGACAATGTTTACACAGTTTGTAAGGACTTCAGGAAAAAGCTTAGTAGGCATATGTCCTGGCTTCATTGGGATAGAACCATAGACCAGCCAATGGTCTGCAGGCCATTAGCAGTCTGGAGTTAGTCAGGAGCTTAAACTGGGAGGGGCAAGAGCCAGGGCAGCAGTCCTGAGCTGGCTTCAGGTGTATCCCATACCACTAACATGATCACTATAAAGGTAGAAGTTTGCCTAGGCCAGAAGGTCCTTCTCCTCCTGTTTTTCCTTCTCTTCCTGTTTTTCCTTCTCCTCATTGTGCTCCTGTGGGCTTCTTCCTATTTATTGTGATCTCTGTAGGTTCACTGGGCTGAGAATAACCTTGTATTGGTGTTAGTTTTGTTGTTCCACTGCATCTGTTTTCATTTCAACCCTTTTCCTGATCCACCTTCCTGACTGCAGAAGCTGGTAGAACAACCATTACAGTTTAGCCCCAGACATGGGCTAAATGGAGATAGTAGGGCTTCTGTGGTCACCTGTGACCCTGCAAAAATAATGAGTGTGTTGAATATTTGAGAGCTGAGAAGCCCTGACCTTTATGGATTTTTAACATTTGACACCACAGCAAACAATGAAGGGAGCAAACTTGTACTGGTACGGGAAGCAGGTAAGGGTCTTCTTGATCTCTGGTTTTGATAGTTTTGCCATCTAGTCAAGATGCAGGTCAAATATTGCTATGTAGCTCTATCTTGCTTTTGTTGTAGTGAATGTATTCAAGCTGCGATGTCATTCAACATCATTGCCATTATTATCTCAGTTCTCTCTTCATGCTGGTGTGGGAATAACAAACATCTCCTGAAACTTTTAGGATTTTTTGCCACCCATGTGCAGGAGGATGAGAATCTATCTGTGTACTAGAAAATATTTACTGAATTGCAAATTTATTTATTTTTTTTAAGCAATGAGCCCACAAATTGTTTGCTTCTTTCTTTATTCTGCTTGTAATTAATTTTTTTTTTTTTTGCAGCTAGTTTTTGATGGACTATTGTTTCTGCTCTCTGATAGCTGCCCTCTCGAAATACCTTTACTTACTCATGCTAACTCAGTACTGCACTGTATCCCACCTAAACTTGACTGTGAAATGAATGTATGAGTTGGGCTAAAATACTTGAGGCATTGGGGAGATTTGCCAATGACATCCAGACACTTGCAAATAGCAAATAATCTGATCCTGAGAATTGAAATAACCTATGCTCAGCCTTTTCTTTTCAAACAGAGTCATGCATCATAGTACAAGAGCAGAAATCTGCTTATTTGCTCATGGAGTTTTTTTCTTTTTTTTATTCCCTAGCCCAACAGGCTGTGATTGTTTGCATCCCACAGGTTGTGGTTTTGTTTTTTTTTCTCCCACCCTGTTCTTCTCTTTCCTGATTCACATGGGTCAGAGCAGCTTTCTAAAATGTAAAATGCTTTTTAGCTGTAATTCTTTCCTTACAATTCCATATTTCAGAGATTAAGCCAGCATGTCCAATATGATTTCATCCCAAAGTCTGATTGCCACATTTCTATTCCCAGCATGTTGAGAGAAAGGCCTCATGGTAACTGTGAGCTTTTTATTCTGGACACCTAGTCTTTGATCTTCGCACCACAAAGCACAGAGTGCTGCTCAGATAAATTCATGGAAAAACTACTGAGCAGGAGAGGGCATGTGGGGAAATGTGAGCTGCGATGGTGATGACTCTGCTATGTGGCTACCAGCTCTCTCCTGCTCAGCAGCTCCTGGGAGAGCAGAGGGTCTCTGTCAGTGTGCACAAGGCAGGCAAATCCCCACCTTGTACCTGTTATATAACTAGGCATTGCTCTTCCACTGCTTTGTGATGGTAATCTGGCAGATTTTGAGGCCACAGCTATCAGCAGGAAAATACAAGATCACAGAATCATAGAATGTCAGGGGCTGGAAGGGATCTCAAGATCATCTGATCCAGCTCCCCTGACAGAGCAGGATCATCTAGAGCAGATTGCGCTGGAATGCATCCAGACAGTTCTTGAATATTTCCAGAGAGGGAGACTCCACAACCTCCCTGGGCAGCCTGTTCCAGTGCTGTCACCCTCGCAGTGAAAAAATTATTTCTCAGGTTCACAAGAAACCTTCTTTGTATCAACTTCCACCTGTTGCCCTTTGTCCTGTCATTGGGCATCACTGAGCAGAGTCTGGCTCTATTCTCCCGGCACTCATCCCTTACATGTTTATAAGCATTCATGATGCCACCCCTCAGTCTCCTCCTCTCCAAGCTAAAAAGCCCCAGCTCCCTCAGGCTCTCCTTGTAAGAGAGATGTTCCACTCTCTTAATAATTTTTGTGGCTCTGTGTTGGACTCTTTCAAGCAGCTCCCTGTCCTTCTGGAACTGAAGGGCCAAGAACTGGACACAGTATTCCAGATGTGGCCTCACCAGGGTAGAGTAGAGGGGAAGGAGAACCTCTCTCCACCTACAAACCACAGCCCTTCTAATACACCCCTGAATGGCATCGCCCCTCCTGGTCACAAGAGCACACTGCTGGCTCATGGCCACCCTTCCATCCACCAGGGCTCCCAAGTCCTTTTCCCCTTCACTGCTCTCCAGCAGGTCAGTCCCCAGCCTATACTGATCCCTGGGCTTGTCCTTTCCCAGATGCATGGCTCTACACTTGCCCCTGTCAAACTTCATTAAATTTCTCCCTGCACAGCTCTCCATCCTAAGCCTCTCTGAATGGCAGCACAACTCTCCTGTGTGGCAGCCTCTCCACCCAGCTTGGCGTTGTGCACTATTTTGATGCCTTTACAGTCTCTACTCCTACCACTAAAGGCAGAGTTAAGAGAGCACAGTGAGTTCTGATGGTCTTACTTCAAATCAAACACAGCATGTGAAACACCAGGAGGATGGGCAGGAGGTAGTCATGAATATAAGTTTCAAGTAGGATATTTGTGTCAGAGGCTTCATTTCACTTGTTCTCATTTTACGTGTTTTGTCTTGCCTTTCAATGGTATCAGCATAGGGCTTAAGGAGGCACTGGCATCTTGGGTGGCAGAGCATTAAGAGCAAGAACTACACCCGCAGGACACTTCATGCCCTGAAGTATTGATTTTGTTAACACTTTTTCTAGGGGGCCACCAAAACAGTGAGCAAAGTCCTTCAGGCCATCTGCAGTGCTCCAACAGTTTCTGTGCATGTAAGTCTTCATGCACAACTTTTTTTTTTTTTTGAGGATGAGTTTGACATTGAGAGAGAAACCATTTGCTAAACAAAAAAAAAATGTTGCTTGGAAGATGACAAAGAGGCCTATTACAGTTGCAGGAGCTTGAATCTAAGCATACAAACCACTCAAATTTACATTCCTTGCTCTGGTTAACCAGCCAAATAACCTCCTGTGATGAGGCTGGTATCTCTTTATGTGTTTGGTATCATCTCAATCTCTCTCCTTCCTCCCCCTGCACTATGTCTTTGTTGATACCCAGTTCTAAGAGCAGACAGCACAATTATAAACACATTTATTGCACCCTTGAATCCCACACTTTCCCTCCTCCTATCTCTTTTTACTACATGGCACCTGTGTCTTGTTTCTATTTCCTCAGAACAAGCCATAAAGCCTTAACTTCACTGAAGGAATGAGAAGAGCTTGTGCCACCAAGCTCCAAACTCTCTGGCAGAAGCTAGGGTGGAAATGCAGACGGCCTGAGTGGGTGTGATACCATCACCCCACAGCAGTGGGGGAAGATCCAATATAATTTTTATTGGCTAATGATTACATGTGTTTTCCACCATCAGAAAAGCTGCTATCAGTTTTGGATGGCTGTTATGAAATGACTTTCTACTTGTGGGCTGTTAAGCTAGAATTTGCATCACCTGGAATCAGGATGGCAGGTCCAAAACCCTCTTCTAGGCAAGAAGTAAAAATCTCCAAAGTAAAAATGGCTGAAAATCTGTCTGGAATAGAATAGAATGGAATTGGCCAGGTTGGAAGAGACCTCCAAGATCATCCAGTCCAGCCTATCATCCAGCCCTATCCAATGGCACTAAGTGCCCCATCCAGTCCTTTCTTGAACACCTCTAGGGACAGTGACTCCACCACCTCCCTGGGCAGCCCATTCCAGTGCCAATCACTCTCTCTGGCAAGAACTTTCTCCTAATATCCAGCCTATATCTCCCCCAGCACAACTTGAGACTGTGTCCCCTCATTCTGTTGCTGGTTGCCTGGGAGAAGAGACCAACACCAACTTGGCTACAGCCTCCCTTTAGGTAGTTGTAGACAGCAATGAGATCACCCCTGAGCCTCCTCTTCTGCAGGCTAGACAACCCCAGCTCCCTCAGCCTCTCCTCATAGAGCTAGTAAAGTCACACACTATGGGCTTGATGCAGGAAAGAAATACTTTGGTCATAAAAATCCCCATAGTAAAGCACTTAAATCTCTAATGAAAGATTAATTGTTAACAATTGGATGCACTGATCTTCCATGTGGAAATTATTGCTTTTATTCTCAGTTGTGCTTCTGCCTTGCTTAGTGAACATAAGAGCAGAGCTACATGGCAGCTAATGTGAAGAGAAAGTTTGAGGCACAAAAGAAAGGTCCAGCAAGAAAAAGGTAGCCATAAGCTAAACTCAAGGCAACTAAGTGGGAATAGGGCAGTAATAGCAGTGATTCATCTTCAATATATGAAGACCAGAGTCATCCTCAACCTAGAACAAGTCTTTGCTGTGAAGACATGGTATCTGGGTGTAACTGGATAAGTTTTGGCATGCTGGCACTGTATGGATGCCTTTATGGTCTCTTCCAGACATAGTTCTGTTCACCAATTAAAAGCAAGTATTACCTAAAAAGTAAAGTTAGCATCACTAAAATATTTTTTTAAAATTCTGATGACAGAAATCTCATTTTCAGTCAGAAGCTGCCTTCAAGAACAAAATCTAACCACAACTACTACTCTAGAGAAGACATTTCACAGTTGATTTCCTACCACTTCCAAAGGCAGCACCTCAAACATTGCTACAGGAAAGGAGTTTTATATCAGGGAGCAGTCCCTGCTGCTCACCACGCCCACAGAAGCATCCAGCCTGGCAGAGTAATTACCATGTACTCTTTCCCTAAAACACTCACAGCTTTTTCTCGGAGGAAGTTTAGACAGATGGAAAAGCCACAACTAAAAGTACCTTTGTTGATACTGCAAGGAAGCAGATTGATGTAGAGAAGAGGAGCTCACTTATAAAGCACCAGCCAAGACTCAATGTTCCAAATGTTGTCAAAGGCTTTGCCTCCTTGGCCATAACAGCTCCCTCCCTGAGGGCTGTCTGGCTCAGGAGTGTGTTGTCCACTGCATATGTATCCTTCAGGCTGCTCATGAGGCTCATGGCTCTTCAGCCTGCTGGAGATGCTCCTTGTTTCCTCCAATGGAAACTGGAAGGCACATCGAAGCGTTCATCCCCATGTTCTTACATGCTCCGAGTGCCACACAAGACCATACGTCCAGAGAAGGGCCACAAAGATTATCAGAGGGCTGCAGCACCTCTCCTATCAGGAAAGACTGAAACAGTCAAGGCTGTTAAGTTTAGAGAAGAGGAGGCTCCCAGATGATCTTGTTGTGGCCTTCCGGTATCTGAAGTGGGCCTACAAAAAAGCTGGGGAGGGACTTTTTAGGCTATCAGGTAGTGACAGAACTAGGGGCAAATGGAGTAAAGCTGGAGGTTGGGAGATTCAGATCGGATGTGAGGAGGAAGTTCTTCAGCATGAGAGTGGTGAGAGCCAGGAATGGGTTGTCCAGGGAGGTGTTTGGGGCCACATCCCTGGAGGTGTTTGCAGCCAGGCTGGATGAGGCTGTGGGCAGTCTAATCTAGGGTAGGGTGTCCCTGCCCATGGCAGGGAGGCTTGAACTGGCTGATCCTTATTGTCCCTTCCAACCCTGACTGATTCTATGATATGTCTTCTGATAGTTGAAGCTACTCTGAGGATTTATTTGGCTTAGGAAGATTTGCAGTAATAAGATTAAGGTGAAGGACCTGGGGATGCACAAAGCACCCCCAAATGGCATGTCTGGTGGCTCCAAGGGAGGAGAGCTGCTACCTCGCCCAAAATTACTTCTCAGGCTCCACCGAGGAACCGAATTTAGCTGCAGTGTGAGGCTGAGGGGCTGTGCCAGTGCTGCCAAAATGCACAAGAGTTTCCTACCACTCTGTCACAAACTCACCCAGTGATCAGTTTGGACTTGTGATGAGCCAGGCCAGCAATTCATATAACCCATTTTGTCTGAACCGTTCCTCCAGTGCCTTACAAATGGCGGCATTTATGCTGGGCTCCTGAGCCCCAAGCATACAAGTGCAGGCTGCTTAATTAACTGCATGTCCTCACAACATCTCCAGTACCAAAGTGATGGCATTGGGGTGTGCTTCAGTATTTTTAAAGGCTGCAGGCTATCACCCAGGGCAAGTGACACTGATTGCCAGCAATATACTCCTGCCACACTCAAGCAGCTTTTCAGTAGCTTTTCCAGTTTCCTAGCAACGAGGCCAGCAAGAAGACCTAAAAGTCTGTCTTAACAAGCTCTGTTTGTCCAGAATATGCACTTGTCACTGTATTGCAAACAGCCAATGGTCTCCCAAGCCAGCTGACTATTAACAGAGGGAAATGCAGTGGAGAAGCCTATTTCAGGTGGGACTACCCCTGCAAATTTATTTAGGCAATTGAATGTTTGTCAGTGTGGGAGGATGTGGATTAGAGAGGGGCATTAATGCCCTATTTCGAAAGCTTTTTGTTTCTCTGTTCCAGTGGGCTTCTCTAATGTGCTCCAGGGTGTTTTCTGTGGGGTTTTCCTGGGCCACTGTTTGGTTATAGGAGAGCTTCTGTGTCCTCTGCTCCACTTGCAAGGGCAGCTTGCTGACTCCTGCTGAGTTTAGGGTGTAGCACAAGAACAGAACAAGTAAGGAACTTGTGCATTATTAAACAGATACATGTAAGAGCAAGGGAGCTGCCTCAGGATTTAAAGTGCATGTGAGTTTTAACTCCTCTATTTCTTTATTCATTCTTTCAGAGCTGACTTACACAGCTAATTAGCTGGTTTTCCTCCTCCTCTTTTTTTTTCTTTTCTAGAAGCTTAACTGTCAGAATTTCTTTCCCCCTGGCAAATGGATGTGTTCTCCTCCACATAGACTGATTTCTTTTCACTACATCCACCTAGCCATGATACGCTCTGGAAATACACGTGTAGGTTTGCCCCCAAAGCGCTCATTTCCTTTTACAGTTCTGAAGGGAAAGAAAAAAAGTGATACTGAGAAAGTCAAATGCTTCAAGTTTTCAAGAAATGCAGGAGAAGTTGTGCCTATAGAAGCAGAAAACAGAAAGGCAGAGTGTCACATGACCATCTGCCAATGTGAGAAAAATAGTAAAGACCAAGAAGAAATAATAGGAACTTTTTCAGATGATGTGAGAGAGCACAAGTGGCAGCAGGACACTGAAATAAACAGAGACACACAGTGACTGAGGAGTGCCCAAATCCTGAATTCCTTGGTCACTGCTCCCTCGGGCAGGACTGCTGATGTGTGCAGCACTGGGAGGCTGTGGCATTGGAAGGATTTATCCATTAAAAAAATATATAATGTCTGGACAGCAGACAAAGATTTATTACAGAGAGTTGGCTTGTACTGCTTGTGCAGTGCTTAGCACTGGAATAGCTCCTTTCACTTTAATGCACTTACTGCCATTGATTTATGCATGCACGAGAGGAGTCCAGCCGACAAAGCTCAAATGGATCTCACAGACCACATCATTCTGCCAGGAAAAGTGGTAGAATCCCTTACATCTATACCTATATATATGTGTGTGTGTGTGTGCCTGTCAATATGTATTTAACTTTTTTTCTTGTAAAGATATTCATATCGTTCTCCTTGGGTACAGTTTTAGGAAGGAACAGCACTTTGAGATGTTCTCTACTGACTAAAAGAGTGTGTTGATGCAAAGATGAGGTATAGATGACAACCTTCTGGCTGAATGGAGTAGGGCAAAGACCTCTTGTGGTCACACAATGAAGCTTTGTTTCCTGAAAACCTTACCAGTTGCCTTGTCGTCATGAAAAATAGCCAGCAGATAATGGCAGGACTATTCTGCTAAGTGAAGGTGATGCAATGAAGAGCCTTTTGTTAGTGTCTGAATCAAGTTTACATTTACATTTACCCTATCTTCTGTTGCTCTCTGCGATTTTAAGTGCTGACTACACTCTGCAGGTGCTCATTTCTTTCCCCTGACTATGAAGGCAGCCAGGCCGGGTAGGCATTTCTAAGCTGCTTGCACACAATTTTAAAAATTAAAACAGGAGGAAGAAACACACTTAAGATTTTAGCAGAACAAGCAGGGAGGAGAGAGCCAAAATCTTCCTCACCTCAGATACAGATTTCTTTTGCCTTGGAATAAAAGAGCAGGATGTTCTGAGGAAGTTTACGTGCCAGAACTTAAGTCTGGACAGTACTTGAACAGCAAGTGATGGTGAAGTCAAGATCCAAATGCAGCTGCATTTTGAGCTTGTCTCAGTACTTTGGAAACATCTGCATTCTTTATCAACATCCATAACCAGTAAAAAGATGAAGCAGTATTTCTGCAGCTGTGCTCCAGTGATGTGAGTAGCATACAGTTTTACTTCAAGATGTGGCTACCTCTCATGCAGGGCAATGAGGGACATTACAGAGGGCTGACATGCAAAAGATGCTCAGGGATTGTGGAGTGATGAGAACTGAGCTTTTCATGTCTCACAAGCTCAGAAACAGTAAATAGATGGAGAAAAAGGAAGTCCCTTGCACAGCTATTTCTCTGCAATGGGAATTTAACCTTGGTGTTCACTAGTGAAGGCTAAAGGACTAGGCGGTGGTTGTTACATGTGTGGAACAGAGGAATTGTCAAGCATTCACACCAGATAAAACAAGAACAAACTCAAATGTTATGTCTGAACTTGAACTGTGAATGATTACTGTCACGAGAAAATACATGATAGAGCATTTAGAGCCTGCTTTATTTTCATGTACTCAGGTTCTGTCTGTCTACGCTGAAATACTGAGAAGAGGGTTTGATCCCATGCTATTTCTTGCCTTGAGGTCAGGAAGATAGCCATACCACATGCTAAGCTCTTCTAACCCATCAAGCTTTTGAAGTCTGCTCATGCTGATTTATCTCTCAGTCCCAGAAAAGCTAAAAACACCACAGTACCTGGCACTTCACTGATCACCTTGATAAGGGTGATAATTTTTCATTTTATGAATGTGTTTATTTAGGGGTCTGCTAACACAAAAATCTCTTAAAAAAAAAAAAAAATTCCCATCTCCGTATTGTAGATTGCTTTGACAAGACTTTAAAGGACTCCTTCAAGCTCTCCAGAGACCAATTGTAATAAACATTACAGTCCAATTCAGTATGAGATTTCTCCGCAAGCTGGAAAAATAAGCAATGCCTGGTTTATCAGACAGAAAGAAGGCTCCTTTTATTAGTAATTAGCTGGCACTGTTCCTCTATTTTTCAGGGCAGGATGGCCTAATGAGCCACCTCATTAGCTGCATGCAGGAATATTTACCCAGAAGCCAGGCGCTGTTGTGGTAATCGCATGCCGAAGCACAGCAGCAGGTTGGTTGGGCTCTGAATCGTCCTGACATCTACCAGTTGTAGACTTGCCCCTTAGTGCCACTGCATTAACACAGCAGCGTGTCATCCTGGTGTGGTATTAACCTGAATCATTCCCTTCTCCACTGCTGATCTCAGGCACCTTGCTGCATGTGAAAATGCAGCTCTTTGCAAGATCTTCCCTCTTGCACTTGCTGCTCTGCCTCTCCTCCCAGGTCCTCACTAGAGCTCTGTGATTTTGGTCCTGGGAACACGATTATGCTGGGAGTGAGAGAGCTCTCCCAGCCTAACTCTGATGCTCAGAGAAGATATATGTGTGCTTATTTTCAGAGGTTCACTACTTTAATGGTGGATCGGGTCTGATGTAGACTCTGGTGCACTGCAAGTCCTGATAGGACTTGGCAAAGTAATACAGAAGAGCCCATGCCTCCCATTGATTGAATCGCAGTCTGACCTCTCCTGCCTCTTCTCTGGCAATAGTTTTGTTCATCTTTTTCTGTTCAGTATTATCCTCCTCTGATAGCCCCTGTTCCAGTCTGCCAGCAGTATTTATTACCTTTTCCACAGTATGGCTGGTTTCAGTTTTCTTGCATTTCCAATTATACTGCACAGTTGCCATTGATCTGTTTTCTGTTAGCATGAAAATCAGAGCTGTGATCTATATAATTTAAGACTCTACCTTCATTAACCTTCCTTTTGTTTTTAAGGCAGACTATTTAAATTGATCTTTATTAAATAAAATTACAAGAGCTATCAATCCTCATGCTTCACGGTACAAGATGATCAGTGGCTAACTCAGGAAGTAATTGCCAGAGGACCTCTTTGTTAAGATACTGTACAATTCAATGTGCTTCAGCAATCTAATTCCTGGCAAGGAGTATATGGCCACCATTAGGGACAGTATTCTGCATTTACTGGATCAGTGGTTAACCTTGATGTAGAAGAAGGAAGCAACTGGATTGGACTAGCAGCTCATCTCTCAGCCGTGACATTGGCTAACACCTCAGTGCTGATGCATTTCCAGGGCCAGATCCTTCAGTGACATACATCAGCACAGATCCATTTAGATGATATTCAGTGGTGTAATTTACCACAGCTCCAGGTGTCTGAGTGGTGACCTCATGTTACTTTGCCCTCTCCTCTTGCCAAATAAGAGAAGGGCATGCAAATGATGAATCCTCATGACTATTCACATCCTATTTCTCCAATTACAGACTGCAGCTACTGATTTGCATGGTGATGCTTGGTTTTGCCTCAGCTCACAATTCTGTACCATCCAGGGAAACAAAAAAAACCAAAACAAAACCAAAAACCAAAAAAGGCTTAAGCTATGGGATGTCTGCATTCCCTATCTCCTCCCTTGCAGTGGTTGTATGTATCCTACCTTCTTAAATTGACTTTTCACATTGTCTAAACATATTTAGACAGAAAAAAATCACAATTACAAGAGAGGTGCTTTCAACATCCTCCTACTCTCATCCAGATCTATTCTCTTTTGCTCTCATGTTTTTATCATATTTCAGAATTCTGCGTAAATGAGCATTAATGAACCAATTTCAAATTATTTTTCTATGAGCAATTTCAGCTGCAAGTTGCTTGATTATGTGAATCTAAATGATGGGGGTTGGGGGAGGGAGAGAATAAAATGTGTCTTTGCTGCGGCAATCCATGACCGATTCAAGTGCTGGAGCAAAGGTGAATGCAGAAGGGAAGAGCTGCCACCTGAATGCTCTCTGTTCAGCACTGCATGGAGAAGGGAGAGTGAAGCACTGTAAAGGTCAGAGAAATGCACACGTTCACAAAGAGGCAGGGGCAAAAGGTATTCTCTTCCCTCTTTCTCTTACTGCTCACCTCCCTGTACTAACTCTGCAAGTTATCTACAAGCCCATCTCCCACTTTTGGATGGGGAAAACAGCTAGCATGATCACAGACTGTAGAGGAATGAGCTTTAGGTGGTTTGTGGGATGGGTGCCAGCAGGGAAAAGGAGATGGGGGCACAGGGAGGTTGGGTGGATTTGGGTTACCATGTATGAAGTGCATCAGTCCAGGCTAGGAAGAGATTTCCCAGCTATGCCTGTAAGGCACAGTACCATGTGTCTTGAAACCTTGTGTGCAGCAGCTGTGCACACTGATATACTGTTTTCCAATGTCAGGTACATTCTATATTTTATTTTTTTAGCTCTATAAATTTCAAAGTTAATCCAGAAATGAGTTATTCAGCATTGCAATAAAAAGTGACTAACTTCTGACAGATTTGTTCTTTTCTCCCTTCCTGAAGGCACAGGCAGAAAAGAAAGGCTGGTTTGCTGCAGAAACCAATAACCACAAGACAAACCACGAGAGTTCAAAGTGCTTGGCCCATCTTCTGTGGAAGTTAATAGGAGTTTTCTACTACTCACAAACCGCATGGGATCCAACCCTCAGCAGCTGAATGGCTGAAAGGGACAGAAGGAGACAGAATCATATCTACATGGCCACAGACCCATTGGAGGTAACATCTCTGTTTTCAAGTCTGGAGTGGATTCCATTTTGTCTTCCAGGATGAGGATAAGGTTTAGTAGTGTGGACATTGCTGATTTGGGGCTTGGGTCACTCCTCAAGGGAGGGATATCTGGTGATTCTGGAAAAGGCACCGGTTTTAGAACAATTGGTTTGGGCATTTTTCCCCCAGCTCTGGTATTGACTTTCTCTCTGACCTTGGGCACATCAATTCTTTCACTGAAGTAAGTGGGAACTCAATTGCATTTTATGTTTCTTTATGAGTCAGATTCCCTTTCTGCAAAATGAGGATCATAACACTTAACTACCTCTCAGAAGTGCTCTGAGGCCCTAACAACAAATTAATGTTTAAGATCCTTGGATTTTTATTTTTCTAAAAAGCCTTTACAGATATGTGAATTTCAGTGAAATGTGTCAATTTGCTAAAACTGAAAAGTTCTGCAGATGAGGATTGTTTTCAATGCATTTCTTGGATTGGAAAAGAAAAATTAGATTTAAAGCACCATTTTGAAATGGTTTATATGTCCCTTTTCAATGGTTTGGAAGTGAAATATTTTTGGGTTTCATTTTGAAATTACCTTCCTTTCTTCTTTTTTTTTTTTTTTCCCCTCCATTATAAATATGTGCTATAAATATGCCACAAAATCAAGTCAAATTGAGGCTTGATGTGTCTGTTTGTTAAAAGTGTTCTGAGTTACCTGAAAGGACATAACTTTTTTTTCCTTAATTTACTCTGAAGAGAACTCAGACATCTCCTGAATTTGCTCTGACTCTATTGAAGGTTAGAAGGCTTTGTGAGGCTGCCCCAAATATGACACAGGGTTGCTATCCTGAGGAAGTGTTCACTAGAGTGAAAATATCATATCACAGGCATAAGACCTTGGGAATGAGGTGAAAGGCATGATCTGAAGTTGTCCCATGATATGTAGTGGTGCCCACTGGACACCAGTTTCCATAGAACTGCTGGTGTTGAAGTACTGGAGTAGGCTACCTTCAATGGCTGCAGAGTCTCTGTCATGGCTATATTTAAAATAAAGTAAGACATCTGTAAGCAAGACAAAAGTAAATCTGATTCTGCATTGGGCAAGGTGAGAGACAGATGAACATCTTAGGTCTCCTTCAGCTTTGTGGGTTGATGCCATCATTTGCTTGGGCAATGTGGTGCTGAACCCAAGACGTCCCCTGGGAGCAAAGGAATTACAGCAAAGAGAAAGGCAGGAAAAGAGAGAGGGAAAAGTGAGAGAGACTGAAAGAGAATCAGAAGGGAAGCTGACTGGGGCCACGCTGGCCAAGAGAGGAAGCAGGAGATAACTCACAGGAATCCAAACACAACAAATCTTCAAAGCAAAACTAAACCTGGTGTTGTTATGGTGCTGCCCGTAAAAAACTATGGATGTTGGATGTATAACAGTTTTTAAAAGAAAACAACTACTAGAAGTTACTTCTTTCAGGATTAAAGTTTTTTCTTATGTCCTTTCTTTTCCAACCAAGTTACAACATCCCAGTCCCCACTCACATCCTTAGTGTTGTTTTAATTTGAGCCCACTTCTGTGTTCATTTGTTTTCTCTCTATTCACCAGCACAACTGCCCCAGCCACTCACCAGGCAGATTCAAACCAGAGCTGGGACTGTCCTTTAGATGAGAGCTCTCCCAAGCAGAACACAGGGATGCTCATCACAGTGAGTGGCTGATACAGCACTGTTCGATGGAGTTGGACAAGGACCAGGCTATGAATTATACCTCTTCTTTTGTGGTGCCAGCTGCCAGACATCTTAATAGCATGCAGCCAACTTTATCCTCTATTGCATGGGATGCAAAACATTGCCTGAGCTGGAAAAGGTGCAGCTCCAGTCCTCTCTTGGTCTCTCTCTATTTGTTTGAATAGCTTAGTAATGTTGAATCAAATGATGCACACAAGTGCTGTAGCCAAAGATATGTGACAGGGTGTTCTCTGCACTGTAAGGGTCACTGATCACTTACAAACTGATTTTAGCTAGCTGAAACATTCCCTGGTGGAACTCTCCAGTGCCTATTCAGAGCCAGCACTGTAGTCACCAGGTTGGCATGCCTGCATTATTGCTGCTCTCTCGTCTCAGATGCAGGACATCTCAATGGCCTGTGAGCCCCATGAGCTTTCTTACTGGGACTCTCCTGGAGATCTTATTAAAGGGAGCAGGCTAATCTGAGCTCATCTCTGCTGACACCCTGAATTCTCACTGTTTATCATCTTCTCTTCAAAGGGATTTCAGATTGCATTTCTGTATCTAGCATACGGAGACTTTCATTTATTTGACAAGTTGATTCTTTTATCAGACATTTATAAGGATTTACAATACTAATGCACTCCACATGCAGTACTGGATCGCAAACAAAAATAGAGTTCTGGCAAAGGGATGAGCCACCCTCAGAGCAGTTTTCCCTTCTCTTTCCTGTCCCACCTATCTTATGCTTTACAGGGGTAGGTCAGTACAACAAAGGCTGTGATATCTCTGATGTTCTTTCCAAGCATTTTCTGCTGTGATGAGTGACGATGGATGCAGGATCCCTAAAGCAGCTGAGTACATGAGGCACTTCTCTCCTTCTGGTTCCACTCAGAGGAATGGAGATACAGGCAGCAAGAAAGTGCCTGCCTGTAGGGTGGGCAGTGATAAGCAAAAGAAGAGGAGAAAGGCACTGAACCCTGCAGGAGATCTGCAGAGAGGAGACAGATACTGGTCTTGCTTTAGACTGAGTGTTGCAAAATAAAATCTTCCAGGACAGAGCCCACAGGGCAGGGATTTCTTCTTTTTTGACAGCCTACAGTGAATGAAGCACAAAATAGCCTGCTGTCTCTGCAGACAGCAAGGATATTTGGAGACATCAAACTGTAGTGCAGAGGATGCACAAGGGGAATGCAGAGACAGCTAACTACCTTCCAGACTTTTGATTTCTTGTTCCAAGGAGGACATCTTGAAATCAAGCAAGTTTTTCTTGTGTTTTTGCTGAAATGAAAAAAAAAAAAAACCCAGCACAAAAACAAACAACATAGCTTCTTTCTGCATTGGAATACCAGATGGGAAAGAAAAAGAAAAAAAAAGGCTGATTTGGTCTTGATTGTCTGCCCTCGTTTCAGCTTCAAAGGTGCTTGCATTTGAAGTCTGCATATTTTCAGTCCTAGCAAAGGGCAAGGGAATAGCAGTGGGCACAGCAAGCACAGAGTCAGGTTTTCCATTTCCAAACTACATGCAGAACCAGTTTCTCAGAGCTTTATAAGGACTGGTTATTTCTACTGCATAGTTGATAATTTGCCTAATATAGCTCTAGCCTCACACTGAGGTTTGCTTGATGATTTGCCTGTGATTTGACAGTTACATTTGGTAGTCTGCAAAGGTCAATAACAGGTTAGTTTTGGTAATGCAGTTCCTTGATTTTTGGTTCGAGTTGTTTGAGTGCATTGATAGAATCTGTAAAGCCCCCAGAGGCAAGTGAGGACCCCAGAAGCAGCTTTGGTGCCACTTTTAGCTTGCCAAACCATATCAGGACATCAGGCATGCTGGTTTGAGGGGCAGAACAGCAGCAAAGCTGGGCGAATTTAGAGAAACAGCTGAAGGGTTTCACCAGCAGTGAACGTTCCTCCAGGATAATTATGATGCAAATGTAAAGTGGTCTGATGAAGCTGCACTAACCATTTATTTGGATTTCCTGATTAAGCATTAAAAGGGTCTTCAGCTGCTTTGCCATCACACGATACTGCCACTCGAATTGTGAATGGACACATCTAATGAGGTTTAATTAATTTATAGCCATACCTTACTTCCCTGTATTATAATTTGCCTGCAGATGCCCGTATTGACCTTAGTTCTTTCATTCAGTTAGAAGGGGCAAAAGATGCTTTGGATTAATACACAAGAATCTCAGCAAAGTGGGGTCAGGGTAAAGGGAGAGAAACCATGGAGTGAGTGCTTGGCCACAGCATCCACTAGAGCTAGTACTAACTTGACCAAGCAGTGAACAGGTTGCAAAGAAGGGTCTCACCTCTGGTTCTCACAGGCCAGAGCAACACAGAGGGGGGTAAGTGATGTTGCCTGCACAGAACCCCTTCTGACACCAAAACAGGATATTTCTGCTCTTGCTAGAGGGTGTTCTTAGCCCCCTGCTTTGTCCATTCACTGCTAAACGGAGATTAAAAGAAAGAGGGAAGAGGGGAAAGCTTCAGGATGTTTAAGAATGATCAGCGCTGAAAAAGCCATTAAGAGTTTGGTTTAAACCCACCAGCATCTAAGACACTCGCAGCCAAGTGCCAGCCATCCAATATGCAAGCACAGTTGGATAATGTTAAGGGTGATGGCTAGCTGCAGACACATCCTGGGCGTCACTTATTTTGCTGTGAATTTCCATGCTTTTTGGAGAGTTTAAATCAGAACTTTAATGGGCTTTTGATGTTGTTTTAGTTTGGTGAATAGTTTCTCGTTGTATCTGCTTATTCAGTGAAATAGTGAGGAAGCGCTGTTACAGTGGAAGATGACAAGAGACTATAGAAGCCTATCTCAGCTGCATTTGCACAGCAGAAGCCTTTAAAAATCACTGCACTATGAACAAGACATTTCCATATTTCACGGCTATTTTTTGCTGGATGCCTAAAGTTGATGATGCAGCAAAAAAAAAAAAAAAAAAAGCCTTGAATGAAGTGAGAAGTGGGGAGAAAGAAAGAGTCCTTCTGCTGTTCCTTTCTTTTGAACAATTTACATCTCAGCCATGTTGCTTGGCAAAGCCAACAAAGCAAAGTGTGTTGTGGCTGTAAAATGATAAGCACATGGGCTTCACTGAGGACATTTTCTCCCTGGTATTTGGGTAGGTAAAAATGGGGATTCATTCTGAATGTTCCATTTTGAACTGGAACCTCATTTGTTGCTTAGCTGCTTGTCTTTACCCACAATGCTTATCAGGGCAGCTCTGTCTTTTGAGAGAATCACAGAATGTTAGGAGCTGGAAGGGATCTCAAGAGCTCAATCAGTCCAACCCCCCTGCCAGAGCAGGGTCTCCTGTAGCAATCACACAGCAATGCTTCCAGGCGAGTCTTGAATATCTCCAGAGAGGAAAACACCACAACCCCCCTGGGCAGCCTGTTCCAGTGTTCCATCACCCTCACAGTGAAAAAACTCTTTCTCATGTTTACGTGGAACTTCCTCTCCCTCAACATCTGCCCATTGCCCCTGTCATTGGGCATCACCAAGAATCACAGAACTTTAAGAGGTTAGAAGGGACCTCCAGAGGTTATTGAGTCCAACCTCCTTGCCAAGGCAGGATCCCCTAGGGTAGTTCACACAGGAACACATCCAGGTGGGTTTTGAAAGTCTCCAGAGAAGGAAACTCTGCAAGGTCAGAGGAATTCAGGGACATTATTAAGGTGTGTTCCCACTCAGGCATACAGCAACAGAGCAGTAAATTCCCTGCATGCCTGATAGCCACCATCCCCTATAAAGCCATGATTTATACAGGCCTGCAGAGATTCACCAGGCTCCATAGCTTGTGGTGTAAGAAAGAATGCACACAAACAAAGCCAATAATGGGGAAGGGCAACCCTCCTAAGTGCTGCTTGGTGAGTCTGTGGCAGATGGCACTAGACTGAGGAAGGTAAAAATAAGTGAAGGAAAATAGAAACAGAACTTTAAGGAAACCTTTCTGCTCTATTAGTCTGTTCTGTTTCCAGGATATTATGTCTTTCTGTGATGCCATACCTAAAATTATTGGTCACTTTTCAAAGCCTCTAGAGTTGTTCAGTTTGGTTTTTGTGAGTTGTTTTTGTTTCTTTCTTTCTTTTGTTGTTGTTTCTGTTTTTCTTCCTTATCATTTATATTATAATCTGTGACCATTTCTTAAACACTTTCTGTGTTTGGCAGTCTTTGTCCCACTGTGGAAGACATAGCATATACTAGAATGCTCAAATAAAAGCAGAGCTTGCTCTGCAATTAGCTCAGTTCCTACACCATCACTAAAGAAGATAGGTCTGGGGTAGTTTTTCTGAGGAGAGATTTGCAAAGACTCATTTGGACTGTAATTATGAAAAATATCCCATCCATGCCTAGTACCAATGGAAACTCACTGTGCTGGGTGTTTTGAGCCTGCCCTGTGACTACCATAGTCAGTGGCTCATAGCCCAGCATCTCAAGGGCCTTTCTTATGCATCACAGAGAGCAAATGTCACAGAGGAAGTGCTCCTTAACCCAGAATTATCTTGTCCTTGACCTACTTTCAATAGCTGTGAAGGGGATGGGTTTTTTTTTTTCCCTTAGATCAGCAGAGACCTGCAGTTATCTTCCACTAAAGGATTAGAATTTCTCTGGGTTGATATTATTACAGTTACCACAGGCAGCCCCAGACTGGCTTAGGGGCTGCCTGTGGGGACACAGGTTTAAACTGCAGGTTGAGACACTAAATTAAGGAAAGCTGTTTCATCCAAAATCTTGGATTCTGTGGCTGAGGCATGTCTTACACACCCCATGGAGGAACCGAGCTGGAGGCCACAGCACGGAGCCAGCGGTCAGAAAATCAGCCAACTCCTCCCAGGTCACTGAAATGTGTATTGCTCACTCCCTCCATCTATAAAAATAAGGATTATAACACTTGTCTCAGATGGGTGTGTGAAGATCCGTGGCTGCAATAAACCTTGCGGCTGTTGGCTGGAACACACCATACCAACACTCACTGTTGTTACTAGGGAATAATTCTTTGCATATGACCAAAATAAACTGAAGGAGATTTTGGAGGGTAGCTCCATGCTGTCTAAGTTAGAGTGAGACGTTGGCTCAGGATAACCAAATGGTTTGAATAAGTCAATCCTCTACCAAAGCCTGAAATACAGAAAAAGGCCATTTGATTGTTTCTTAATAGTGGAAAAAAATCATAATAGGTTTTTGGGTTTTTTTTCCCTTCTCATGCTTTTGGTTCTGGGAGCAGTGAAAGAGCATTAGAAGTACTCAAAACACTGGAAAAGCAAAGAGAACAACTAACATTAATCTGACCCTTGACAGAACAATGTGAACGAAGGCCACTTTCATCAGATTTCCACTATGTTCATAGGAGAACTGGGAGCAATTCTGGAAATAAAATCCAAAATATGAGATCCGTTGCAGATTGCATCTGCTGAAATATCTGCAGAAGCTAGCAAGTCCTCTTGCAGACTGAGGTGGAGTTCATGGAAATGGCTAAAACTTTCCAACAAGTAACATTTTCCTGGCCTTGGCTCTCTTTGGGTCAAAATTTGGGGGATTATTGGCTAACAGCAAAAGTCAAGGGACATAAACCTATATGAAGTGCAATGACCCTTCATAAGGTCGTGCCCTAACACAGATGTGTCTAATACTAGAGGCAAATCCAAAACCATTGGAGCCACCAAATCCTTCTTTTCCCTTCAGGATGCCTGTTTTGATTCAAAGCTCTCCCTAGGCTAAAGAAGGAGGGAAAAAAAATAAAATAAAAATTAGATCAGAGCTCTGAGCTCCCTTTAGAGACACTGAGGTCACCATGGCTGTTACCAAAATAAAGCCTTCAGCTGCAATGAGGACACTTGGAAAGAAGCTGGTCCCGCGTGCTCCTGCGGGGACCCGCTGGCCCCAGAAAGGCTGTGGTATAAGGTTTAATCAGGTTAGCTAGGTTTTCTTTCTTGATTTCACAGCCTCCATTCAGCACACCAGATTATAAACTTTCAACATGTAATTGGACCTGACTCAAGGAGCCAATTGTATTACAGTGAGCTTTAAAAGGGGGAATGGCAAGGGCTAAAGTTTTCATTCAACGAATGCAATTTCTATGCACAGAAATCAATTCAATTGACATCAGTTGAGCTTTAATGCTGAATTAAAGAGCTGCCAGGTTTCCCCCATGGGGCTTTTACAGTCCGGGTTTTATGAATTCATTAAAATGCACACACAAACTTTTAGGGAAATAGCATCACACTGTAATAAGAGCTACAAATCGACCATATTCCTCGGAGAGAGAAGTCTAATTTGAGTTGCCTAGTTGGCAAAATTGTTTTCCATCGCTTTGCATTTATTAGCAGAGGGTGTCATATTTTCCTGTGTTTCCATTTTGGGTTCTTGCTGTTTGCTTAGCCATGGAGAGCATCGTCTTTAGAAATATCCAGGAGAAATGGAGTCTTTCAAAGCTGGGTGTCTGAAAGACTCAGCTCTGGGTGTCTGAAAGACTCAGCAGACACTTATAGACTGATGGTCTCTGTCAGCTGCAAGTTGGAGACCCTCAAGCAAGGAGGAGATAGGCAGGATTTCAGCAAAGACATGTGTGCTAAAGGAGAACCTGGCTTTAGTCTGAGCTGAAACTGGATATGAGGCCAGTGCAGAAGTTACAGAGTCAGATATTTTAGAAGCATATCTGGAGTTTCAGTGCCCTTCCTCTCCATTAATCTTGCAAACTCAATGAAACAAACTAGACTTGCAGCAGCCCACAGCTTCCATCTTCTCCACATTAGCTTCAGGCACAATTAGACTCATAAATACTGGTTTCCTCTGAGATATTGACAATGGCTGGGAAGCTGCAGGGGCAGCCACAGAAACTATGCCCATGGCAAGGTTCTTTAAACAGGCCAGCATCATGGGCTTGTCTCTGTATTTGTGGTGTTGTGCTCCTCCTACCACACACATCACAGCACTCTTTCTGATAATGAGCGTTCACAGGGTTTGGTTAATATGCTCTCTAATTGGATTGATGACCCTGGTGATTGGAGGTCTTGACCTATCCATAAAACAAGTGGGACTCAGATAGCACAATTTCCTCGTCCTGCTGTTTTCCTAGCAGGATTTGGCTCCAGCCTTTGACAGATGAGGGCATCTCTGGGGATAATTCAGCTCCTGCAGAGAAGGCACAGTTGATGTCATTTGGGATAGTGAATTTTGCAATGGGGGCACACATGCCTGTGCAAGGAGGCTCTACAGACAAATCTGACAGGCAGCCAACCCTCTGTTGAGTGGTAATAGATAACAGTCACTGCCAGCTCCCATTTCCAGGCTAACTTAGTGATGTGGAATGATTCCATATGCTCTAAACAGATCAGATCTCCCACTCTAATGGGTCAGGAGGACCTAGAGGGGCAACAGAAAGAAGCACAAAGGGAATAATCCAGGACAGGGTCTTTTGCTTCTGAGGTAGAAGATAGTTCAGTGCTTCCTCCTTTTCTGGATGGGACTCTCTCCAAGCAAGCAAAACTGAATGGCTCCTCTATCCTCAATGATAGCATACGAGTTATATAGAGTAGCTTAAGGAGACATGTTAGAAAGCAGATTTATACAAAAGGCATTTGCATCTCTTGGCTTGCTTCATTTAATTCTCCAGATGCCAAAGTAGCCAGCAGATCACAGTGTTAGAGCAACATAGTGGGCACTGCACCCAACAGCAATTTGTGCCATTTCCTTGGTGTTTTACATAGACTAAGTTCCTTGTGAAAGGTTCAACCTTCTCCATGAAAAGTTGTGAAGAAGAACCAGGGAGAAGATTAGTTCAAAGACTGCATCAATGCATTTTGCTGAACAGCTTTTGCTTTTAAATAGCAGATATTTTCTTTTTTTTTTTTTTCCTCCAATGCATCCTTCTTCTTATTTTTTTTTTCCAGCAGAGGTTTGCATACACCCAGGAAAATAAATACACTACAGATTTGCTGATGAGCCAGCTAAGATATCAGAGATGGAGTATGGGGGTCTTTTCCTCTTTTTTTTTTTTTTTTCCCCTTCCCTTTCCCAGTGGATCACTTTGAGTCTTTCTAGATGAAAAGAAGACAAGCTATCATGTCTTCACACTTAGAGAACTCACAGGAGAAAAGGGACAGCAAGAGGTAACTAGACCAAGCACTCCTACAATGAACCCTGGTGGACTGGAAGACAAGAAGATAGCATATCTTCAACTCATATCCCACAACACTGAATATCCAGGTGGAAGGTTCCACCCAAGCTGTTTGGAGACCCAGCAGCAGCAGGACTGGGAACCTTCTTTTTAACCTGTAAATTGACACAAATGGGCAAATTACAGACCCAGCAGGAGGGGATTATGCCTGAGGCATGCAAGATGTGATTCAGGCAGCAAAAGCAGTGAGAAGGGGAAAGCTCAGTGCCTCTATTCCCTGCCCAACCCCTTTTCCCAGGTCAAGAAGCAAACTGGGTTGGAAATGGCAGTTGCCTCAGCAGGGCACAAATCCTGCCTCTGGCCAAGCCCTGCAGGCGGTGGCAGAAGCCACGTGCTGAATCAGCTTTCCTGAGGCCACCTGGCTCACATGCCAGAAGCTGCCAGCTCCAAATGCAAGGCTTTCAAGCTAGAAAATCTTAAGCTAGTTGACAGGATGCCTGTATATGCAGAAAATGCATGTGACAGATAGACTGCAAGATAGATCTTAATAAGAGTTGTTCTTAAGGCCAAATGTTCCAAGAACCTGGTCCAAACCAGAAAAATCCTGTGGCTCTACAAAGAATATAGATTTTTTTTTTTTTTCCCCCAATAGTCTTGTTGGTACCATCCCCTTCCATGAAAAGACTTTGGGAAACAAAGCACAGAAGACAGTTTGAAATGTGCAAATATTAATAGAGCAAATCTCCACGTATTTAATCCCCCTCTCCTTTATACTCCCACACGCATCCTCCCTCTAGACCTACTTCTGTCTGCACTGGACCATGAGAATTCATTTCCCGGAAGACTTTCTCTGGCTGTAGTGGATGGAGAGGGAATGTGCGGGATGCAAAAATCTGGCGGCATCCAGGCTGCCCAGAGAGCTGTGCAAGAAGGTCTTCGTTCCTCAGCAGCAGCACCCGGCTTTGCATTTTCTCGTTCCGGAGTGTAACCATCCAAGCTATTCGCAGCCCTCCTGCCCCGGCAGGGGCGGCGGGTCCGGGAGCCGTGGAGGTTTTCACTCGTGGGGTGCGAGTGACACCCTGTGGCCACCTCTCCCCGGGAGCTTCTCGGAGCCTTAGCGCCCACAAAGAGCAAGGGGGTGGGAGTGGGATGAGCTCAAAGCCTCTCCACAGGATTTCTCTCCTCTCCGCATCCACAAAGCAGTGCTTCTCCCAGTGGGGAGGAGGAAGAGGAGCTACTGTTTGGCTTAAACAGCAAATGGCTCTCTTAGCCTCCCGTGAGCTTCAGCCAAACCCGCGGCTTTGGAATGGACCCAGGGGTTTTCTGTCTTTGTGTGGCTAACTCCTTTTGACCAGCTGCTCTCCTGCCCATGTTCCTACCTGGCACTGCACAACTCGTCACCAGCTGATGTGATTCCAGGGTCTTTCTGGAATGAGTGACACAGGACAGTGACCATTTATTTTCAAGGACAACTTTGCCAGTTGTGTTCAGACAATGGTGGGGAGCATGTCCAAAGCCTGGAGAATCACTTTGTACTTCTGGAAGTCAATGTAAAGTGGAGCAGAGAGAACCAGGCATCTTTTAATCCAGGTTCATTCTCTGAGCTGTTCAGGTAAACACAGTAAAACCAGCATGCTGCAGATGCAAACCATTAATGCAAAGTGCTCCCAGGCTTGCCAACAGCCAGCCAGGTTTAGATCATAGAATCAGCCAGGTTGGAAGAGACCTCCAAGATCATCACCCAGCCCTATCCAATCAACTAGACCCTGGCACTAAGTGCCCCATCCAATCTTTTATTGAACACCTCCAGGGACAGCAACTCCACCACCTCCCTGGGCAGCCCATTCAGTGTCAATCACTCGCTCTGGCAAGAACTTCCTCCTAACATCCAGCCTATACCTCCCCTGGCACAACTTGTGTCTGTGTCCCCTCGTTCTGTTGCTGGTTGCCTGGGAGAAGAGACCAACTCCACCTGGCTACAACCTCCCTTTAGGTAGTTGTAGACAGCAATGAGGTCACCCCTGAGCCTCCTCTTCTGCAGGCTGCACATTCCCAGCTCCCTCAGCCTCTCCTCACAGGGCTGTGCTCCAGGCCCCTCACCAGCTTCATCACCCTTCTCTGGACACATTCCAGTACCTCAACATCTCTCTTGAATTGAGAGGCCCAAAACTGGATACAATACTCAAGGTGTGGCCTGACAAGTGCTGAGTACAGGGGCAGAATAACCTCCCTTGTCCTGCTGGCCACACTGTTCCTGATCCAAGCCAGGATGCCATTGGCTCTCCTGCCCACCTGGGCACACTGCTGGCTCATGTTCAGCTACTATCAACCAGCGCCTCCCGGTCCCTCTCTGCCTGGCTGCTCTCCTCCCTGTCATCTTCTCTCAGGATGCAGGTCTGTCTCCACTCAGACCCAAGCCTCAGCTCTGCCTGTGTTTCTTTTCATGGACAAATGCATATTTGGACCGTTGTTTTAATTTTTTTTTTTTTTACATGATGATATTAGGTAATGAAGACATCTTATTCCCAACACATAGGAGGAATCATTCAATCCACCACTGCTTAATTCTGTGGGCGCAGAACTTTCTGGTTTGCTGTTCTGAGCAGGGAGGAAAAATATCTCTTAGTGGAAGAAAAAGCCCACAGTGCAATCACATAGTTGCTGTATTACTTGTCTGGATCAAGCGTTGTTTTGTTCAAAATGTCAAATGCTGGGTTTCTGTGTTTCAGCAATCCAGAGAAGAGTTATCTTGAAAATCATCCTTCTGTCACTGAATTTCCAAATTACAGGGAAAAAAAAAAGCAAGTGAAAGGAGCTCTACCATTAGATTTGCCAACTCCTTCCATTTCAGAAGCAGGCCAACAGTTTTCACATTAATTCACTGCCCCCGGCCCAGTTAGGTGTTTATGATTTTAGTTTTTTTCCTGCAGTAGGCCAGAGAAAGTGATTAATCTCTTTATTAGGAGTGGGCTGGAGAAGAGATTTCAGCATATATTCATTCTACTGAACCATCAAACTTCGGCATACCTGCCCCTCCTGGTACTCTCACAGTATTCCCCTCAATTGGATAATTTTAGATCTTTGCATACCTGCTAATATCCTCTGCTAAAGAAGGTGGGGGGAAAGTAGATTGTAAATTTGCATACATTTGCACACATTTGCATACATTTCAGCACATTCCCTCAGATATACACACTGTCCTGTTAGGAGTTAGGATGTGGCTGTCCACCAAACTCCAAGGTGAGAACACTACCACCTTCCTCTGATCATCCATGAGTGAGGCACACATGGACAAGATGGGAGATTCATAAATGCTCATGGTCCAAAGAGTCTATTTCCACAGCACAGCATCTCAGCAATGGAGCAGGCCAGCCTGAAATGCAGTTTATATTAAATAATGCCATATCTCTCTGCTTTTATCTGTCCCGAAACCCATACCAAAAGCACAGATAGCCCCACACAAGTACCTCCCATTCTGCTTCTATTGGGTGGCTGTCTGCAGACCCTTCTGAAGTCTATGGGTTGTACCCCAAACTATTCCATTCCTCCTTCCACCAGCATGAAAATGTAGACGAACAACCCCCAAGCTTGTGCATTCCAGCAACCACATATAAATCTGACCAGCCAAGGAACCACAGAGGCTTGGATTCTGCCAGGCATTTTCCAATGCAATAGCCTAATTCAATCATTCTCCATCTTGAGAGAGATTATTATGACAAATGTCACTTTTGTGGTCCAATCTGAAGTTCAGTGATGGTCCTGGAGGACAGTGAATCAAGTTCTTATCTTTTGAGGAATCAGAAGACTCAGCCTTTGCTGAAAATCAAAACAAGAGAAAACATAACAGGCCACTGGCATCACCTCCTCCTAAGCCTTCAGGTTGTGAAAATTGTCTCCTTAACGTAAATAGCTTCAGTAATTAGGATTGTTGAATATACAGTGCTAAGGAATGTGCAGTTCATGATTTTTTCAATGAGAACATAGTAAATTATGCCTTTTGATATCTCTTTTAGAAATATGGATTATCAAATTTTTATGTGCTGGATGTGTGTGCCGACTCTATCCATACATAGCAAATGCACTTAAAATACTAACATTTCCTTGTAATAGCTTGATTGATGAGATTTTGCTTTAAAAAAGGAAAAAAAAAAAAAAAGGAGGAGAGGGAAATCAGATAAAAGAAGCTGGCTTAGGGAGTTTTGATAGGAATATTTGTGAGTCTCGATTCACTCAACTTTCAAATGATCCACCAAATGATTGAGCCCCTTCTGAGCAATCAAGGAATAAAATTGATTGCTGTGGGCCAGACCTTCAATCTGAGTTGCAGCTACTTGACTGAAACCACTGCTTTACAGCAGGTAGCATTTGGCCCTGAAATGCAGCTTCCTCTTTTGTCATGTCTGTAGCCTATTTGGGGTGGTGACTCCTCCAGAAGTTCTGTCCCTGGGTGCATCAGGTCTTAGGCTGACCCTGTGCTGAGCTTTAATAAGTGGGGAGCAGAAGAGATGTGATATCCACCCAGGATGTTATTCTCCACAGAGAGCTACCATCCTTATTACAGCTGTCCCATACCTGTCAGGTGTCCCTCTGGCTGTAGGAAGGACTAAATATGAGGGTTCAGCCTTGGAACTGCTAAGCATATGGTTTATTTTGAGGGAGCTGAAGCTCCAGTAATTCTCCTCATGCTGCTACCTCAGATCCATCATCCTTTAGCTTTTAACAGCCAAAGGGAGGCAGGCATATCTCTGCTTCTGGATAGGGGCTGGAAGATCAGCCAAGCCAAGCCAAATATAAATCCAGAACCATCAGGTCTTTCCCTGCAGCTGTATACTGTCTCCCATTTGATTTCAGGCAACATTTTCAAATCTACTTTCTGATAACACCACCACTCAAGGCACTATCCCAATGTTAACATACAAACACACACAAAACCCTTCTTCCTGCAATCAAGTATTTCCTTCCACCAAGAGAGCTACCAGGTTGTGGGCACATCTGCTGGCTTCTTTGTACTTTAATGTCATCCAAGTAATAAGAGCATCAGGAAAAAGAAAACAAAACACAGAAAACCCTCTAGTGGGGTCGGTGCTGGCTGTGTGTGCCTCTGGTAACTACTGTGAGCATTAAAGATGAAGCATACTTCAAGCATGAATAATAATAATTCTCTTTTTNGCACCCCAGCCATTTGTAATAGTAGTTGTAATGCAGATAAAGTGTATGTACTCCAATTTCCAACACCTCCAACAAAACAAGTAAGTGTGCTTGGATTGCATTTTTCTTTCACAAAAAAACAACGTTCAAAAAAAAAAAATTCCTATTGAAGGAAAACAACTTAAACTGGATTTAGAAACACAATGCAAGTGGGAAAGTTACTGGCTGTTATCAGCATGACAAGTGCAACCTGTTCCTTTGATAAATGGTGCTTGAAGAAAGACACAAAGCTCATCTGCTTTGGGTTTTAAGTTTAATTAAGTAGTGAATTAATGTTTGCAAAGTGCTTTGAGATCCTTCATCAGACGGTGCTCGTACAAGTGCAGAGCTCTTCCCGCATGAAATACATTTCCAGGAGTTGTACTAACCTATTCATGTCTTTCTGACAGCCTGATCTGCAGCCTGGTCAGGGAACAGATCCCCGCTGACTTCAAGGTGTGTCAGATCAAGCCTGCAGGACACAAGTCTTGATTTAGTAGGCAAGTCCCACAGAAGAGAGCTGAAATACTTCGATGCTTAGTGCTAGGCACACGTTTAAGTAGCTAGCTTCAGAGAGCATATTTCGGTATGCATGCTATTCACTGAATCACAGAGCTTTGGGACAGAAAAGGCGCCATTAGCACAGCTTGGCCAACCTCCTGTTTTATTTCAGGCCATGACATTTCACCCAATAAGCCTGTGCTCAATGTACAACCTCTGTCTGCTAAAACAAATCCCCCAGAAAGTTCTTCCAAGGTTGTTTTAAGGCCAGGTGAATACAAGGGATCTAGCAGCTTCCTCGGGCTAGTGCTTCATCAACCCCACTGTTTAAAATGTGAACTTCACTTCCTTATTCCTCCTCTGAATTTATCTTTGGCTTCAGCTCCTAGTCATTGGTTCCCACTATCTCTTTCTACCCTGGACAAGAGACTTTTTGCAGAGGATTTTTCTGCAGTGGCATTTGCTGAGGAAGCATTGCAAAGCCTGCTTCCATGTTTGGAGGTGGAAGATCACTGCTTGAGACAAAAATTGATGTTATTCTATAGGAATCTAAATGTGGTAGGTGTGGGACAAAGACAACTGTGCTCCAAAGACCCTATAGCCTACAAAGAAACAGTTAAGTGAGGGAAGAGTAAGACCAGGGACATGACTGTTGCTAGGAAAGCATCCTCTTAGCTCTGGTTTGTTGCTCTTATTTGTGTTGAAAAGGCTGGAAGTGTACAAAGTTGGTTTTTTTTTTCCTCCTGGCCGGTTGCAGCCTGTGCCTTGGCAGCTCTTGGTTCCCAGGAGCAGCAGAACAAGGACTGATTCACTCTAGCAAACCTGGAACCCAGCAGGGCTGGAATCCCAGGGTATCTCCATGCCAGTATGGAAGTTTTGGGGGATGTGGATAACGCTGGGGCCAACTTCACAATATTGCTTCTGCTGTGGGAACATGTAGTCAAAGTCGATGGGAACCGCATTTGGCCCATTGCACTGGCAGGCAGCTGAAGCACAGTGATGAGGACCTGCTGGAAGTTAGGAGCTGGATGCAAACTCAAACCTCTAAACTGAATACGTTTAGAAAGCCATATGCCACCAAACCGGGCAGCAAGGAGAAACAGTCTGCTTGCTCAGAGCCCGCTGCAACTCCCACACGTGGCAATGGAGACGGAGCTAAACGGGGCCCTTGTAAAATAACTCCTGCTCCTTATTTTGCTGTTATCTCCAGGCTCTGCTCACAAAAGCTCCACTTCAAAAAGGCAAAGAATTTGTGAACAGACAGGGGATGTTCTCTGCTGCATAAACATCCAGCCTTTCCATGTCTGGGATGCCTAACTGCTCCGTGATCACTCTGCCCACGCTTCCCAACAGCGGTGAGGGAATACCATTAGCAGCATCTCCCAGCCCAAGTGCAAGGGCTTCATTTGCTTTGCTGTTGGTTTGGTAACAGCTGCTGTTACTGTTCGAGGTGGCAAGAGGGCAAAAAAAATGTGCTTATTGCTTTAGAGCTCTTCAGGAAAGCCTTGTAGTGTCTTTGGCAGCAGCCAGACACTCCCTGGAGCAATGTCCAGCGCTGCTTTCAGGCTGTGCCCTTTGGTGTTGTAACAGTGCCCTCTTTGACTCTGTGCAACACCAAGGGCAAGGGGGCAGAGCTCAGGGCCAGGCTGCAGCACCAAAGGAGCAGCTGGGAGCAGCTATTGGACACAAACAAACCCTGACATACTAATTGTATGATGTGTAGCTCTGGGAACAGCGGAGGTGAAGCAGGCATTGCTTTAGAAGTTCCTGAAGCATGAGGTTTTGCATTTGGTGGCTTAGGTGGATAGTACACCCATCCAAAATGCCACTTGCCTCCCCCTCTCAGTACATCAGCTAAAAGATACCTGGAATGAAAACTGGGGTCTCTGTTCAGATTTGAACAACAGCTCTGTGTGATGCAGCATGTCACACAATTACCACCCACTTTTAATATGCTTTGACACGGGGGATGCAGACTGCAACAAAACCAGGTCTAGTTCCTATTTTTCACTTCAGTTTGGGTTTCTTTCTCCCTGCAGTTGTCAAGGGAGTAACATGAAGCAATGTAGTAGCACCCTGCTGCAGAGGGCCTGGGGTGCTCAGTTATGCATCAGCCCACAGAACCACCAGCTGCCAGGAGAGAATGTGGTGGGAGCTAATGCTTTTGGGTGGGGCAGAACTAGGCAGAGTGGTGCTGCAAAACCTGGTGACAGTCACAAAACACAGGCGTCACAGCTGTCACGGCGTGGACCTCAACGGCAGGTGAAGCTGGCAGTTTAGGACAGGTTACCTAGGAAATGTGACATTAAAACTCCAACAGCAACAAAATCAAGATGTTTAACAAGCTTTATCCGCAGGTTCCTAATGGAGAAAGAGCTGGGGCAGAGCTCACTGTCTCCGCATTTCTAAATCATGAGCAGCTAAGACAAACATTTAACGAGGAGCCCTCTGCACCTGTAGGATATGAGTGGTGAGAAATTCAGTGACAAGCATGTAGAGATGCAGGTGCTGCCATTGAACATCACCCTTCTGCCCATGAAGCTGTGGTTTCATCCACACCTGAAATATTTGAACCTCAGCCCTGCAAAGCCACATTAGGTTCATCTGACACAAATACTTTGGAGAATGAGGGTTTTTTTTTTCTGGCTGAATTATTTTTTTTTAAAGCCCTAACTGTTTTGCCTCCACCTGATTATAATCAGGACGTTGCAAATTTATTTTTTATTTTTTTGGCTGTTAGTTTGAATTCTCTCTCTCTTCCAACTCTTTGGCTCCCTTGACCTACTGCCATAATGTGCTCGCACGGAAAATCAGTTGTGGGCACTCTCAGCCTTTGGTCATTGTGAAGGACAGGACTATCTCCAGGCTGCCATTCATTCCATCAGCCACCGCTCAGGGAAAGCACAATTTGCTGTGAGCCGATAGCAGCACGCTGACACTTAGCAGGATGGAAACGTGCTCCTGCCTGACAAGGAACAATCACGCATTGCATTAAAGGAAGAAAAGGGGACAGGGAGGAGAAAGGAAAAGAGGTAGAGAGAGAAAGGAAAGAAAAGAGAAAGGGGAGGGAAAAAGAAAAAGAAAAAAAAAATAAAAGGAATGGTTAGCTATTCAGGAGATGCCCTGTAATTTGAGTGTCAGTACTAAAATATTAGGTCAGATGTTTTGATTGCATGTCAGTAGGAATTGCATCTGGGGAGCCATGCTTCCCACTTTACTGACAGAGCAAGCCAATGGGAAAATAGTCCAAAGTGACCGATTTTGGTGCCGAGAGTCTTTTACTGGTGTCTCAAACAAGTGCAGGAAATGCCACCGCATGAATAAATATATTTTCCCTGTGTAGTTGAATAGGCATGTAAAAAATTTGAAAGCACACTCAAACCCAGCTGAAAGAGCAGCTGAGAGCTGGGTCCCTATAGCCCACCAGCAAGAGCTGGCAAGTCCATAAAAGAAGCAAATCTCTCTTCTTCTTCTTCTTCTCCCTCATTTTTTTTTTTCCCTTGTGTTTAACTCTCCCAGTGAGATCGGCTTGATGCTTTTCCCTCTGCAGCCTGTGCCTCTGGAAGAACAGCACAGTTAATTTGCTCTCTCACATGACTGGATGTAATACAGTTCCCTAACCTTTTAACATTTTGCTGCTCGCGTGGCATACCTGTGTCTTACTTATTGCTCATCACATTATGCAGGGAACTCAGAGCCCCGCTAAGATGTTTTAAATACATCCGCATCAAAAAAATACGCTCTTATAATCCAGGCAGTGCAAAATCATTATCACAGCCTCATCTGCATATGAGGATTCATTCTCTCAGCCTGAGAATGCAGCACTGAAATAGCCAAGCATAAAAGAGATGGAGAATTTTCCTCAGGTGGCGTCTCGTAAATCATCGCTTTCTAATTTATGGATTTTTTTTTTCCTCCGGATCTTCATCTATTTATTTATTTATTGCTTTCCAGAACACACAGTAATTAATATTATCTCCTCTACTGACAGGAAGGGGAAAAAAAAAATGTTGTCTGAGCACGTTCAATAAGTTCTTTTCATTATGAGTTCGTGCAGGTGGGCATGGGTGTGGATCAGGAAGAGTGTGGTTTAGGTTTGGCCAAGGGTCTTCTGAGTGATGGACACAGCTGCCACCTCTGCTCCGTATCACCTGGGTGACCTTGAGCAAGTTCATCCAGCTTTCAAGATGGCTGGAATGCTGCTGACTGCTCCTCACTTTGGGCTCCTTAATGCAGATGATTGCTTTAGAAGTCTTTACCTTTTAGATCACTGTGCTTTCATCTCTAACCCTGAGCAGAGAGCCACAAGGATGATTGAGGGACTTGAGCACCTCCCCTACGAAAAGGGACTGAGAGACCTGGAGCTGTTTGGTCTGAAGAAGAGAAGACTGAGAGGAGATCTCATCAATGTGTACAAGTATCTGAGGGGTGGGTGTCAAGTGGCCAGGGCCAAGCTCTTTTCCATGGTCAGCAGCAATAAGCCAAGGAGCAACAGCTACAAACTGGAATATAAAAGGGTTTATCTCAACATGAGGAGAAACTTCTTTATAGTGAGGGTGACAGCCCTGGAACTGGCTGCCCAGAGAGATTGTGGAGTCTCTTTCTCTGGAGACTTTCCAAACCTGCCTGGATGCATTCCTGTGCAAACTACCCTAGGGGATCCTGCTTTGCAGGGAGGTTGAATTCTATGATCTCTGGAGGTCCCTTCCAACCTCTGAAGTTCTGTGATTCTGTGTGATTCTCTGACTGTGTGAGAATGCTCTAGGTTGTGTGTTTCAGGCACAGCCTGGTTTCCTCATTGTATGCCTGTAAAGGTGACAGGTTTTCCATTAAGGTCAAGAAGTTTCACAGTATGCATAAAAGTATGAAAGCCTAGCTGGAAACAAAGATTAGTATTTTCTCAACCTGCTGGTAGTTTTCTTTGCCCCTACTCATATATGTCAAGGCTGATAAAGGCTAGAGAGACCTCATTTAGAAAGAGTAGATTATCTGCACTTCTGGTGAAGCTGAATGCCAAAAAAAAAAAAAAAAATCACTACCGCTGATGGAAAATGTAAGCCAAAGCTTTTTACTTGCAAATCTCCAGTTCAATTCTGGCTCAGGCAAGTAGGCACTGGAAGTTGTTCCTGTCTGACAGTTGTACCAGTGGCATCTGGAAAATGAGCTGCTAAGTTTCAGCTTCATTTCTAGTGAATACATTACTGAAACCCCATTCAGTGGATATATCCTGGTACCTACCAACTGCAACTGCTTGTGAATCATCAGGGATGCTTTTGTGCAAATGATGCTACCACAGAATAAAATGGTAGTGATTGCATCATTCTATCCTCAGCATGGAAATCAGACACTAAGTCACAAAATCCACTTGGTTTCTTCAGGCCAAGAGCACAGGAGGGGAAAATGTCCACATTTTGGAATCCAGAGCTAGAGAGGTTTGTCTAGCCTGTAAGCTCCTCCTGAAGTACTGTTGTGAGATGCTTTGAGGACTGACAGAGGCAATGGCCTCAAGGGAAGACAGTGAGAGCAAATTAATTACAATGTCAAAGTTAAACTGGGACAAAAGCAAGTGGAGGCATAGCCAGCTGTGAGCACAATGAACCTCTCTAAAGCAGGAATTTTGCAGCAATTAATGGGACTGTACCCTGATAAAGGTTACTCTGTCACTGCTAACAGTATGTGATTCTTTCCCCTGTACCCATATCTATATTGTTTGTCAGGAATGAACTTTAATAAGATTATGCTGTCAGAACTCATCACCAGAGTGACCACACACATAGTACAGTAGGTGCAGTGCAAAGATCTGCTTTGATTTTCTCCTCTGAGATGCCCAGCTAGTTTCCAACATGCATTAGAACCCTTGGCACCAAAAGAAGTCCCACAACACCATGGCAGTACCCATCTTTGGCAGCCTTTTCTCAGAATGGGAAGGAGAGGTGCACAGGCAGGCTGGTAAGAGGTGAGATGCAGATTCTGGTACCAGCTCTACTAATAGCTTTTGGTAACTATGTCAGGGGCTGCCTGGATCACAATTTATCCAGTTGTGAAGTTCAGTGTGATATTACTCACACAACTGGATTCTCAATGTGGCCAAAAAATTGCAGTGGTGGAGTATAGTGAGGTGGGGGATCCACATCAAGCCTGCACCTGGGCTGGCTTGTGAAATTTGGATAAAAAATTACACCTATACAGCTGGAGTCATAAACGTGCACATGCATGAATGAAACTTGCACATTTCATCCCCATGTCTTCATTTTCTTTTCCATCCCACTTTTCTTACACACATTTAGAAAATGGATAAGATTTTCAGCTGCCTTGCCAGGTTATTTCTGGGAATTAAATAATGCTTGCAAAGCTCTCTGTGATTCTTGGACAGCAGGTGCCATAGGCACAGAGATTATAATTAAACTGCTAAACTGTGCAGTTGGATTTACTCAAAGTGCTGCCAATGATTGTGTGCTGCACATTCAAGCAGAGCCACACACACCTCCTTCCCACCAAAGGGACAGACATAACCTATATTTGTGCCCTTAAGGCTCTTTGACAAAAGAGCAACCAGCAAACTTCATCAAGCTTAGAAGGCAACACAAGGAAACAGAAGACTCCTCAGTAGTTCTCTGAGGCAACAAACCCACTGAAAGCCACCTCCCATGACCCAACACAACAACATCAAGCAACATTGAACATTTTTTGCTTTATTCAGCACAGAGGGCTGAACCTAGACTTCTGATCCATAATGGAAGAGATCAGTGAGGCCATTTCATCTTGTGAAGAGATTCTTGGTAGACTGGATCTTCCTGCAAGCTGCAATTTTTCATGAGGACCCTTTATCACAAGGTCTCCTCCATCAGGCTGGAGAGATGTGCCATTTGAAAGCCTTCAGCCCTCAAAAAATCATTTTGGCTTCTGTAAGAAAGGTACAGTCTGTTTGTATCTCTAATCTACCATCTCCAAATAATAGAAAGAGTATCTATGAGGTCAAGTGGCCATCAGAGCACTAAGCAAATCGTCTTCCTGACATTCTTTCCACAGACAGTTACCGCTGATGCCAAACACATTCTTATGACCTGAGCTAATATTTGGATCTCTGGAGAGAAAAAGCCTGAAAATGTTTTAGTGAGCACTTTACCAGAAGGGATGTGTATCCTTGCCCAGCCTGCTTCAGTCTAAGGTGAACAGAGTAAGGTGAATAGCCACGGTAACAGTCATGGCATTGGCATCACAAGCTTGCTCTGTTTGCTCTTTCTCCTCTGCTATAGCCAGACTCCTAGGAACTGTTCCCATCCCTTCTTCCAGATATTCTTAACTGCTGTAGGGAGGGGAGGACCAGTGTTGGGTGTTCACATTTCCTAGCACTGTGGCTTTGCAGGAGCCAAGGATAGAGGAACAATAGGAGCCTCGGGAGGATTCATGCACTGCAGTGGTATTACAGGGTGGAGGAAGCGATAATATCTGTAGGGCACTTATTTATTAACCATTTTGTCATCACAATACATGCAATTACCTTCTGACAAGACACTGCCAACGTGAACAACATCTGTAGGTATAGCAGGGTCTCCAAAATGAGTACAGTTTCATTTCCATTATTGTTTGCTTCTGCTGAGAATGGCAGTAAACAGTAGTTAATAAAGGAAAGCCAGCTTTTATGGGCTGGGAAGACAGTAAATATATGCAAAATGGTTTGTTGAATCTAACAGTGGGGTGCCATAAGAGGCTTCATAAAGCTGAGATGGAGTTTAGCATCATTCTTCTAAGACTGGGAGAGATACAGAATAAATCTCTCTTGAGACTACTTACAGACTGGCCCAGTTCAGATAGTGTATACACAGTCAGTGCTTCTTTCTCTGTAGAGTTTCTGTTAATCACTGTTAATGCCAGTCATCAGATCACTAATCATTTGAAACAAGGAGCTGCAGATACTGAGACAGAGATTCAGGATGAGATAAATAGCACAGATCTCCCCCAGGGGTAGGAAGAAGGTCTGAGCCCACCTGCCACTGATGCTGCCTGGTACAGCATGAGACTGTTTGTCTTCCTAATCTTTATTATGACAGGAGCTACTCTACACAGGCACACAGAAGGAAGCAGCAAGCTTGAGAAACCTTCATGTGGACACATGGACACAGGGATGGATACAGCCAGGTCCTGGCCACGTCCCTCTGCAGCAGATGGGAAGAGCATAATAAACCTACCTCATGGGTATGCCCTACCAGACTCACCACGTGTTTTGTAGCAGTTTGATTATCTGCAAGTGCCCATAGCCATACACTGAATCGCTGCAGCAGCCTTGGTGGGAAGCCAAGATGTCTTACGTCCCACATCACCCTTCTGGTCCAACCTGATTCTTTCTGTTGACTACACAAACCTGAGAGCTGAAGCAAGACCATTTTCTCTTGCCATTGGGGAAGGTTTAAGATCAGATGCACGGGCAGAAATCGTGGTTCTGCTGATGGTCATTCACGTCTCAGTTTATCACTTGCAGTCCTGAAAACACGTCCTGGGTTGTCTAAAACAATCCATTTCTCTGCTCAGAGCAAAGGCGATGAAAAGGTTATGCCACTGTGGTGCAAATTTTCCTTGTAAATTAGATTCAGAAGTCAGTGCCCAGCAGCCACCTCCTCTGACATATTTGAGATCTCAAACCAAGGGCATGTGCCTGCAGATGTCAGGGTGTGGATTTACAGAGCAGTTTAGGCTGGGGGTCTTTGGCTGAATTTGCATGTGCTATCAACATTAACTTCATTTCATCTAATGACAACACTGGGTGTCCTTTACAATACAGGGTCTGCCATTTGAACACAGGCTGATCTCAGAGCTGCTGGAAGGGGGTAGACAGCAGTACAAACATAGTACCCAGTGACTCTTCAAGGCAGGATGTCACAACAGAACAAGCAACAAAACTGGATGTGCAGGGCAGGAGGAGGAGAGGAGGGAGAATAGACTCGTGGCTTGATCTTGCCTGGAGCTGATTTCAACATACTCCATGGGAGTTAGGACTATTCCGTACTTAACAGTGGGAGTTCAGGTAATTGTGAGATTGAATCTTACAGGAGATCCTGACTTGCCAAAGGGGAAGTCAAATAACATCAAAGCAATCAAAGGGATTCTTCAGGAATTACTGAGTGAAATACTCCGGCTCAAACAGAACATTAGGCTAGATTAATTACAGTTGGTGAATCTAGATGTAAGATCTGCAAATATCACAAGCTATGTCCATTTCTATTTTGTTCTTGTATCCAAGACTCTCTCTGGAAATCCTGATCTGGCCGAAGTAAAACAAGGAACAAAGAGAAAAGGAGGCGCACTGCCAGGTGATGAAGAGCTGTCTAGACACTGGGAGTGTGAATGCCTTTGGAGCAGATGAGCCAGGGCTAAATCCTGCCTTTGTTCAGTGAATAAACCGAGAAAGAGCCAAGCGGGAGGGACCCATAAAGCTTGAGTCTAAACAAGACTGGAGATACCTACATAAAGAGATTCTGTCTAGCTACATTCCTTATCACAGCTCCGAGACCCAACACAGCCACCAGCGGGACTGGTTCCAGACCAGCCTCTGAATGCCACAGTACAGAGCAACATCACAACCATTATCTCACCCATCATAGAACAACTGCATCCCCCTGGAGGTCTCACCACCAGATTACATCCCAAGCAAAAGGCAGTTGAGAAATCTTGCAGCACTCATTTTGCTATGGAGGAAGGCCAAAGTGTGCCCATCACTACTCCTCAGGCAAAAGCACAACTCCAGTCTCATCTTCAAGACCACTTTTCAGAGTAACCCTGACCCTTTCAAGTCCTATCAGACAAGTCACTCAGTTTTATTTTGGAAAAAGTGCAAGCTGATGAGCTGCTATGTTAACTTTATGAGCTAGAGCTCCTCCATATACTCCCCAACTGCCTATCAACAAAACCAAAAACCCAACAACAATAAAAACAATGGCAAAAAAATCAAACAAAACCCCCCCAAACACCCAACCCCCAAAACTGCAGAGCAAAACATACAGAAAGGTTGCTTCTCCAGATGGCTAATGCAGTCTTGCATGTTTCTTTTTAAAATTCCCAACTGCTGCTGTCCCCTTCCTAACTCCACCCTGCAGCACAGAATGCAAACCTCATCCACTCTGCAGACGCAGTTTAGCTGTATGCTGGGTGTAGTTTTTGCACACCCGCAGGAGAATTTGCAGTGAGCAGAGTGTTAGTGGCCTGCCTTGCTTTGATGAAGCTAACATCCACAGCTTGAACGGCTGCAGCTCACTGTGATTTTTTTTTTTCCCTAATTAAGGCCTTATGCAAGCAAATAAGAAAACCTGCATTTCTTCATTTCAAAAGCATAAGGCTGAAGCAGGCCCTCTAAAGCCTTGCTTAGGTGCCTAATGAAGTGGCCTGACTTCCAGGAGGGGTTGAGTACCTAGCATACCTAATGTGAAATCAAGGGCTGGAAATCATACTCTGAAGTGTGGTTCTTATTAGGACTATGGAGATGTCTCTTCAGCCTGACAGCACAATGGTGAAGCCAAGTTTGCACTCCAAAACAGGATGCAAATCCTCCACCTGCCAAAATTCTGTAGTATTGGATCCAGAGTTTAGGTTTAGCTTTCTTCCAGAATATGCACACAAACATAGCATCAGTAGGTAAATAAAACAGCCTGATGGGAAAATACTCATCATAATTTACCCTTCTAAGCGAGCAAAGGAAGAATTTTCCTTCAGTCTGAGCTATAAGAAAATTAGCTTAATGAAACTACTAATTAGGC
This sequence comes from Psilopogon haemacephalus, assembly GCA_013396835.1. NCBI lineage: Eukaryota > Metazoa > Chordata > Aves > Piciformes > Megalaimidae > Psilopogon > Psilopogon haemacephalus. The sequence continues at coordinate 2,015,545 of VWZI01002420.1, forward strand.
TAGTCTTTCCTGAGTCATTAGCTAAGTTGCAACTGCTAGCAGACAAAAGGGTCCCATGGTCGATCTGCTGTGTCCAGAGAAGCAATTCTGCAAATTATTGTTGCTGCTTTATGACCGCCTCTATCCTCCATCCTGTCTGACCCCTTCCTGCATACTTTTCCCAATCCATTCCTGCCTTCCTTAGCTTGACTTACAGCTTCAAAGAGTGGGTCCTGTCCTAGAAGCTCTTTGCTAAATGGCAAAGATATATGGCACAGGTGAAAACAAGACAGACAAAACTTAGGAACTGTTCTTATTAGAAGTACCAGATCCATCATTATAGACATTCCAGTTTACTTACGCTACATATGCCCTCCTAACAATCTCCCTCAGGTTGAACTAGCAGAGATTCCTTAAGTCCCCCTCTTAGGCACACGTAGGAGGTTTATGATGAATGAGCTTCCAAGAGCTCAGATATTTAATCTGCAGCCACCACGGTTAGTGATGATTAAGATCCTCTTGTTTTCACAGTGTTTCTTAAATAAAGGATAAGCACATCCCGTCCAACTCAGTTAAACAGTGAGGCACATGGGAATTGTGGTGGAACTGTTAGCAAAGATACTGAAAGGGGCCAGGCAGAGATAACTTAGAGCCCTTGGATAGGGCTGGGTGATAGGCTGGACTGGATGATCTTGGAGCTCTCTTCCAACCTGGCTTTATTCTATTCTATTCTATTCTATTCTATTCTAACATGATCACACATATATATACACCTACATATGTAACTCTGTTCATATATGTGAGGGGAAAAAAAAATGCATACTTACATGGATACAGATATATATACATCCAGTTCTGGAGCCCCTGTTACAAAGAGGGATGTGGACATGCTGGAGCATGTCCAGAGAAGGACCATGAGGATGCTCAGAGGGCTGCAGCACCTCTGCTATGAGGACAGACTGAGAGAGTTGGGGCTGCTCAGTCTGGAGAAGAAGAGGCTCCGAGGCGACATTAATGTGGCCTCCAGTACCTGAAGGTGGTATATAAAAAAGCTGGGGAGGGACTTTTTAGGTTATCAGGTAGTGATAGGACTAGGGGGAATGGAGCAAAGCTGGAGGTGGGGAGATTCAGTCTGGAGATGAGGAGGAAGTTCTTTGCCATGACAGTGGTGATAGCCTGGAATGGGTTGCCCAGGGAGGTGGTTGGGGCCACATTCCTGGAGGTGTTTAAGGCCAGGCTGGATGAGGTTGTAGGCAGCCTGATCTAGGGTGTTCCTGCCCATGGCAGGGAGGTTGGAACAGGATGATCCTTGTGGTCCCTTCCAACCCTGACTGATTCTATGATTCTATGATACACACAGTTATGTGTATTCCTTCTGTCAGGCCTTAACTGCAAGCAGGCATAGTATCTAGGGATTTCCACTAAAACACCAGCTTGATTTCCCACCAGGAAACATGGGGAAATTAAATCAACCTGCCTGGGTACTCGGTGAATATAATTCCCTATTCACAATTGACGAATCAAACAGATAGGCCTAACCAAACAGTACTTGCAGAGAAGTCACAAGAGAGAAGGAAGAGGAACAGAATAACAGGCAAGAAGAAAGCCCAGTGCACAAACAGCTCCTTCCAAAAGCATTCCCTGCAAAGGGACAGCTGGGTTTGCTTCTTTTGTAATTGCATCACAGAGTTTCATCAAGCAACATGGGTGTTTTAGGGTAGCCTACTGCACTGCAGGTTGAAGCAGACATCTTCACATCTATACCTGGCAATCCAGATGTTCTCCCCGTTACCTGCTCCTTTTAGCTGCTTCCCTGCAAATACCATTAGGAGCAGCCTGCTCCTAATGCTCATCAGGAATTCCAGAATCATAGAATCAGTCTGGGTTGGAAGGGACCACAAGGATCATCTAGTTTCAACCACCCTGACAAGGGCAGAGACACCCTACCCTAGATCAGCCTGGCCACAGCCTCAGCCAGCCTGGCCTTAAACACTTCCAGGGAAACCCATTCCAGGCTCTCACCACTCTCATGCTCAACAACTTCCTCCTCACATTCAGTCTGAATCTCCCCACCACCAGCTTTGCTCCATTCCCCCTAATCCAGTCATTACCTGATAGCCAAAAAGTCCCTCCCCAGCTTTCTCGTAGGTCCCCTTCAGATACTGGAAGGCCACAAGCAGGTCACCTGGGAGCCTCCTCTTCTCCAGACTGAACAGCCCCAACTCTCTCAGTCTGTCCTCATAGCAGAGGTGCTGCAGCCCTCTGATCAACCTCGTGGCCCTTCTCTGGACATGCTCCAGCATGTCCACATCCCTCTTGTAATAGGGGCTCCAGAATTGGATGCAGTACTCCAGGTGGGTTCTCAGCAGAGTGGAGTAGAGGGGGAGAATCACCTCCCTCGACCTGTTGTGTTTTCTTTCATTGCTTGTCTTGCAACTCTATCTGTAAGCTACAGGATCACATGAAGATTCCCCAGGCTTTTCACAATGTGGGTTTTTATTCTCTATTTCCTTGATGTATACAACACAGTTGATTTTAGCAGAAATTGCCCCAAATCGCTCCAGACCCCAAAAGTTAATTTTCCCTGTGAAGTGACTTTCTGTTCAATCTCCTCGCTTCTCACCAGGCATCAAGGCAAGATTTTTATTCTTCTTGTTTTTCTGCCCCTCAAATGCTCTTCAGACACAGCTGATCCTTTCCTCCTAGGCTCCAGTCCACCAGGCAAATATATATATTTTGACACTTCCATACATGTATACACAGCTGCAAGAATTAACAAATAACTAAAGAAACAAACAGAAAAAAACCTGCTACACGCTACAACTGCTTCATGAATTTATAACATATGGTGGCAGAGCACTATAAAAACTGTAAACTATAAAGAGGGCTACACAGTCCCATTCATTTATCATGTTACAATGAGTAATTTGTGCACTAGGCAGGAAGGAGAGAGCCCACACAGTTGGAGAGTGCATGTGTATTTCTGAGGCTCACACTAGAGAGCCTTTTATAAAACATACACATGATTTGAATTCCAAAGCAAAAGCACTGAGAGGCAATGCACAGGCTAATATTGTTATAATGGTGTATGCAGAGCTTAGCGGGGAAAAAAAGGGCACTGGCTGACATCTTTTAGTGGCAAGAGGACTTACAAACAGTCTGCGTTTCTGTGCAGTTCAGCCCCTGTCCGTTTAGAAGTCTGGCTCAAATCTACAGCTACGAATTTTCTCCTTAATGTTGTTAGAGAATTGACAAGAGGGTTCCTAAGGAAGAAACCAAGACTGGGTGCTGCTTCTGTTGTTTTCACTCTTTCTTTGCCTCCCTTCACATATCTGGTGGGGGCTTTGCTGAACCATATTACCAGGTGGGCCCAAGCTGTGTTTTATACTTGCATCCACATACCATGTAGAGACAAAACAAGAATGGTGAGTTTAAGCACTGTATTCTGTAGAGGATTTCTGACCAGTGTACTCTCTCCTGTAGCGCATTATTAAATCTCCTAGATTCTCCACATAGCACAGAGTCCCATAATTCATATCTACCTGTTCCTGATTCAACATTCCTTTCTTCTTCTTCTTCTTTTTTTTTTTCCAGTTGGCAAGGAGCTTTTATGAAACATGAAACACATGCCACATGCTCTGTCCCGGAAATGGATTTGTTTTCCCACTGGGGCAAGTGAATGATGTAGGCTGTGTCCCCGATGTCATGTCCCAGTGCAAATGGTTAAGATCTTTTTGTCTCAGCAAATGCCCCATGGAAGCTTCAGCTGGGTTTAGGCCCTAGGGTCATTGCTAAGCAGTTTCTCTTTCATCCTTTTTAGCACCAGCAGACGCAGCTTGAAACATGTATACAAGATGCCGCTTTACAGCATCCCTTATTCACTGGTACCTTGGAGACTCCAGTTCATTGAAAGTAATAAAACCAGATCATCAAAAAGAATTCTTTTGAACAGGCTTTGGGCTCTGCTGTGCTACTTGGTTACGGATATTCATCTTCCTGGAAACTGTGCTGTTTGATACAGCATACCGGCATGAAAGCATCAGCTGCCTCCCTGGTGCATTAACCCCTCGAGTGTTGAAATCACAATCCTTGAATAGCAAAATAGCTATCACTTATAATTGCTTGAGGGGAGCAGCAGATTTTATTCTCCCAGATGTAGACAGGCTGCACACTGGGGTCAGAGGGTTGCCCTATCCTTATCCTACTCCACGGATGCAATGGGTTGTGTACCAAAGGGAAGAGGGAGCAAAGGGAAGCAGCCTTCATCGGTTACAGCTACAAGCTGTAAGGTGACTCCTGCATCAAAGGGTGTACTTAATCCAAACTGAAAACATGGATGTGCTGAAAACACAGGCCTTCTGCTACTTGGGGTGTTAACCTTTTGTTAACCTTACAGATCTTATGCATCTTCTAGAGATCTGATGTCAAGGCTTTAACCTAAACCCTTTTTATTTGGCAGGGGGAGAGCTGTTGCTGTTGTCAGTTTCCACAGTTCTGGCACTTTTTTGTTGCATCCAAACCCTCCTTCCTTTCACATCTCTTAGCTAGAAAAGAAGAGAGGGTCAATGGTAGTACCATAACCATAGGTCTACTCTCTCTGACTTTCATTTCTCTAAATGAGGAAAGACCAAGGATGGTGCAGCTGGGCTAATTTCTCCTGAGTTTCCTGTTTGAGACACTTTCATACATTATTGCATACTATTTACATCTGTGTTTGTAGCACAAGGAGGAGCATAGTCTGAACTCCTACTCTGGCCTCCAAAAGGGCTGCTGTCACCCCCTGCCCTGACATCTCTTTGCTTTGCTTTAGCTTCAGCCTAAGGCAGCAAACCCAGCTTCTTTGCAAGATTCCTTCTCTAGCACATCTGCTAGCTCCAAGACTGCCCCTTACATTGAAGCTTGTCAGCTGCTGGGAAGGAGTAGCAGAGGAGGACCACTCTATCCATCTGACCTTTCCCTTATTCCTTCTTTCCAGATTACTCCATTCATGGCCAATACCAGGGACCCAGCTTAGAAATATATGACCTTGTACAGCCACCCTTGTGCTCTGTCTCTCATGTTGCTCTATGCTTGCTGAGGTACCTTCTTAACTCACTTCTTATTTCATATCACTTCTTTTGTCAGCTTGGATGGCAGGAACACATGCAGTGCCTTTTTACTCATGGTTTGCAAATAGATGCAAAAAAAGAGAATGTTAAAATTCCTCTTCTGAGTGTCCCTCCCTGTTCCCTGCCTGCACCTGAGCCATGTCTGCCTTGTGGCACCCATAGAATGGTTTAGGTTGGAAGGGACCTCAAAGATCATCCAATGCCAACCTCCAGCCATAGGCAGGGACACCTCCCATTAGAACAGGTTGCTTAAGGCCTCATTTAACCTGGCCTTGAACACCTCCAGGGAGGGAGCAGCCACAACCTCCCCGGGCAACCCGTTCCAGTATCTCACCACCCTCACTGTAAAGAACTTCCTCCTAACATCCCATTTAAATCTCCCCTCTTACAGTTTAAACCTATTACCCCTCATCCTGTCATAACAAGACCATCACCAGAAACTGTCTCAGGCTCACAGATCACACACCAGCAGCTGACTTCACAGCATCCTTCTGTTTCCAGAACAGACTCTATCAGGGACAATGCAAGAGGGGGAAATGGCTGGAGTTTCAGATCAGCTGAGAATAAATCAATGCAGGATCCCTGGGAGGTCATTTTCACAGAATCGTTCTGCACTAGAACAGCAAGCGGAGGAGCAGCAGAGTAGTACCTGGCATTGATCACATCTGATTACTTATTAAAGTTTGTAAGGAAAGATGTTGGAGGAGAAAAACAGCAGGGGCACCTTTTATGACTAGACTAGAAGGGTTTGAGGAAAAAAGCTCAAAATGGACTCCTGCAACGTTCTCTAGATTACATCACTAGTTCATGTATTTTGAGGCTAAGGTGGAACTGTCACCTGTGAGGGGTGTGAGCAGAATCAGGATGCAGGCAATACTACCTGCACTACCATTACACAAACCACTATTACAAAAAAGATATGTCTTAATTGAAGAGCACTTCTAGCTTTGTTGCTGCTCATACACGTGCAGAAGTATAGACACACACTTTTGTGCATGTGTCTGAGGACAGGCAGCTCCCTGTGCATGCACGAGCATGTGTTTGCACATAGCCATAAACCTGACACTAGAAGATACATGTTTCAGTACAGCAACTGCATGTATGTGCAGTGGTGCATTTACAACCCTAGGCCAGTATGTCTCCACCCATGTCCATGTTTGAACATAGCCCACATCCTCCTCGCCTAAAAAAAAAAATGAAAAAGAAAAAGAAAAAGAAAAAGAAAAAGAAAAAGAAAAAGAAAAAGAAAAAGAAAGAGAAAAAAGAAAGTTCTGGTTTGTATGCAGAGAGCCTAAAGCGAATGGGTCTTCTGCAGAACAGCTCCTAAGCTGCTGTGGTGTTAGGTAAGAAAGCAACATCTCTTCATAAAACCCAGCATAAGCCCTACATCAAAACCAGTACAAAACAATTCTAACCCCCCAGGCTACTGCAGGATTATACAGTTGTGAAATGCATTATCCAGCCTTTAAAGTCGTCTTTGACTCTCTGCCTGGGGTCATTCAGACAGCCCAGACTCTCAGTCACATCCCACAATAAAAAAAAAAAAAAAAGTTGAGCTTGCAGGTGTTCCCAGGAAGGCAGTATGTCAAGGTCCAAGGCCTTCCTGCACAGAGAGACCAATGGGATTATACTGGAATTCCTTGTTTGCCATAATGACAGCTCAGCAGACAATTAGCTCTAGTACAAATTGCTGTTAGAGAGAGATCTACTGTTTTGGGTGGCAGGAAGAGAAAAAATCCCAAGAATTACTGGGCTCCTGTGACAGTCTTTGCACAAGAGGCCTGGAAGCAGATAGGCTATTCCTTAGCCACAAAGAAGCAAGACACAGTAATTTCCCATAGCAGTCTTTAGATGGATTTGAAGGCAGGGTTTTCTATTTTACCCAGAGCAGGCACAACAACTCCAGCCTCCAGTTGCCATTTCTGGATTTCCTAACCAGAAACTAACTGGATTTTCTAACTGGATCTCCTGTTGGGCATTATCTCTGAGACACACCAGGGCCAAAAGAAGGGGGGCAGGCTGCTACCTTGCCAACACAGCCCAGCCATCAGGCCTCATTCTGCAGGCAGAGGAGACAATGTGTAGGACCAAAGAACCATGCAGTTATCAGTCCACAGTGAGTTTATGCCTCTACTCCAGGGCAGTAGCAAACCCAGCCAGTCCTGCCTGAGTCTCCCAGCTTGGCTTGTCTTTTTGGCTCTTTGGTCTCTTCTCACAGGTTAATAGTGACAGAACAAGTGGGAATGGCCTCAAGTTGTGACTGGGTGCATTTAGACTGGACATCAAGAAACAATTTTTTTCCCAGCAAGAGTGGTCAGGCATTGGAATGGGCTGCCCAGGAAGGTGTTGGATGTGTTTAAAAGTCGTTTGGATGTGGTACATGAGGATATGGTTTTAAGGTGAATTTTGTAGGGTAGGGATAATGTTCAGACTTGATGATCCTGGAGGTCTTTTCCAACCAAATTGTTTCTGTGATTCTGTGATTAGTAGTCATGGCTGTCCATTCTCAGCCTGATCGCTTTTATTCTTCCCAACAAGCCCAGGAGAGGGCTGGGACCTCCAGGAAAAACGAAGCAGTGTGAATTAGCTTGTCAACAGCTTTAACAAAGGATAAGCCAAACCAACACTGCTTGCATGGCTAATTCCAGCCTCACTCCAACAGGCAGCTGGATACTTCAAATGCAAGGAAATAAAAGTATCCTGCAAAGCTCTGCAGCTGGTCTTCGGTTGACACTGGAAGTGCTCAGTCCAGGATGTCCTCATGTTGTAGGGAAAGGAGGCCCAGTGTGATACCATCCAGTGAGTACATTTTATAAGAAATGTCAAATTCAGATAATGAAGGTATTGAGCTGTCCCCAGCATCCTGTTAAGATCCTTCAGGCAGCAAGAGAAAGTATGACATGAAGAAAGGATACTTTTCTATGGACAGTAATGATAAGCCCAAGTATTTTTTCGTCTGCCTGAATGATTTAGACAACCTTTTTCTTCTGTTAGTTGCAACAGCCATTTGCCCACTCCTTCGGTTGCTTACCAGCTCCTGCAATGGTGCATTATGTTATTCTTACTTGGGGAAAACTGATACAATTAGTATCTGTGTTCTACACAAGAGCAATGAACACTGAAAGGAGCTCAAAATGAAATTTCCATGAAATCAAAGACCAGCTCAGACTGGCTTCACTCCTGTTCAACAGGCCAGTGCCAGAACACCTCATCCAGTCAGTCCTGGACAAGTTTCCCTGCAATCTCTCCTTGGCCTTGTTACTAACCCAAAGAACAATTTCCTTAGTGTGAGAACTAAGAGCAACTACTGGTTCTTGAGAAGTGATGAAGTCCCTGGCCTTGTACAACGCCTGCACTTGTGCTTAGATGTCAGCGTTGGTCCTTATGGGGTACAGCTGTCAAGTTACTTGCAGTCAGTCTACTCTTCTGTCACTGGGAATTTACAGGGGAGGGGGGCGGAAATGTAGCCTGTGCTTACAGAAGAGCAGCAGGAATTGTCTTGTGAGCTGTGTGCTTCTAGAGCTGGAGCCGCCTGTGTTCCCTTGGCTGTGCCTGTGTGTGCAGCTGACCGCTGCGGTGTCCTCTTCTTCTGACCTTGGGATCAGTCTAACCAATGAGCCAGCTAATAAGTTTGTGTTAACATAAGCAGAGGCAGTGGCAGTCAGAAGAAAAGACATCAGAAATAAAACCTGGGAAAAGGAATTAGGGGAAGAGAAATCATTAATTTCTTCTCAGTGATGACACATGCTTTCCACTCACTTTTTTTTCCAAATGACATTTCGCCTTCCAGTAGTTTACTGTGAGCATCTCGAGCGCTGCCTTCCCTCCCCACAGCCAGTTCCCCGAAGAGCAAAATTAAATTTAAGCTACTAAAGTTGGACCTTTCTGAAGTAAAAAAGAATCTTTAAAAATGGATTTTTTTAAAGGTCATTTTGAACTTTATCTGAGCGCACATGAAGACACAGGCCATTCAGCTAAATAATGCCATCTGACCACCTCCTGTCACCATTACCAGGATAAGAACATCATTTACGTGAGGGGGAGAGGGGAAGGCTTTCCACTCGTTCCTTTTATTCCTCTCCTAACTTAGCACATTTTAATGCTGTTCATTTTTTATGGGCTGCTTATCCATTTCCCATTTCCCTTAATAACCCATAGGAAAGGTCATGAACTCACACTGAAATGGGACATCCTGACTTTGACAGAATCACCAAATACATCTAGTTGGAAGAGACCTCAAAGATCATCCAGTCCAACCCCTGACCCAGCAATAAACAGTCAACACTAAACTGTGTTCCCAAGTGCCAGGTCCAGAGGCTGCTTAGACACCTCCAGGGATGGTGACACCACCACTGGCTTGGGCAGACCATCCCAGTCTTTGATAGCCCTTTCTGTGAAGAAATATTTCCTAACATCCAGCCTGAACTGCCCCTGGTGCAGCTCGAAACCATTTCCTCTAATCCTGTCAATTGACACCAAGGAGAAGAGGCTGGACCCCAAACAGGACAGACTGAACCCCTTGCTCCCATGAGATCAAGCTGCATTCTCCAGGGCTCTTATCTGGTCCTCACTCTTAGCACATTCTGCCTTGACAAGGGCAGTGTCAGAGCAGTCCATCCTCCTCCTTAGGTCTCTTTCCCTCTTCCAGTAATCCAGGTTTACAAATTAAGTATAATCTATTTTCATGTATCTAAGCACATGCTTAACTTCAAGTGCCGGAACAGTCCAGTCAACCACATGAGCCTCTTTTGTGGGTTTATGCTTCACTGTGCATGAGTACAGCCTGTGAGACTGTGTATGAGTACAGCCTGTGAGACCAAAACTCTGCTCTGGGGGAAGCTCAGTGAAGTACTGCATTTATCTCAGCAGAGCTGGTATCTGCCAGCAAAACCTTCACCACTGACCTGAACCTCCCAGAATTAATTAAGTTAACAACATCTTCAACATTATCTTAACTGCAAAGGCTGGCATGGGGAGATGGCTTTGCACAGCCAAGCTCCAGGCTGAACAATCAGGGCTTCTTAAAACCATGGACTTTGTTTCCAGATGTGTCAGATCCACCTTCTTGCTGCCAGCTCAAAGAAAAGGAGTTGCACCCAGCCTGCTGTGTGATGAGCCATGCAGCAGAGCTCAGTGCTGTGAAGACACTGCATGTTATTGACTGTACCCAGTCCTCTCCAATCATGCCTTAAACAGGGCCATATTTATTGTAGAGACACTTTCAAATGCTTTGTGAAAATGGGGACTTCCCTCAAACGAAATGTCAGCACTCCACCTCCTCCTGCAGTGGCATCCACGTCCCACTTCACAGCCGCCTGGCCTCCTTGAACAAGGTTCCCTTTAACGACGCTCAAATATTTAATTTGCCAAGTGCTGTGGGAATCCCAAAGGTTTGGAAGAACTATCTATTATAAATGACAAAACATGACATTATTATAGGTAGTCTGCCTACTCGATGTCATCTGTGCTCTACACTGCTCCTTTAATGAGGCTGTCTTTCAGATCCTGTACATGATAGGCATGATGCTAGCTCTCTAAAAATTAAAACGGCCGAGCCCTTACAGCACAGAAAAGCCTGCTTCCTAAACCCTAAACCCCTCATGTTCAGAGGATGTGCTTTTAATATTCTGTTATTTAGTTGTAGAGGCATTCAGAAGGAGGCTACTCCCAACCACCCAGCGCAATTCAGTAAGCGTTCCCCTGAAACCTAACAACACAGTGCCCTCTGCTGCATTTTTCTCTGACATATTAANGCGAAAAAAAACACCAACCCTGCCGTGCTTTGCAGCCTATCCTCTGGCTCAAATTGAGATAAGCAGATGGTTTGTTAGTACTTATCAATGACTCAGTAACATCCAAGGTACTACATAAAACACTTTAGCCGGAGAGAAGTCAAAATAACAAAACGGATTCCATACGAGGGAGAGCAAAAGCAATTGAAAAATCAAGTAGGGAGTGCAGAAGTGCTAGCAGCTCCATGTCTTAGCCCAGCTGTCCTTCCTATCTGTGCAGAGCTCCAAACCCAGTTATTTAAGTTAAATAACTGGCTGCTATAATCTCGTTGCTTTGTCTCTCCCACCACTCTCAGCCCCATCCACCACATCCTCCTGTGACAAAACATTTACAAGAACCACGTGAACAAATCCAAGCACACACAAGATTGGTAAGACCAAAGATCACACTATCTGCAGTCTCGATGCCAGGTAATAAGTACCAAATGGAGCTGGCTGCAAGCAGCATCACTTCAGGAGAGATAGGCTGGGAAGAAGCCATTTCTGTCATCTTGCTCTTAATTTTGACATAGTGCTGGCTGTCGACACTCCAGGGTACAGGGATCTATGTGGATTACTGTAGAAGAGGAGGACAAACACAAGGCAGCCTTGGGAAACTGCAAAGACAGCGACGGCACTTCAGCGATTCTTCCTTGGAGCTGCTATCGCTTTGGACTCAGTTAATTAAAATCAATAAATGCATTTGCTTTGATTTGGATTTTAGGCCTTCACTGAGCAGTACTAAGGCTTTCTTTCACAGATTCACCAATGATAAAGTCAATAATTTAAAATTAGGTAGACATACTGTGAATATAGTCTTGGCAATCTGAGGCACAGGGAGGACTCCAGGCAGCACACAGGCATTAGGATTTAAAGCAGCATCCTGCTGGTGCTGTGGCTGAGGCATGAACGTGTTTCTGATACTCCAAAAGTCTCTGCTCAGACCCAATCAAACACCAGTGTTTGGGAATGTTTCACTCTGGTTCCTGGGTCGAGCTACAAGAACAAGAGATACCACCCGCAAACTGAATCAAGTGTCAGCCAGATAATCATCCCTAAAGAGCTGGCTGTTGAGTCTTGCCACCAGAGCACACAAAAATCAATTGTCTCTAAAATTGTGCCATTAAGAAATGTTTATTCTTTACAGAGGCAGCCTGATATTTGAGACTGTCAACCCCGTGTTTCCAAGCCATTACTTGCAACAGAAGCTCAAAAAGAAGGTAGAGTATCTCTCCCTGTCACTGTTCTAAGCAAAACACAAAATTTGAGAGATTCATCTTAAATTGCTAAGATTTGTCTCGGTTTGTGTCTGGGTTCAGCTGCTATCTAACAAGAACATGAAATCTGTGCCAGCACAGATATGGTTGTGTTTGATCCTTCCCTGAAATCTCTACATTCGTAGAAAATGCAGGTCTGTTATGACATCTCCTCTTCACAACACCTTCTCTTGTGCTTCCTGCATCTTTTCTGGGTCCTAGCCAGGCCTGGAAGCATCAAATAACCACAAGAAAGATTGTTCCTTGAGATCACCACCCAGGAGCAGGAAATACTATGAGCCTCTTGGGCGGGCCTGTTTTTACTGAAGGAACCACCCTACTTAGCAGAGGCAAAACCTTGAACGGATCCAGAAACTCAGCCAACAGCTTCTCTTTGTCAGCACCAGCCACTACTATGAATCAACTCATTACACAGAAGCAATGAAACTCCTAAAAGGAAGGCTTCTTTGGACACACGGCGTTAGCAGCACTACTGTGATCAGCAGAGAGCACAGTACATGTGAACCCAGAGGCACAAAGGGCAGAGTTCTCAACTCCAAGTATTGAAAGATGTCCAGCTTCTTTATCCACAGAAAGATAAAAAAAGAAAAAAGAAAGGATAACTACAAACTGGGTGGGAATCTGGATGCACAGAAAGATCTCTCTCTGATGCAGCTACCCCAAGGGTGAAAAACTGGGAGAATCCCTGCTCTTTTCAACCCAGTGTTTAATTACCTAAAAGAAAAAAAAAAAAAAAAGGTGTAAATAAACTTTAAGAGACATGCTTGATAATAAATCTATGACAAAGAGCAAGGTAGAAATCTGTGCTTTTGAATTTATTATCTGACCTCCCTGCTGAGCATTCCCGTGCAGCTGCAGGATAAAATAAATTGATCTAGCTAAAGAAACTGTAGGAAACATTTGAATATTCCCTGTTCTGAAATACTAACCTGTGATACTTCTGACCATCTCTCTCTCTCAAGTGGAGAATGGCACAGTCACAGTGGACAGATCAAGACACAATGAATTTCAGTGGAAGTGAGAAATCCAAAAGGGAGTAGACCCTGGGCCAAGACCCCTGCATTGCAAGTGCAAAAGAGTTGTCTTGCTAAAGCTTACTGGAACAAAAAAAAAACAAACCCAACCAACCAACCAAACCAGCCCAGCCTTCATTAAAATACTCTCCTGGGAAATGTGCAGCATATGATTACTTAAAGCAAATGGGTTTGCTTAGAAATACAGCCACCTTCCCATATTCCTAAAAGATTAAATACTTTTTTATCTTTTATTTCTCCAATTCTTTCCTCTTTCTTTTAAAAAGCCTTCATAAGGAACTTAGCATGGAAAGGTGACCTCAGTGCACAGGAGATGGACGCCACGCTGTTCATTAAAACAGGCAAATAAAGGGCTCACCCTGCAAAGCAGCTGAGCACCAACACTTCCTTGTCAGCTCTAGTAGAGCTCCTGGCTTGCAGCACTTAGCACAATTGAACAGTGGAAGCCATTATTCTGCAGGTTTAGATCCAGCTTGAGTCACTCTGACTTCATTAAAGCTTCATCTGGGCAAAGGGTGTCCCTGGTCTGCACAAATCCTTGGAGCCTGACAGCCTCATTGCTTTCCCTCTCACTGCAGCCACCTGAGGCAGAAGACTTGGCACTCTCTGTACTACTGTTTATTGTAAAATACATATAACATCATCCACAAACCATGTGCCCTGCACCTACAGGAGATACTCCCTGAGCCTAAATTCTGGCAATCTATTTGGGATGCATTCAGAGAAACCCTCACAGTTCACCTTCACCCTTTATCGTAATGATATTAATAGAAATTAAACAGTGTTCAAGGGACATCAACCGTACATTTTAGATGAAAAAGGTGATGGATAAGATTAGATCAGACACATTCAGCAGACTCCCAGGGCCAAATTTTGAAAGAGAGGACCACCAGCATTGTGTCTGCAGAAAAGCAGATACACAGTCAACTCTCATTTGCAGACACAAACTAACAGATGGTTTGCAAGGCCAGGAAAGCAAACTTAAAGCACCCACTCGGTCTTTTACAACTTCACAAGCATGAGTTTTACATGGAAAAAAATTGCATGTCTACATCATTAACAGATGCAGGTCCTAACTGTTTCACTTTGATTATTTCTTTTTAACTGCCTTGTTTCTGATGCCTTTTTAAAAAAAGCACAACAGCTTCTAACTGTTTATTCGAGGTCTTAAAGAAAAATTGTTCCTGGCGGGTCTTGAGCTCCCCCCATTGACTTCTCAATAGCAGCTAACATCCAGGCCTTATTTCAATGCTCTGCCGCTGTCCAGACCAGCTTTTCTGGGTGGGATGTTGAATCTTTGCAACAATGAAGATGTGATTGCCCTCTTGCTGTGTCTATGCTCACTGTATTTTAGCTGTACCACTGCTAACAGAAGTTATTGCTATGCCTAGCCCTTCCTGGAGAGTTCTGCTACTCAGCTGAAGAGCTTATTTTCCTCTTTCTTCAGTGGAGGAAGAATAGTAATTTCTCCCTAAGATCTTCCCCCCCTCCTTCCCTGGCCAAAAATCTCTTGTGATGTGAAAGGCTCTCCCTGTCTGAGAACGGGAGGTATTATGCACTCTGCATTGTGTGTACCAGCAGCACTCCAACGAGCTGATGGTAATACACTTAATGGTGCCAAAATTTGTGAATGTGCCAGAAGGCTTTTGACATCATTTGCCATGAACACTAATCCATAAATTCTGAGCTGCAGGCCGTCTGCATGTCACCCAAATAAGTGGCTATCAAATCAAATTTTCAACAGCCTCCAGCGTGGCTCAGTTTCCATTAACTCTCTGTTGTTAGTGTTGACAAAGGGTGTAACGATGCTCATGGCTAAGGATTTTGGCTGTCTTCTGGCTTATGACTAATTTCTACAGTAATTCAAGGATAGTCATTTGTTATTTTTTTTTCCTGAGGAAATAATCAGCCTCTCTTTTCTTCCATCTCTCCGTGAAACGCTTGTGGCTTTGGGGAGATCTAGAGCTCCTTCTCCAAAACCAGAAATGCAGTTCTAAAATGCAGCACCCTTATTCTTCTCCTGGTACAAACATGGTAAGCTCCCATGTGGTCAGGGAAGGCACTGGAATAATGTGAAAAAGAATAAGGTCACAGTTTAGGGCTTTTGTCACCTTCTTGATATTTAAGACACATTCTCTACTCTTTCTTAGCTGAGTTACAGCATTCTGGACATAGAAGAGACAGAAGCCTTAGGGAATACCACTTCACAGACAGATCCACAATGGAATACAAAGCTGGAGATAGGTCATGCTCTTTCCTTTCCGGTACTATGACATAAGAACTGAGTGAGGGAACAAAAGAATATGGCTGGGAGAGCTCTCTGGCTCTTTCTTCCTTCAACAGCATTGAGACTATCTGAATATACTTGAGGAATGGGAGCAAATCCAGGTGACACAAGAATTTGACTTTAAATGAATTGACAGCTAAAGACTTTCACATTGTTATGTTGAAAACAGGTCCCTTGTTCTATCAGCCAGCTCTTTCCTTCAAATATCTTCTTGCAAACAACTTCATTTGGAAACTCTTCCAAAAAACCCTGCTGTCTGCATCGCTTTGTTTTTTTGTCATCTTTTTAATGGCAGACACTGAGTTACTCTGTGTTTTTCAGAATGTTGTGTAGCTTTACACTTTTAAATATAGGATCAGATATTTATGATGTGAAAGAGTCCTCTACTCCTGTGCAAGAGCTGTGGAAATTATGCACATTCTGTTCTGTTCTGTTCTGTTCTGTTCTGTTCTATTCTATTCTATTCTATTCTATTCTATTCTATTCTATTCTATTCTACTCTAATTCTATTCTATTCTAGTCCATAAGCCTCTCCTACAAGTTTCTACCTCAATGCCTTCCCATGGCCCATTATGCTACCTCATTCAGAACTGCTTTATGTGGTTTGCTTTTTACTAGTCTTGAGACTAAGGTGAGTAATGTATAGGAGAGGACTGCCTTAATGAGACCAGTTTCTTTTATTTTGCCTGTTTATATTACAGAAAGCAGATAAAGGCCTTTCATGTGGAAGGTGAGGAAGCTTACTGTCATCCTGTCAGCTCCTTCTCTAGCTTTCCGCTGGCCTGCAAGGAGCCACAGTTCAAGCATGCTTAAACCTTAATTAAATAAGTCTTTCACACTCCTCCATTTCAAAAGGGTTTCCTGGTTCTTTCCATAAACCACCTGCCCCTTCCTCTAAATCTCTCCTTTCAAACCACTTCATTCACAGCCATTTATTACACTTCCCCTTTTTTTCAAATATTTTGAGGGGAAGAAAAAAAACATACCGCAGAACAAAAGCAAGATTCAGAGTCTATGACATTAACAATAATCAGAGTTACTAGAAGCTATTGAATTGCACAGGAAGGATACTAATGTGGCAGTCCCTTCCTCTCTCCTCTCTACAGTTGTCTTTTCTCCTTCTCCAGAGTTGAATTATTTCCTTTTCTCTCAGCCATCAACAGTGACTGACAACATGGCAAGATCTCACCTCCCTGCCCTCTCCCCCATTCCACTTCAAGGAGCGCAAAGCTAAGCAAGACACTACCATTCCAGTGCTTTCAGATCACCCATTTGTGTTCTGAGTTGACCTCACTTTCCCAATCCATTCTTTATGGAATTACAGAATTATGGAATGATTTGTGTTGGAAGGGACTTTTAAAAGTCATTTAGCTGCCCCCCCTCCCCACCTCCCTGCAGTGAACAGGGACATGTTTAACTAGATCAGGTTGCTGAGAGCCTTTTCCAACCTGACCTTGAATGTCTCCAGAGTGGGGCTTTTACCATCTTTCTAGGCAACCTGTTTCAGTGTTTCCACCACCCTTATTGTAAAAAGTCTTCCTCTTATGTAGCTTGAATCTACCCTCTTTAAGTTTAAAAACATTCTTCCTCTAAGGTAACAGTCATAAAATCAGACAACATTAGAGAGAGTGCAAGGGGAAAAAACACTGTCAAGTGACATCATTTGTCTTGGACATTTACTCCTCTTGGGACCTGGCACACTGTCATCAGTGTGAAGCATTTCAGCAGGGGAAAAAAAAAAAACAAACCAAAAAAACCTTTATTTATTACATTCTCTGACCTTTCTGAATTTGATGGCTGCCAAGATCAGTGTGAAAAGCCACCCACCTTCAGACACCCTTAAGCTTGTGATACTAATTCCTGTAAGAATACAAAGGGTAACAATGATTGTCATCAGGTAAAAGGGGTATGAGTAGCAGGGGGAGGGGGGTGGAAATTAGGCAAAGCCAGGAATGAAACAAGCCATTTTGGCTGGATATGAACTAAGTACAGTGGGCAGTTCTGGCCCTTGCAAACCCATCACAATGCTATGTCAAAGCTTAGCAGCTGCAGGTACCATATCTGCTTTCTTACGTGCTGATACTGAAATAAGAGGCTGTAAAACATAGATTTGTTTTTCTCCATGGGAAGCGTAGCAACACTTAGTCTAGAACTCCTTCGCTGCCAATATTCAAATAAATGTAATATTTTTTTTTTCCAAGCTCACTGGGCGGTGAACACCACAGAGACATGTGATCAAAAGTGGAATTAAGCAAGTTAATTCAGTTGTCTCCCACCAGGCCCATTTTCGTCACAAGTGGCATTACAGGTTTTATACGTGATTATTTTTAGCATTAGTAAATAACAGAAGGCATGGGAGGGAGCGCTGGACTTCATTACCTGCTTTGTTACAAACTTTCTATTGAACCTCACTAAATTGCTCTGTTTCTATGCTTTCCTCACCTACAGAAAATTACTTCTGTTAGTCAGAAGCTTGCAGCGTTTGATTTAGTCACATTAGTCACAAGGGCAGACCCTTATGACTGTTTACAGAAAGCAGTTGCTGCAGTTGGTGAACGCTGTCTTACACCGCAGGGACATGACCAGGTTCTGGCGATCTCAGCACATAGCCTGGCGTTCCCCAGCCAGCACGCCCACAAAGCAGGAGAATAACCAGACAAGATTCCCGCTGCCTTGTGCCCAATGCAGGCTCTTTGCGCTGTTCGATTACAATAT
This sequence comes from Psilopogon haemacephalus, assembly GCA_013396835.1. Taxonomy (NCBI): domain Eukaryota; kingdom Metazoa; phylum Chordata; class Aves; order Piciformes; family Megalaimidae; genus Psilopogon; species Psilopogon haemacephalus. The sequence goes on from VWZI01002420.1 coordinate 2,033,716, forward strand.
TCACCCCCAGACCTTTCGCTCCTGACAGTTACCACGATTATTGGGGAAAGAGAGAAAAGATCTGTGTGCAATGATAAGCAGCACCTGGACACTTCAGCATCCCTTGCAACCCTGTAACGTGTGCGCGTTCTCAAGTCACGATCCATTTCATTAGAGAGCTCCTCCTGTACCCACGTTCCCCTCCTTATGAAAGACTCAGGCAGCAAGTGAAGGCACAAGGGACGACACTGTCTTCTATAGGGGGAACACAGCTCTCCCCGCCTCAGGCTTTGCCCTATTTTATAGAGGGCCAAGTGGGAACAAACCCGGCACCCCCGCCCCCGCTGAGCACCCTTGTTTCGCCCTGGCAGAGTCTTTGTTCCGCGCCGGGACACGGGGCGATGGCTGCCAACTCGAGATCGAACTGTCCCGAAGGTGAGAACTGGGGCAAGGGAAATGCCTACGACCCAAACTCAGCTCCCGCCTATCCCTTATAGTCGAGTCCCACTGAAGCTATTTCTCCTGGCCCATTTCCGGACAGGCCGCGGGTCCCGAGGGGCGGGCGAGCGAGCGCTGTAAGCGGGACCACCCCTGCACCACCCGAGCCCAGCGTGACCGCCTGCCGCCTGGGACAGCGCCACTGCCGCTGCGCCTGCGCCTTCATGTCTCACACCTCCTGGGTGATTCCACACTGCCGCCATAGGGGGGAGCTTGAAAACAGGGAGGCTTATCCTCTATTACATAACCCTTAGAATACAAACAGGCCTCCTACTTTTGCTATAAAAACACGTTTTTACTATTTCTCAACGCGGAATGGTGTGTGTAGCTGAAAGACAGAGCCTCAACTCTTCCTCGGTATTTTGCCACTTCCCCCTCCTGCATAAGTCGGTCCGGCTCGTCACCTTCCCCGCTCCGGAAGGGGCGGGGTGCGGCTGAGGGTCAGTGCGGGCGACGGGCGCGGTGCCGCGCCGCTTTTGGGTGAGCTGGGACGGTGCCGGGTGTTTGGGGCTCTTCGCCTCAGCCGCTGGCCCAGCCATGCCGCCGCCCGGCCAGACAAAGCTCCCGGACTGGGATGGCCTGAAGCTTCGCGTGCAGACTCTCATCGCCTCGCACCGCGTCATGATCTTCAGCAAGAGCTATTGTCCCTACTGCAATAAGGTGAGGCGGTGGTGGGAGGTGTTTGGGCGCGCTCTTCTGGCGGGCCCTTATCTGGGGCCGGCAGCCGCGGGAACGGGGACTCCGGGAGCCACTTCCCTCGGCTCACCGGGAGAAGGAGGCGGGCCTGGCGCGGCCCCCGAGCGAGGCGGGAGACATCAGCCCTGAGGGCGCGCTCGCCAGCACGGCTGCTGGCCCGCCCCGGGCGGGAGAAGTGCACAGGGGAAAGAAGGATGGAAAATGAGGGCTGCCGCTGCTTGTGGCGGCACCCTTGGGGTTTAGAGAACACAAAAGGAAGGCTGCAGTCATCTCACTGAAGTTAAGCGCTAGATGCTACCCCGCAGAAATCCTCTTACCAAGCTTGAAGCGAATCAGAGCTCCTATCTGATGCCTTTAGTAGGTCTTTCCGTTTACTGTATGGGTGAGGAGGCAGGCGAATGTGTGGGAAGCTTTGCACGGGTTGCTTATTTATCTGCTGTCTGCTCTGCTGTTACCTGAAAGTCAGGCTGCTGGTTGTGTTCCTTTCTTAGGGAGTTTGAGCGCCACGTTAGTTCAGTCTGCACCACGTTGCATCTCTGGGGAGGGATAAATTGTGTTTTATTCTCTTTGTAAATTTGATGGAGAAGGTTGACTCAATAGTAAGTCCTAAAGTGTTGACTATAATGTATGTGTCTTTAAAAAAAAAATACCCACACAACAGTATCTATTAATTGAGATGTTTAGAGACAAATACCTTTCTAACCTTCATTATGCACCACTACTGTCACAAGGTAGTTGTAACTGGTGAGTCGGAGTCGTTAATGAAAAAGAGAATCTTCATTAGAATTTCACGATACCAACACAGCGGAGTCACAGCCCATACAGTCTGTGTGCGTTTGTAGGCACTGTGATTCATGGATGTTTACAAAGAGCATGTTCTGAAGTGTTAGTTAAACATCATAGTACTGTATTTGATGTGGCCGTGGTAGAAAAGCGTAACTGGAACTGTAGAGTTGCTCAGTGCAACTGACAACCAGGAAAACACTCAGAAGCAGCACTCCCACGTGGAGGTTAGGTTTAGTTTCAGGAACTCTTGTGAGGAAGGAGAACTGTGAACTATGACCCTGTTATAGAAAACTTAAAGGAATATGTTCTACCCCACTTGCAGCTTAACTAAGGCTTTAGAAAGAAAGCTTCTGTGTGCAAGAGGATAGGCAAAACCACTGTCTTCTCTCCAGGAATGTAGTGTAGCATATTACACAGCTCAAAGCCTTAAAAAAATGCTCACTGAGCAACTTACTTAATGGAAGTTTTAGCAAATGAAGGGTTGGAGTTTTGTTCCAGTGTAGCTGACAAAAATGCTGTCTTCTGTTGAGGAAAAAAAATCTTTTTATTGAGGACCTCAGTCCATTGAGAAATACCTAGTCATGATTTTCAGTATTGCTGTGTACTTTTAGTGATCGGGATTGCTCAAGTGGTGCTGTGCAAAATGTTCAGTCCGGTGTTTTAGAGATCATATGATGTAATAGTAACTTTTTAGACCTTACAACCTTTTCCTCCGTTTGTTTCTAATGTTATTGGGGCTAGAATAACACAGGGAGCTTAAGGGAAAATTACTTGATTGTAGTTAATTAAATTCCTGCCTTTGCTTAGAGCTTCTCCATTAGTCAGCATTACTTGCTTCAGGGAAACAATCAGATATGAGTATTATCTTTATTGTCTTGGAAAAGGGAAAAAGTAATGCTGTGAGTCAGAGGGTCTTCTCTCATGGCCCTTTCTGAGGGAAAGACCCAATTTGAATCTTTATGAAGGAACAGGTGGTAAAATTGGGGGATGGGAGAAAGAGCTAAGTGCTCTGTTAGGCAGATTTTGTGGGTTTGTTTCCTGTTTGGCATAAAAGACAAATGTAACATAATTAACAAACCATATAGAATAAGTATATATTGGAGAGAGACAATTAGGAGAAGAAAGGTTATGTGGAACATCAACTGATAAACACAGATATCCATGTCAATACGAGGGTTAGCAACCCCCACCACTGAAGACTTAGAGAACAGTGAAAAGAGTGGGAGAACAATGGGTAATGCAGCATTCTTGCTAGCTGATCTGTAGAATCAATGAGATGGATATAATCTGAAAGCATAATTACACTCTGGTGCTTAGCCTGTAAACACATAGATTTGAGTTCTTAAAGATGGACAGACGAATAGTGTGTTCTTGGTTCCTAGCAAAAAGTGCCTTTTCTAGGATTAATATGAAAACTGAATGATGTTCAGTACTAGTGCAGAGAACACTCAAGCATTATAAAGGCCTAATTTGGGGGATGAGAAGAATTGTTTGTTTCAACTGGGAGGTAGCCATGCTGAAGGAAAATGTGAAGATTGCTTTCTGTTACAAGCACACTGCTGATAAATTCTCTAAATTAAGTAGTTGATTCTGTTCACATTAGCAGCACGACTAGGGACTTGTTCAGTTCTTTTTCTGCAAATGCAAATTTTACTTAATTGCTTTAGTGAGGCAGTAGTGAAGAGTGGGTGGTGTTAAAATTACTTCCTTGTCAAAACTTAACTTGACTATTCTTTAATTTCTTACCACCTTGAAAAGATTTAATATTAAGATAGAAATGCATAGAGAAAGCATAGGGTTTTAGCGTGAAAAATTGCCAACTCTGAACACTGATATGTTGAAATTATTTTAAGTGCAGCATACAATTATTGTTTAACTTTGCTACTTGAAGATTATTTCAAACCCTCTTAGCTACCCTAGTGACAAAAAGCATTTCTTGAAAGTTTTTTAGAATGTTAGAACACTTTCTCAATTTCAGAGAGATTTACTTTTAAATGATTATCTGGAAATTTTCTAGTTTTTCTTTCTGTGAAAACTGGAAGAGTTTAGTAGGTGAATGATTGCATTGATCAGATAGGAAGTAAATGATTGCAGCAGTGACCATGCAATGTAGTATCTTGTCCCAGATGCATGTTGAAGAAATTAAATTTTTGGGATTGGTGTATAAGGAATTATATACTCCGATGTGCAGCTGAAGTTTCCAGCACTGTGTCGCTTAGGAATTCCTTGACTTAAGTTTGTATTAATTTTATTGAGTTAAAAGTTTGGGGCAGATCTTTCTTTCATTAGTTGGTCTAGTGACTCTTTTGATCTTTTTGATTTTGGTTTTTACAATGTCAGGTGGCTGTAAATTCTCTGGTTTGGATATTTGAAGATTTACTTCCTTTTAATTTCAAATTTGCTTTCTGGTAAATGCAGTTGTCACTGTTTGCTCCAGTGAGGATTTCTAATATATCATTTCCTGTTCATCTTATCTAGATATTACTCATGATTCATGTATGTTATCTTTCTACTCCTCCTAATCATTTCCTATTCCAAACTGAAATAACCTATTATCTGTTGCCTATATTGAAGAATTCAGAACTGATCATATACTTGCTACTTTTCCTCTCTGACTCATTAGCACAACACAAGGATTATCTATTCATGAAGTGCAATAGCTAATTAGGATGCTGACATTCATCTGATTTTTAATTCTTTACTTCCTATTTTCAGTAGAAAATAAAAGTTGCCTGAATGCATTGTCTTAAATCTGTCTTTTTCTGAGTGGAACTCTTCCTTTTTCTGTCCCTTCCCTTGCCACCTGTTGTTACATTGTTTTAAGCAGATGGGGTTTTTTGTTGTCTTTGTTTGTTTGTTTGGAAAAGCACTGGTAGAAACTTACCTGCTACTGTTGCAAACCAAACCAGCAGCTGAATAACTGATTTTGTGGCTTCCCTCCAGGGTCTTAGCTTGCCACTTCATAGTACCAATTCCTTTAAGCTTTGCTTTCTAGGTTTTCTATAGCATTCAGCTTGAGCTTTGTAGCAGTAGTTGTAGAACAGGCAGTCTGGAACAGTAGTTCGATTGCAGTTTCCTTTCTGTCTGTAGCCAGTAAGCAAATGTGAAGGTTATAGTGAGTTTAAGACAAATGTTTTTTAGAGCCACCTAGATGGTTAGAAGACTGGAGCACAGAATGTATGAAGAAGGAGCTCTGTTTGTTCAACCTAGTGAAGGCTAAGGGGGGTTTTCATTACCAAGTGGAAAAGCAACCATATTCTTCTCAGACTTGCAGAGTGAAAGGACAGGAGTGATTAATAAATGCAAGTTGTGACCAGTGATACTTCAGTGAAATAAAATGGAATCTTTTACTGTGAGTATGGTCAAACACTGGAAGAGCCCAGTGAGGTTATGGTATATCTGTCCTAGATACTCAGATCTAGAGTGGGCAGTACTTGAGCAACTTTCACACTTGGCCCTGCTTTGAACAGGATGTTGGATCAGATGACCTCTCAAGGTCCCTTAAAACTTAAATTATTGTACAGTTGTAGAAGTAATCTAATCAGTTATACAAGCGTTTGATACATGGTGTAGTAAGAAACTTACCATGTAGTTGGTACAGAATACAAAAGCTTTGTTTTCTGCTTCAAGTTGGCACTCCAGCAGAAAGCACTGGAGCACTCAGCCTTTTTCATAGTAACAGCATGGATCACAGCAACATAAAAAACATTTTATTCATCATATGTTTGACATCTTTAAGCTCATCAGATGAGAGTCAACTGACTCTAGTGAAGTGCAGTCAATAAATTTGAGGTTCATCAGAAAGCTGGTTGTAAAATATTTCTCCTGAATTGGCAGCAGCTAAGTGTGCTTCATTGTTCAGACTCTGTGCTGGCAAGAGGATCCATCACACAGACATTTAGTGCTTCCTGCTAGAGGTGTTTTCACATCCAGATAGTGTGGATTAAAGCAGGTACATCATTGCGCGATGCCTTGAAATATCTTTCTGTACAGATAAGTGCAAATTGTATTTTGAAGGAGTAAATGCTGCTGTATGTAGTGCTACATCCTGTACTGTGAGGTGTGGTGGTGTCCATCTGGAAGGACAGGTCAGTTTTAGTACTGCCAGTTTACGAAACAATGTTACCATACAAATAGCAATTCCAAAAGGCTACCTGATGGTACACTCAGAAACGATGCTAGAACACCCAGAACTTTTATTAGGGAGGAGAGCAGTAGATTTCAATCAAGTTGTTGTTTAGAATTTTTTTTTTTTTAAGAATAGACTTTATATAGAGGTTTTTATTGACTAAATGTCTTTAGAATGCTTCTCTTGATTAGTGGACAAGAGTAGCAATTTAAAAGGTTAAAAAAAATGTGATTGTTATATTCTGGTATTAACTCCCTCAATATTTCACAAGCAAACAATGTCAAACAAGTTAGAACCACTCCTGCCTCATTCGGGAGGCTGAAGCAGATGTTGTTAAAACCGCAAACCAAAAAATCAGAGCTGGAAGAGAGTTTGAGAGATCATCTGATCTTGTCCCTTGCCTCAGGGTAGTAGAAGGTGTAGTTCAAGTGGTTTTGACATGCATTTTGAAGCCTCTCGCTGATGAAGTTTGTCATCTATCTAGGCAATATGTTTCAGTGTCTCACTTTCAGAAAAAAACTTTTCCTGAAGTCTGCTTTCAATATCTTTATGAAGTTCAAGACCACTAGGTCTTACTCCATCCACCACTGCTCATCTTCCTTGAGGTAGTCAGTGAAGTATTTAAACACAGCTATTTATTGCTCCATCTTTTCCATGTTAAACCCAGCTCATTAACTCATTGTGGTAATTGTTCTCACAATTTTCTGAAGTACAGCAACCAAAAGAGAATGCAGGGTTGAGGCCACTTGGAGAGTATGACTTTGTATGCAGCTTTTTATTAGCTCTCTTTTTAATTTTTTTTTTATTTACTTGGCAGTGTTTTGGTTTTGCATGTTATCCTCCTTTTTTTAATTTGTTTTCCTTTCCCTTAGTACTATCAAGGAATCTGACTGCTACTTTATCCCTCTTCTTGATGTTTTTCCATATAGTAGTTTCATGGCTTTTGGTGTCTGTTAGTGATGGGGAAACCTGGAATATGGCAAGCTGTATTAATATTTCTTTTTTATCAAGATAATGGAACTTGTTTTGAAAGGTTGCTGTGGACATGGGATGCTTTTAAATAGCCTGACTTATAGTGAGGAACACACAAAACGTAGTAATGCCAAACTTGAGCAAAGCTATATAGAGTAGAGCTGCACCCTTGAAGCGTAATAGCTGAGACTTAAGTTACCTGTGTATGTCCATCAAGCTTTACCCTGAGCTGTCTTATCAGAACTTGTGACACCTTTGCACTAGCATTGTGCATGTGTTTTCTGTTGTAGGTTAAGGAACTCTTCCGCTCCATGCGTGTGGAATACTATGCTTTGGAACTTGATGTCACTGGTGAGTAGAAAGATCTGTCACATGCTGCTTAGTATAACTGAATCTGTGTGACTGCAGCACTTCTTAAGCCATTTGAACTAATCAGAGTATATATAAAGCAATTAAATTGTTATGTGTGCAGAGATAAAAGTGATCAGGCTTCAATGTGGATTTTAACACAGGGATGTGTCTTTAATGGAACTGAAGGCTTTGAATCTTTCTGTACAGATCATCAGCAGATAGTGGATGTGAGATCTGTTTTTTCTCTGAGGAGCATTGTCTTTGGTGAAAAGCTTGTGGTGTTTTTCTCCTGGCCCAACTTCTTCTGTGGCTTTGTATGAGTTGTTAATATTTTACTCGGTGTATTAGGTGACCTTTGTAGGGAAAGTTGCTGAGTCATTGGCAGGAGGGGTAAATTCCAGTACCTTGGCTGTTGCTACTTGTAGGCTGGTTTTTGGAAAGCCCAATCTTGTTTAGTTTTAGGATGTGTGTAGTGCATTCTGCATATAGGTACATAATATATGTAGTTTTTAAAGTTAAGATAATGGTTTCTAACATAATTCTTGGTAAACTGTTGTTTGCACTGCTGATCAGCTGTTGAATATGTATTATTATTTTTTTTAATTTACAACTCTTAGTTTCCAATGTTATTCCTTTAAGTTATTTTGGAATGTTTGTGCCTAAGCAGTATTTGGAAAAATACTCTTATTTATTGATCTATAGTTTCTCTTCTTACTACTTTTAACTTTTTAATAAAATCATAATACTGTAAACTGTACCCTAAGATATGCAAAGTAAAATGCACAGCCTTTTCTCTTTAATTGCTTCTGATTAATAACGTGTTTCCTTTGTAATTGCTCTGATTATTGATACCAAATAGATGTGGTTTTGGAGCAAAACTATTTTAGGCAAATTCATGACTGTAAATTCTTGTTTCCACATTTACTGCTGAGCAGCTGCTGAGAGATCCAAACTGAGTCTGTGCGTAGGTGCTAATGATTCAGATGATAGGTCAATCAAGCAATGATAATCTCAACATTGGAAGGCTTAAGACAGTGTGGTGGGTAGAAAGTCTGGAGGTAGCTTTAGTTTAAGTAGCAGAGAATGTTCATTCTTCCCAACTTCACATTCTTATAAAGCTGCTGACAACACTACATGGACTTACTCTGAGCATACTCCAAAACCAGGCAATTCTCATGAAATAAAACTGTCCTTATGATATTCTGTGATACCAGGAAAAGAGGTTTTTGTTTTTTTTTTTTTTTTTTTTTTCTCCCCGTAAGTACCAAGTGATGCTCTCAGGAACAGGCGCTAACAATAGAGGTGACAGAGGCTAAACTATTTCTTCAACTTTATTGTGTTGAATTACATCTTGAAGCACAAATTTATCCTTGATATTTAAGTATGGTATTTTTAGAAGTAGTTTCTGAAGACTTAAGCTGATGTTCAAGAAGTCTGTGAATGTGGTGCTTATGATAGAATTGTTCTCTTGGCAGGCCCACAGTATATTGTTGTTCAAGCTTTTAATATTTTAGGTTGTTTTAAAAGCTCTCTTGAAAATTGTTCTATTATGTACCTGTTTCTTTCACTCTTCAGATGATGGGCCCAGTATTCAGCAAGTGCTAGTGGAGCTGACTAATCAGAGGACAGTGCCTAATGTATTTGTGAATGGAACTCACATAGGTGGCTGTGATGCAACTTACCAGGTAATTTTTCTTTAAAAAGTAGACTATTGAGTGAATTTTTTTGTTTTTTATCTTAAATTTTGAGTGACATAATAGACTGGGCAGTCCCTAGATCAGAGAAGACAAAGCCATTTGTGGGGTGTTTTTGTTCAGAGATGTGTGTGGTGATTTTATTTATTTTATTTTATTTTATTTTTGCTCCCAGGCTTATAAGGATGGATCACTGCAGAAACTTCTTGGGGATAGCAATGATATAGAACCCTATGAATATGACCTTATTATTATTGGTGGAGGATCAGGTGGACTTGCATGTTCCAAGGTAGGAAAAAATTGTATTAAAGAATAGGTCATATATGACACTTCTTCAAAAGTTAGTCTCTTTATTAATCACAATAGTATAAGACAGTCTCAATATTTTTATGATTATTATAGTTCAACTTATTAAGTAATGAATCATTAGTGGTCTAGTAATGTGCTCACTCAAGAGGTCATGGTTTATGTGGACCAGTTTCTAGCCAGTGTCTGCTCAGGTTGCAATACTAATAGTAGGTTTTAGTTTCCTGGCTAAGGGTGGAACCAAAAGGTTGTTAAGTATATCCTCTTTAACTGTCTGGTACACAGGCAGCTTAATACTTCGAGACAGTAATATGAACAATTTAAAAGACTACTTTTGAAAGGACCGTTTAGGATCTTGAAGGACTATTTAGCATCATCTGAAATGTTGCTTGAGAGAATAGCTGAACGTGCTTCTAGTTCATTCTTTATTTTTTTTCTAGCTGCTTTTTCAGAATTGGTAGTAGAGATTATATACCTCAGGACTGAAGCTGTGAATTCAGTTTTCTGTTCTACCTGAGGAATTTGAACACCCAGTTCCCATCTCTCAGCCAGGTGTCCTAATGACCAGTTTACAGTTTGGGCACAGAGATGTTTATCCTTGACAGCTTCACAACAGCACAGTTAAGCATGCAACTTTCACTAGATAAATACAGGCAGACAGGCTTTCCTAGCCAGGCAGAAGTTTAGTGATACTGACCTGTCTCTCCATCTTTTCTAGGAAGCTGCTACCTTGGGAAAGAAAGTCATGGTGTTAGATTATGTTGTTCCAACGCCGCTTGGAACCTCATGGGGTGAGCTTCTGTGAACCTGTATTTTTATGGTGTTCCAGTGGCAGTGAGACGTGCTGAGTTGTTTGATAATATGGATTTGTATTCTTAGAAGTTGTGGCTGAATTGCTGCAATTCTGGAACATGTTAAACAAAGGAGTTTTCCTGGCATGCCTGCTTTTCTAGACAGTCATTTCTGTTGTATGCATTGTTAACTCTGAGTTCTTTGTCAAATGTTGTTCTAGTTATGTCCACTTTCAACTTGTGTGTGGTCACATTCTCATGTTTGTGGGGTGTTTTTTTGCTATTATAATTAGTTCTAGTTCATGGACAGCTGGTGTAGGCAGCCTGTAGACCAGTATGACTGTATGGCTGTGCATATCTCACCTTCCTGTAATTAAAGACCAACTACTGTCTGACCTTGTTGATTCTGTTGGCAGCTGAGGGTGATTAAGGGACTTCATTGGTCAAATTTTATTGAGTCAAGGTATTAAAGTGCTTTCCTAGCTAAGATTTCAAACAAATATATATTTTTAATTCTACATAATAGGTGAAACTGGGCTTTTTGCCTTGCTTTGTTGCCAGTCTTAAAATATGAAGCACCCTGAAGTAAGATTCCTGTGTCTGTTTGACAGCACACTCTACCCATCTTGGTTCAACCAGTCAAGTAATACCTTTAACTGAATACAAACCTGTAAGCTTAATATGTTTATTGTGTTTTAAAATGTCTCTTAAAAAAGAAATTTCATGTTAATTTTGTGGCTAGAGCAAACACCAACTGTTATATGGGTGTTTATACTAAGCACGATAGGAAAAGTAGGATAAAGATCCTGTTTGTGCAAGTAATAACATGATTCTTTCCATCTTAGGACTTGGTGGCACGTGTGTAAATGTAGGCTGCATTCCTAAGAAGCTAATGCATCAAGCAGCACTTCTGGGTCAGGCACTCCAAGATTCAAGAAAATACGGGTGGCAGTATGAAGAGCAAGGTTAGTAAGAACTGAGGATAGACCAAGGCTGTAAAAATGAGACTCTAAGATTGGTCTTGCACTTGGATTTTGTAAATCCTCTAGAGACAGAGTTCAATAGTTCTCTTAGGTGAATCAGAAGGCATTTTCCTCCTGGAGACATAAAACCTTTGGGACTGAAAGCCGATTGTCTTTTGTTCCCTGTATTATCTGGATTATATGATAAAGCTTCTAGAATGGGCCTATTTCAGAGAGTAAAAGTCAGGTAAATATTAGCATAATAGAACTTTAATGTGTGTCATCCTTACTGATGATAATGATGTTTTCTTAGCATCATATATAGTGAATAAAACATTTTTTTCATTGCACTTTAGTTTAAATATGGCATTAATGTTTTGTTTCAGTGAAACACAACTGGGAGGTCATGGTAGAAGCAATTCAAAACTACATTGGCTCTTTAAACTGGGGTTATCGAGTATCCTTAAGAGAGAAGTCTGTGACATACATCAATTCTTACGGAGAATTTGTTGAACCACACAAGATTAAGGTCTGTGCTGTATTTAAAATACTATTCTGGGAGGGAGAACTTGTGCTTTAAAACAGCTTTTTCAAATCCAACAAGGAAAATGGTTCATCTTGATGTTGCTGTCTTGTCAGCTGTAGTTAGTCATTTGTGAAGCAAGCTATTGGTTCAAATTTTTATTGTGCTGTAGTACGTGCCGCAGTGTTTGCAAACCTAGTGGGTGTAAGGTAAGAGTAATGTGGATATCTGTAACCTCAGAGACAGGCTCAGTTGCTGACTTCATGGTTGAGGTCAGCAGCCAGAGTGGTGAGGGGCAAAGAAAATAAAAGCTTTAACTGTATGAAAGATTCTGCTACTTTGAAAATCTTCATGCTAAAGCATAAGAACTATTGAAGTTGAATGCAGATGAAGCATTTGCGTGACACCGTTGCGAGAACCTTATGCTGTATCAGCATAAGAGTTAACCTGTCAGTGTTGCAAGACAAAACATGTGCTGGCAATCTTACTGTAAATGATCACAGTGTAGCAAGGCTACCTTAGAATGCATGCATATTGAAGACAGCTGCTTGGTTCAGTGGGTGTAATTGTCTGTTTTCAGTATGAGGTTATGAACTACATGTGTTTCAAACCCAGGCCAGCACTGAAAAGATAGTATTATACTTAACTCATCTAGCAACTGTTCTAAGTGTCCTGTATGCAGGTCATTTTTACTTGAGTATCCTTACTCAGTAAATGAACAAGGACAGAAAGACTTTCAGTAGGAGGTTGGACTAGATCATCTCTTGAGTTTCCTTCCAAATGAATTACGTGGTGACTTGATGGGAAGGAAAGCTTCCCTTCAGCTGTGTTGGAAAATAACTAAAGAGCAAAAATGAAAGGTAGATTTTGAGAGATGCATTGGCACCATGAAATTTCCCAAGATTGAGGGGCTCTAGAGGTTAGATTAGCTTGAATTAATTTAAGGTTGGGTCTTAAGCCTTCTGAAACCATGTAGTTAGATACTTCTGTATTTCTGCATTATCCTAAGAACTAACTGATGTCACTTTCATTTTAGTGTACGTAGGAGGGCTTAATTTGTTGGGGCTTTTTATAACTTCATTGTAAAGTTGCTATGTGCAAGTCAATCTAAATAAGTACCTGAAACAGTCAGGATGCAAGGAGTGAATGATTTTAAGTGCTCTGATTTGAGAAGAGCCTCATCATTTGTGATTTAAAGCTACTGTTAATGAGTGAGCTGCCTGGCTTCTCTAAATGCATTGGTTCTTGCTTGAAGCAGCTTGTTCTCCATTCTTGACTATATCCACAATACTTAGGGATTACATAATTTTATTTTTTTTTTTGCTACTTTCTCTTAAAATCTCTTCCTATGATGAAGTCTTTCATAACTGTGTTTATGTAAACAGGCAACTAATAGAAAAGGACAAGTAACCTATCACACAGCAGAGACTTTTGTGCTGGCAACTGGAGAAAGGCCTAGATATCTAGGTATCCCTGGAGATAAAGAATACTGTATTACAAGGTGAGATGAGAACTCATTTAGAGTGGATTTTGCCTTCTCTCATGTTTGCAAAGACAAGCAAGCTGTTGTAGAAAAAGCGCCTTGTAACTTGAATTTCTTCTCTTCTTTAGTGATGACCTCTTCTCCCTGCCTTACTGCCCTGGCAAAACTCTAGTTGTGGGTGCATCTTATGTGGCCCTAGAGTGTGCAGGATTTCTTGCTGGTCTAGGGCTGGATGTGACAGTGATGGTGCGTTCCATACTCCTCCGGGGCTTTGACCAAGAAATGGCAGAAAGAGTAGGTGCTTACATGGAAACACACGGTGTGAAGTTCATCAGGAAGTTTGTACCTGTTCAGGCAAGTGTTCTCTTTAGGTTTCTTCTTTCCATGCAAAATTACTTTAAAGAACACATGTAGAAGGCAGTGCTGTCTGGGAAGGCTTTGACTCTGTACAGGTAGAAATGTTTTATGAGCTTAAGCTTTCTTCTTCTTACTGTTAAATGATAGATTAGTAGGAGGTCTGAAGTGGCAATAGGGAAGTGAGCTCTGCTGTTTATAGGGTCATTCTAAGTTTATAAATATTTAAACAGGTTGAACAGTTGGAGGAAGGCATGCCTGGAAGACTGAAAGTGACAGCGAAGTCTACTGAGGGATCAGAAATCTTTGAAGAAGAATATAACACTGTAAGCGTTTCTGGATTTGAAGTAACTGAATGTAGCAGCACATGAAAATATATGAAAATACTTCTAAAATTTTTAGAGGGGAAAAAAAGGAAATTTGCTTGAGAATTTGTTCACATTAATTAATGGCAGAGAAAAAATAGATTACGAAATTCATATTTATCTTCAATTGCCTCATGCCAGCAGAGTCAGTGAAACTTTGCATGCCTGGAATTTAGTTCGTAAGAACAGTGTTGTTTCTGGGTTTGTTCTAGTTTTGCTGTTGCATTTCTGAAAGAAGTTGCACATAAAGGAGTCTGAACTGTTGGTGGCTCCTTCAAAAATACGTTCAATTTGCTTTGATCATGCTTCCGTTTCTTCAGAAAAATACCAAAGAAAGTGTTGTGCAAATTATGCTTTTCTTTCATCAATTTAATTTAGTTTGTGCTTGGCTGCTTTTAGGTTTTGATAGCTGTTGGTCGTGATGCATGTACCAGAAATATTGGTTTAGAGACAATTGGTGTGAAAATCAATGAGAAGTGAGTATTGCTCAACTTCTTTAAGCCATGAAATACGATGATTTTGTTGGGATGTTTTTTCCTCTTTATCAGCAGCTAATGACTGATGATTTCTGGGGGGGGTGAGGAGGAATATCCTTCGTCTTACACTTGGTAATTATGAGAACCTTCAAAACTTTTTCTCTCCTGTTTTTGAGTACAGTTATTCATTAACTTCATTTCTTTTAATACGTCTCTTAAAAAAGAACTGTTAAGAATTAATACCTACTTCTTGGCCACTGTAGTTAGGGAATAAATTTAATAGATCTCCTTAATATGCTTATAAACTACAGTTCAATATTCTGTTAAATTACACGTTTTATTCAGCTCATTCAGGAAGTTAATCTAGGGATTTGAAGAGGCAGCAATCCACTCACTCCCTACAGATTTAACTTCGTTCTTGTTTTTCCCTGGCTTCAGTGTAAAAGATGCAAAGGAGGAGGCAGGATTATGTTGTTCAGGAGGAAAGGAAAACTAAGATCAGATTGCAGCAGCTAACAGCTTATGAAGCCAGCTTACTTAAGCATGTGAGTTGATATTGCAGCTCTTTCCCCACAGGGGAAAATGTACATTGCAAGCTGGATAATGATCAAGTTAAAGATCATAAGTCAAAAAATGTCAGTGACTGTCATCAGGCACACACTGTGGCTCAGGTTAAAACTGGCCCACTGAATACTGGCTTCAGAGGTAATTGATGTGTCAGTCAGAGGTAATTGGTGCTCTGAAGAGTTTGCAGTTGAAGTAAAAGAGGCCCAAGCATTATTTAATAAGATGTATTTGGTAATTTAGAATAATATCTTTTTAGGAGGTGCTATTTTTCTCTCTTTTTGCTGAGCCATAATGAAGGTTGTAATAACTGAACTCCATTCACTTTTCTCTTTGTTTTAAAGGAATGGAAAAGTACCTGTAAATGATGAAGAACAAACCAATGTGCCTTATGTTTATGCTATTGGAGATATATTGGAAGGAAAGCTTGAACTTACTCCAGTTGCCATTCAGGCAGGGAAGCTGCTAGCCCAGAGGCTTTATGGTGGTAGTTCCAAAAAGGTAAAGCTGTAAGAATGCAACTTCAACTTTCTGTGCTTTTTGCCTCAAAATTGTGGCAACATGAACTGATTTGTCCACTTGACTGTGGGTGCTGCAAATGTTTTGTTAAAAAACTTCAAAACTGCTAATACAACTTTTCCTGTTATGTACTGTGTAGAACTTGTGTAGTCTAAATAGAAATTTTGTCTTTTATTTTTAGTGTGACTATATCAATGTACCAACAACAGTGTTTACTCCTTTAGAGTATGGCTGCTGTGGGTTAGCTGAGGAAAGAGCAGTAGAAGAATATGGAAATCAAAACTTAGAGGTAAGAGCACTCAAGACTTGTCTAGCTTGTAGCTTGAGAACATTTTTCTTGGGCTTTGCTGCTTTACACTCAAGGCACAGTATCAAAAGAATATTGTAGGGTTAGTTAGATAAGTCTTTGATCCTAGAGGTGTTGTCATCTGGCTAACAAGGTATGGAACTCCAAGAAAGCCAGAACCTGACTGGATAACACTAAACTGTGTGTAGCTACTTGCATGCTGCCAAGCATTTGACCTCAGGAGGCCAAATTCAGGTTGCAGTACTGTAGGTGTACTTTTTGTTGTCATGCATTAAAGAGTTACTGCTGAAGTATACTGCAGTCCTGGGATGAACTGTCTCTTTTTTGCCTCTTCACTGTACTTGAAATGGGAATTCATTTCTTCCTGACCTTTTCTTACAGCTGTAGTAGTATCAAGCATAGCTTCTGTGTTTTATAGTAATTCCTAGTGTCTGCACTTCTCTGAAGGTGCACTGCAGCTGTTCACACAGCCTTATGTTTAACTCGTTAGGTCTTTTAAATAGTTGGCATTTTTTAGCTGTTGCTGTGAACTGTTTTGCAGAATGGGTTCAAATTTACCCTAGCTAGGTAGCAATTCTGTACTGCTAAACCACTTCCCTTTCTGACAGTAAGGTGCTAAAATGCTGTGTCTAGATGTTGCTGTTTTAAGCAAATATGTAAATCAGAGGTGCAGGGTTTGAATCAAACCTTCCTCTAGTGACTTTTAGAGAATGGACTGGGAGGCACAAAAATCACTGTCTTATCTAGTTTCTTATAAAATTCAGTGGATTAAATGTCAGACCACTTGTTTGTAAAGACATTAAAAATTAGAAAGGTGTCTGACTAAATGCTTCAAATTTTGATGCTTTTTTTCATGTCATCCTCCCAGGTTTATCACAGTTTGTTCTGGCCTCTTGAATGGACGGTACCTGGCAGAGATAACAATACTTGTTATGGAAAGATTATCTGCAATAAACAGGACAATGTAAGTAGCAAGTTGGTATGGATATGCTGAGTGTAGTCTTGAAATGTCTTTTTAGACCAGCCGAAAGACTAGTCTCTTTTATTTGGCCTGCTGGAGGCCAGCTCTACCCATTCTGTTAGTGTAAATACTTGGTTGACGAGGTCTAATCAAGTTGGAGGGAGCAGATTAATTTGAGGATTTTTTTCCTAACAGATGTTTGAGGAATTGGTAGCTTTGTACATCATGGAACACCATTTTGAGTTCCTATTAAGGAGTAGATCTGTGAATAAATTCACCAGGGTTTTTCTTCCCAAGTGGGTTTTGAGTAACTTGTGCTATCTGGTGTCTTGCTGTGTTTCTGCACCTTGGGGTTTTTGCCTTTCATCAAGTGCAGGTTTTTGGATGTTTAAAAAAGTTGGAAAACCTGTGTTTGGTTCTAGAAAACTGAAAAGAAGTGGGAATTTCTATTGATGACTACATTGTTATTGCAAAAAAAGGTACCAATGCTGTCCACCATGTTTCTCAAAAATATCTGAAAGAATAGGCAGTGGAGATACTTCTTTTTTATATGGAGAGAAGGAATAATATGCTGAAACACCATGGCTTTTAAGATAAGAGTTGAGCTTACTCTTCCTTATTAGCCCACCTAACCCTTTATCAAAGCCTGCAGACAGGCTCCAAGTTCTGCTTGTACTGGAGTGTCTTGAAATAATCCAAATGGAAAGAGCACAGTGGAAAAAGGGACTCGATTGAGCTGTAGAAGGTTCCTAGGATTCTGGAGGAAAATGGAAGGGAAATAGGATACAAATGCCTCATGACACAAGCAGTGCGAATGCACTGTCTCGCAAATCATGGCCACGCCTGGGCTAGGACATCTCTGAATGTATGAGAACACCTTGGAAAAATGTTTTCAAACATCCCTTTTGATAAACCAATTATTTAAACAAATAGAAACACACTACACCCGTTTTCAACTTGTTTTTATAGCCTACTGCCTTCACTTTGATCTCACTACAGAGACAGTTTGCTCAAAATTCAAGACTATAATGTTTTCATTTTCCTTGTTAACTGTTTGGAGAGGAAGGGAAGAGCCAGTAAAGCTCTTTGGTATAGGATTTTTAACAAGCAATATAAACAGGTCCTCTACCTGAACTAATTTCCATCTAGAAAAATAATTTAAAGTCTGAGTGTATCTGTCAGCTGGTTTTACGATTTGATAAACTAGAATCTGTTTAGTTCTAGGCAGTATCTTTGAAGTAGTGCTGTGTAATTAACTCATTCATTCAAAGGCTTGATTTATTCTGCTATAATAGACTGAAGAGGACTGGTGAACTACTTTCTGCAGAGTAGCTTTTGGTTTGTCTGTTTTTGAAAGATTTTGCTATCAACTTGCTTGCATAACGTTTTTTGTGTGGTAGGAGTTAAACATTTAAACTTCTGCTAAACCTGACCAGTGCTTACTCCTGTTTTCCTCTCACCTGTCCTTAAAGAATCGTGTGATAGGATTTCATGTTCTTGGACCTAATGCTGGTGAAGTTACCCAAGGTTTTGCTGCTGCAATGAAATGTGGTCTCACCAAGGAATTACTTAATGAAACAATTGGTATTCATCCAACCTGTGCAGAGGTAAGGGAGAGGGGGGAGGGGGAGGGCACAGCTTGATTTAAAACCTGCTCTTAAAGGTGGTTACTTAGATGCAAGGAAAGAATACTACATTGTATTTTATGAGATTTATTTAGCATTTGCTTAACTTCCAACCCTGAGATATTGACATGAGATAGAAAATGTTATTTGGCATTGCAACTTGTTTTCCACTGTAGCACTTGAAAGAACTCTGTCTACTGTTGTTACACTTTTCAAGAGGAGACCATAAGGCCATGTAGGTGATACAATAGAGCAACAGTAAACAAGCCCTTCTTTTGGTGTCTTACAGGTGTTCACTACCATGGATGTTACAAAATCTTCAGGACAAGACATCACTCAAAGAGGCTGCTGAGGTTAAACCTGCTGTTTTACATGTTTTCATGCTGCACACACTGGGTTCTGTGGAAGCCCTAAGTAAAACCAGCTGCTTTGCAGCAAAGTATTTGCATCAGTACCACTGTTTGTACTGCTGCTGCAGTGGTGCCTTTGCCTGGCTTCCTCAGTAAACAGTGTTGCAAATGGAAACAGTAATACAGCAGGGAAACCTTGAAATCCTGACTTTGCTTGGAATCAGCACTTCCTGTGCTTTTTTGACGTTTTAGCTCAGAACCTTCTCGTGAGGTGAGCTACAACTGATGGCTGCCATGCAAAGTTGGGAGATCTCTTCGTCTGGTCAGATGAACTAAACTCCTCCTGAAGGAAATTCTTAGTTGCACAAATTAAAGCTAATGCTTCTAAGCTCCAGTGTCTTGTACAAATGCCTGAGATAGAAGACAAATAAATAATTGAATTATTATTTCCAACAGTTTACAGTTGATTTTGTTTCTTTTGATGCATTTTGTTTTACCTAATTGTATATTGAGTTTAGATGATGCAGTGTGGACTAGGGCAGTTCAAGCACTAGTCTCCCACCTCAACCAGACTAAAACTTCAATGTAATCTAAGACATCACTGTTGTTAACATTCATAGTTGTCTGACCTCAGGTGACATCGTGTCTTTAAGAGAGAAACTTCAGCTGTAGACACCTTGTTTGTCAGGGCTGAAGAGCATAAGAGCAAAGCCTTGTTAGTTTGCTCTTGCTGTTTGTGACTGCATTTAGTGCTAATGCTCTCAAATCTGGTTTCAGCTCTGTAACGTAAAGCATCAGAGAACCCAGAACTGTAAATCACTGCTCTTACGTGGAATATTGAAGCCTTGGAGGAGCAGGATCTGAGAATATCTGTCCCACTAATATAGTGGATGCCTGCCTATGGTGGTCATAAGTATTGTATAGAATTCCTCTTTGAAGCATGTGTTGCAGCAGAGAACAATGACTCGGTGTGCTGTCGTGCTTTATCTGGCGTTGTGTACAGTCAGTACTCTGTGGAAGCTTTCTTCCACCCCTAGCATTCTGGGGGAATTGTGCTTGAATTTGCCTCTTAGTTTTGTCCAAAGAGATGTTTTTGAAAGACTTTTTTTCTGAACATTGTATAATAGCAAACAGTTTTTAACTATTTAATCTATGATGTACCATGGAATTTGAAGTTCAATAAACATTGCATACAACACTTTGTGGTGTCTGACTTCATGGTTTGTGTTATCACATGCTTCAGGTTTGGTTGTGCTTCAATTGCATTGTTTACAACATGCAATGCTAAAACCTCTGCAGACTTGTGCATGCTGTAGTCTTTTGAATGGAGAAACCAGTTTTGTTGCCACATCTAGGGGCTTGCTCAAGAAATCAAACATAATTCTACTTCACTCTGCAGAATTCTCTCAGTTCAAACAATTTTATACCACTCTGTGTTCTCCAAAAGATCCTCAGTATGTGTGTTATGTTTAGCTGCAGCATAGCCAAAAATGTGCAGTAGAATCTACAATTAGCAATAAATCTTACTGATCTTCAAGTCTGTAACTTGGAAAGTTTCAGGTGTTGTGAATGTCTAATAGTACTGCAGGCTATTTTCACTTGTTGAGGGAGACGCTGAGCTTCTGGTGTTGCTTTGTTGCAGAGCTCTAGGGAGTTACTTGTTCTTGTCTCTCATAGAAATAGTTGATTGAGCCACCTGCTTGCTATCACTTCTGCAGCAGTGACCTTGAGTGACCCTGTCAAAATGCTGCATGCCTGCAAGTTTGCCTCCTATAACATGATTATTTAATTAGAAGTAAAATAGGCATAATAGTAGTGTGGAAGTGACCGTAATTAAAGTTGAAGTGGAGAACCAGAGACTCATCTGAGCTGGTTTGAAAACTGAAGGGAGATTTGAGTAGACAGCTAGTGGCACAGGGCGTGTTAACACTGCACAGTCTGAAAGCTGAAATGAAAATTGGTGAGCAAAGCATTCAGGAGAAACTGACTGGTAGCAGCAAGGTTTCCTTGTGTAGCCATCTTCTAGGGGAAGGCAAGGGGGAAACAAGCCAAAGTCAAGGAAGAATTTCCTGAATTTTACTATTAGTCAGCACTTATTGAGTTTGATTTCAAATTCAAATTTGATTTGCAGGTTGGGGTTAATTGATCGATAATTGTCTCTTGCATATCTGTAACAGCATACTAATTGCAGATGTTCCTTGTGTCAAACTTGCCAGGGCTTTCAGCTCTTTCTAAGCAACACTTTACAAGTGTTGAGCACTCTGTAGCAAGAGCAGTATTTTAAGTGAGCATGTTGCTTGTGTATTGGTAGGCTCACATATGAAGTAAAAGGTGTCATGACAACAAGACTTAATTAGAAGCTGAAATTGTGAGCTTGACAGTAGAGGGGAAAAAAGAAGTAGACTCTCAGGAGCGAACATTCTGTAAAAGCTAAGTAAGTATCCGTGAATGTGAAGTCTGACACTTTTTTCCCCAGCCTGCTTTGTTTGCTCTAACTGAATTAAATAAGTAGAATGGCTTGTTACTAAAGTCTTTTCTGAAGTATTTTCTGCAGTACACTGTACCTGGGGTCTAGCTGTTGTCTCACTCTAAATGCTCACCTTGTCACTTTGCCCATGTACTGGGGCCACATTGTCTCATTCTCAAAGCCCTTTTTGCCCAACAACGTTCAAGCTTGTGTCTTAGTCGTGCATTAGATATATAACTAAATCTAGATTTTTTTAACAAACTGCAGGCCCAGCACAGTGGCCAAGTGTGGGGAGAAACTCCTGATGAAGAGGCTTTTGCCCATTTGGTTACATTCTAGCTTCTCCAGTTTCTGCTCATCTGCCCTCTGACAAACTTGCAAGGAATGATGTATGTTGTGGTGTGGTGAGGTGTAACAGCTGGGTTCTTAGCTTGATAAAAGAACCGTGAGAAACAGACATCAGTTTACACAAGGTGATTAAGTGATTCTCTGTATGCCAAGTAACTGCAGGTAGTAAATGCTAGCGCTTTTTCTCTACCTATTTGTTTGTTTCAGTGGCAAGAGCAGACACAAAACTGCAGGGAGATTCTTTGATTGTTTAAGCTACATATGCAGACGTATATGTAAGTGCTACTTAATGTTTGTCTTCAGTTTTCAAACTTGCTTTGATGGAAACTCATCTAGTGCTGGTCAAGTTTAGAGTGCTCTCAAACAATCTTCCCTCTAGCTAACAAGGAACAGATGCCCTGTCCTGAAATTCATATGCTCATTAGTGAATTTGGGTGGTACTCAAGCAGTGGCATTGAAGGCAAAATGGTGTTTACATTTCTCTTGTCATAAACTGTTTCCTGAAGGGATGGTCTGTGTCCTTAAAATACTCTTATATTTATTCATGCTGTAATACCAGGAACCTTTTATAGGCTGCAGTTAGAAATGCTCAATAGCTTACTGAAGTTGTTTTTAACTGAAGCAATGTAGATCACTGATAATTATGGCACTTGGCTTTGAAACAGTGGCTAAATAGCAAAGCTGTATGGTGGTTGTTTGGGGTTATTTTTTAACTTATTGGTGAAATTTATCTTTTTTAGGTCTAGGAGTGGTTATGATTATAGTTATTGTAAGCATGGAGAACACTTAATCATCAAATTAGTAGATGGGTTTCCACATAGCATAGATTTTAATTATATTTTGAGCACTGTAATTTGTCTTGAGTAATACGAGCAGCTAGTTGGCCTGTGCAAGAACCGTGGGGCAAGTCAGAGACAAAAGGGGGAGAGGAATATTCGGTACTAAGCCTTAAAATGACAGAACAAGGCATGAAAGGTGTTTCCTGTATAACTCCACTGTTTAAAGCTTCAAATTCCCATTGGAGTGGCTTTTGAAAAAGACTCGATGTGTTTATCTTTCTTCAATGCATCTCAAATACTGGAAGAAAACTGAAGCATTTGTCTTGTTTTACCTCTAAACTGTAGTTTCTCTGTGTTTAAATCTTGCCTTTCTGAGCCTCCCCCAAATATTGGCAAGGGAGAAATTCCTGTGTGTGCCTTAGAAGAAGCAGGGGAAGGAAAGGCCAAGTGTTCCAACTAAAAATAAACATTAGATCTAATGAAGTAAAGCCCTTTTTTTTTTTTTTTTCCTCTGGGTTTGCAGCATTATATAATCTGTTCTGAAGGTTGTAATTCAAGTAAGTGAAGAGACTGGTTAAGAACTCCTTGATCAACCTTTTTCAAGTGGCAGCACAAGGTGAGTGTGGTATGTGTGACTGAAGATCTTCACCTCCTTCAAGGTAAAGTGAGCTCACAATTTGGAGATGAATTGTATGTTTTCCACTGCTGCCTCTAAAAATAGTAACTATCCTTTAAGGTAACTTCTTTGCATAGCAAAACCAAGCACGGTCATGTGCTCAGAAGTGTTGTAATGAGAAGTCGTTTGGGAGGCAGCACTAATTGCCTGTTAATTGGAAGGCAGGATAGAAAATGCCATCTGCTTATTGGCTCTGCAGAATGTCCCTGGTCTGATGGTTACTTGTACTTCCTTTTTGGACCAGCAAACATGACAGTCACATTTGTGCATGCATTGTGGTGCTGGCACTGCAAATTCACCAACACCTGCAGCAAAATCTGCAGCAGAAGAAAGCAATTGCATTCTCGACTAGAGAATGTAGTTTGGAGCTGTAGTGTTTTCTGCTAGCCTTTTCTTTAAATAACTTGCTATACTTAGAGTATAAAACATTTGCTTTTGATTTTCAAATGGGAAAAGTCAATGAGTTTTGGGAAGATTTGTAATAACGTGTGGTGTTTATTGATTTTTTTTTTTGACAGCTTTTTGTTGACTGAAAGGTCAAAAGTAATTGTTGATGTAAGTAATATAGTTAACTTATTGGTAAAAAATCGCTTACTGCAGTCTCCTTTTTATTTCCTCTGAAATACAAGATTAGGAACGCTTATGTATAATTTACTATAAGGAATTCTGTCTCCTTTTCCCCAGCCAAGTCCTCTCAGATGGATATAGCTTCTCTTTTTCTGCTGCTCTGAGTAGTGTGCCTGCCAGTTGTAGGTACATGTAAGTTGTAACTGCACCAAAAGCCAAGGTTTTGTGATCCTGGAAGTGCCTGGGCAAGAAACTCCTTTAAATGCAGTTGTTGCTGATTGGTTGTAACAGAGGCTGATAGTTGTAGGTAGATGCTGGCAAGATTCACCAACACCTTGCCTTATAGAAATGTGACTCTTGGAAACCTGGCACTGGCTTCCTTACATAATCTTCCCTTTGACGTGCTCTGACTTGGGGTTTGTTCAGTGTGTGGGCAGAGGGCAATTTAGAGCGCTACTGAGGTCTGAACGCTTGCAGGTGGTGATTGAGTAGAAGTACTGCAGTGGCATTGTGCATTGGGGAGGAGGGGGCAAAGATTGGGCAGAAGAGGAAAAATTTGGTGTAGGTAGGTAGAATTGGTTTCATCTGGGATTTTTCAGTTACATCTCTTCCTTTTCTCCCTTACTTTGAGCAGGAAGAAAAGTCATGGCAGAGCCTCTACCACCCTGTGCTTAAACCTCTGTGTTGGGGCTATGTCAGCCAGGTTTGTTGCTAGGTAATGTGTTCCTTTGGTCCAGGGTGCTGGACCATCTCATTTAAATTATGCAATCACCTAGAATGGTTGGACCAGGTGATCTTTGGGGGTCCCTTCCAGCCTGGCATTTTCTCATACCAGCAACTGGGGAGCAAAGATTTTACTATGTACCGTCCCCTCCCTTTGCAGACAACACTTCTCTCAGCCTGACTCACCCTGTTTCTCTACCAATCTGTCCCTTTTGACAAATACTGCTGCCTACCCTCTGGGATATGACATCTTCCTGTTCTCTCTCTCTCCTAAATAAGAGGTCTAGGTGTTTTCCCCGGAGCAAACACCTCTACAGAACTTCCCTCATTCTCTTCTTCCTCTGTCATTTTTCAGGCTTCCAGTGAGTTGCATTTCTATTGCTCTTGCATGTTAATTTTACTGGCCCTTGTCAATCTCCTCCCAGCTGATGGAGGAGCTTTAGAAGGATTATTCCTCATGAAGGTGATTAAAGGTGCTCCTCAATTGCCTTGTTGGCATCTCTGTAACATTCAAGGGCCAAGGAGGTGAAGAAACAGTCCAACCGCCACCCACGTAAGATGAAGCACTGCTAACAGCCCCTTCCCTTCAGGCTCTGCTTTGTCTCTCCCCTTTAGTAAAGGATTTGTTTCCAAATTAAGAAGCCTAATGTTCTGCTATTGAGGTGTTCACATTTAAATTAGTTCCCAGCTCGGCAGGGGCTTAAGTTCACCTCAATGACCCTGACCTCAGCCGGCAGGAAATGCACTCTTGTAAAATGTGTTTGTGTCCACTGCTTGGGTTTGTTTATCAGGGCAGTGGCAGTAAAGGTTAGAACTTTGCTTTGTCTTGCATCTGTGGTGTGACTGCTGGTTACTTAACATCTCTGAGGGTAAGCATATATTGCATGAGTGAGAGGATTAGTTGCTGTTTGCACAGCATTTTCGAGTTATAAAACAAGTGGTGTTAAGAGCCGTGTCACTGACAGGATCTGCTCGATGCAGATCTCCTTCTGGCCGATGGCCAGCAGTTGTATTTGGCCTTGTTAGGGGCCCTGTGAGAAACTGAATTCATGGACTTCCCTGCTCGAACTCTTACAAGCTAGGTGAGTTAACCTTGACTTGGCATCCAGGTGCCCACCGAGCTGCACTCTCACTCTACCTCCTCAGCAGGATAGGGGAAGAAATCAGAATGAAAAAGCTCATGAGAAATAAGGACAAGGAGACTACTCCCCAATTGCTATCACATGCAAAACAGGCTCTGCTTGGAGAAGATTAATTAAACTCGCTGCCAGTTGATACCAGAGTAAGATAGTGGGAAAGAAAAGTAAAATTTAAAACAGCTTCACTCCTAAGTTTTCTACCTCTTCCCCAGCATGACAGGGGAATGGGGGATGGAGGGATGTGGTTAGGTCATAAAATATCTCCACAGCTCCTTCCTCACGCTGTTCTACTCCAGCATGGCATCCTTCCCAGGGGAGGTACAGTGCTTCACAAACGTCTCTAAGATCAGTCCTTCCCACTCTTAGACACTTAGGTTTACACTTTAGTCTTCAATCCCTGTTCTCATATGAAGTGTAATGAATAGTTAACACTTCAGAGCTGGGTTGTTGGGGTTTTTTTGTGGTTTTTGTTGGGTTTTTTTTTATGGTTTGGCATTTCTCTTGTGGCCTTGCTATTGTCCAGAAAACAGTATGAATAGGACAGAGCTGTTAACATTTTGTATGGCACCATCTGTGCGTTGCTGCGATATTCCAAGAGCCTGTACTTGTAAGCAGGGATTTAAACTATCTCTGCAATTCATCCTAGTGCTGTATCATAGCAAGCATAGATTGCTCCTAAAAATCACAGAAGACTGCTGAGCCTTGTGGTGCTTTTGGTAGAGTTAGAAAAGACAGTCAGACACTGAGAGATTAGTACAGCTCAAAATCGAACAAAAACTCCAAAGATGAGTTCCTGAGTAAGCTCTGGGCATATTTCCCTTGTGTGTCTTTCTTCTGTTTTAAAAAAAAGGACTTCAGCACACTTTTTGTTGCCATTAGTTTTTGTTTGGTATTGGTTTCATGTAACAAAGATCGAAAACCCAAAACGTTTGCCTATCTCTAAACCTAACATAAACAACTTGGATTAGTTGCTGATGCTTGTCAGTCCCCTTGTAAATATCTGTCCTGTTGTTTCACTTGGAGGTCTTTTTCTGAGATTTACTAGAAAAGGGAAGCAGGGAGGGGGAAGCATAAGGCAAAGGACTGATGTAGCTGACCTCCAGCCTTTTGATTTGTGTCAAGAAGCAAGCAATACAGTATACAATAGAGAGGGGCCACGTT
Organism: Psilopogon haemacephalus; assembly: GCA_013396835.1. Classification (NCBI taxonomy): domain Eukaryota; kingdom Metazoa; phylum Chordata; class Aves; order Piciformes; family Megalaimidae; genus Psilopogon; species Psilopogon haemacephalus. The sequence goes on from VWZI01002420.1 coordinate 2,060,267, forward strand.
CATCTGTGCAGGGTCCTGCATCTGCATCAGGGCAATCCCAGGCACCAATACAGGCTGGACCGTGACTGGCTTGAGAGCAGTCCTGAAGAAAGAACTTGGGGGTGCTGGTAGATGAGAAGCTCAATAATAGCTGCCAGTGTGCACTTGCAGCCCAGAAAGCCAACCAGATCCTGTACTGCGTCAAGAGAAGTTTGGCTAGCAGGTTGAGGGAGGTGATTCTCCTCCTCACTGCTTTCATGAGACTCCACCTGGAGTTCTGTGTCTGGTTCTGCATCCCCTGTTGCAAGAAAGATCTGCATGTGCTGGAACAGGTGTAGAGAAGGGCTATGAGGATGTTCAGAGGGCTGGAGCTCCTCTCCTGTGAGGACAGGCTGAGGCAGTTGGGGTTCAATTTGGAGAAGGCTCTGAGGATACCTTATTGTGGCCTTCCAGTATCTTAAAGGGGCCTACAGGAAAGCTGTTGAGTAACTTTTTTGGGTGTTAGGAATGGATTCAAGCTAGAAGAGGGGAGATTTAGATTAAACATTAGGACATTCTTCACCTTAAGGGTAATGAAACACTGGAACAGGTTGCCCAGGGAGGTGGTGGAAGCCCCATCCCTGGGTGTTTTACGGCCAGGCTGGATGTGGCTCTGGGCAACTTGATCTAGTGGAGGGTGTCCCTGCAGGGGAGGCTGGATCTGGATAATCCTTGAGATCCCTTCCAACCCTGACAATTCTGTGATCTCTGACTGGGGTCAGCATTATGGCTTTTTCCAGTCTTACTGGAGGCAGCACTCTAAAACTGTCCCCACTGATGGAGGGAACTTGATGGGTTAAGCTATGATATCCTCACCTTGCTGCTTTCTCATTGCTTCTGTGCTGCAAGCAAATGATTAATACCCTCAAGATCGAAATCATTTTTCCAACTAGCACTAAAAATAGTAACATGCATTAAAAAACTTAATGATTTTCAAAGTGAAATATAAAAAATGTCAAGGTAATTCTTATACTAAATTGTTTTTTTATTCTTGTGGTTTCCTAAGTCATCCTGTATTAGAGTGATGATACTTTAAATGTATTCATTAATTATTATAACATGAGAGATTATAACCTTTAATTTGAAGGGTTCTTACCTACTGTAGAAGAAGCAAAGTGATAGCCTAATACTCAATCATTGATTTGTGTTACAGCAAAATCAGGATGCCAGTGGCTTAAGCAAAGGCAAAACATTTTGTGGAGCACTTCTTCAGCCCCAGTCATTGCTTTGTTTTTCTTGTTTTCTTAGGTGAGCTCAAGAAGTCATTCAAAGTATTTCTTCCCAAGCTGTTTCTCCTCAGAAATTCAGAATTAGCAGAACTAGTCTGCTTGAAAAGTCTACAGCTGATGTCTGAGCTTCAGAATACATCCAGAAGGAATGATCTGCTCTCGTTTTGGTCCCTACCTCCCATGCTGAAAGCTTTATAGGGTCAGGAGTGGATGCTTCTGATTTATGAAGGCCATAGGGCATCTCAGGGAGGGGGAAATAAAAGGCAGATTGCATAAATTAGTCCAGCTTGATTGTAAGATTGTAATACAGGGTGCTGATGGGTTTGGATCTTCGTCTCCCTCAAAGCAAGAGAGGTGCTTGCTGCCTGCCTACTTTCCAAACTATGCCTTGTTGCACATATGTTTATTTGCATGTACTGAAATGAATTTGCTGTACAAGGACAAAATCCATGAGCAAACTCTCATCCTGTGAGGATATTTGTCCATGGGTGCTATTAAAAGAGTGTACAGCCTGAGTGAACAAATGCCATAGTCCTGATCAGGGACAGGAAAAATCCTGATGGAGTACAGAACTGGACTCGTCCAAGGAAAAGAATGACTTTTCTGTCTGCTTCTCAGTGGTGCTTCTGGAACCTCTTAGGCACACATCTCCCTGAAGGCACTGTGATGGGTAAAACCCCAATCCTTTTAATTGAAACAAAAGTGGGGCAAACTCTTAATATTTGACTACTTGTAAAGGAATTGCCATAAAATGAGACAAGTTTGGGTTTTTTTGGTTTTGTTGTTTTTTAAAGCAAAGGGTATTTTCTATAATTAGGAAAACAGAAGGTAAAATGCTAATGCAATCTGTGCTCAGAAGACAGATTTGCTCAAAATGTGTTAGCTTGCGAACGTTGATCTTTTGGTTTCTGGAATAAAAAAGGAAATGGCATTCAGTGAGTGAGAATCACGACTTCAGAAATGTAGGATGTGTGTTTTGCATGGGGAGTGCTTGCCTGAAGGAAAATCTACTTCAGGTAGGCAGGATTGGCGGCTAGGTGGAGGGTAACACCTGTGCTGTGTGCTCTGTAACCCAGATGAGTTTCTGGACAGCAGCACCCAGCCTTTAGCACCGGGACACTGACATAAAATAGCTGCAGCCTCTCTGAAGAAAGCCTTTTCTTGGCTTTTTGGTGTTTGTTTGCTTTTGTTTTGTTTGGTTTTGTTTTTCTTTTTTTAAACTAATAATAGCTGTTCATAGGCAAATGCTATTAACCAGTCTTGCTGCTGTCTGTTCTGTTTCTTCTTTTATCCTAAATCCTTCGCATATTTGCGTTGGTGCCAAAGCACAGGCAATAGGTTGAGGAAAGTGGGGGTAGGAACTTGGATTGCTTCTGCACGGAGGAGCGAAGGTAATCTTTTGTCAGCTGATTCTTCTGGCGTTTCTCACAGCATAGTTCTTTAAGCTTCAGTCAAACCTACCCTAGTTCCTCATCCTGAAATAAAATAATGGAAGCACAAAGGAAGGAGGAGGGAGCTGTGTGCTGGTTTGAGCTAATTGGAGGATTTTAATAAGAAATTAGACTGTAGGCTGAGAAAGGAAAACATTTCAGTGTCTCTTTCACTCATTTCTTTACTGAAAGAAATGGTATAAAGTTGGAACCAAAACAGATAAGACAGAGCAGGTTAGAGTCGTTCTGGTTGCTGCATCTCTCTCTCTGCCTTCTTAGCTGGATCTGTGTAACTTCACTAACTACTTTCCTGCTGCTAACCCCCCTGGCCAATCTACCTCTCTTACCTGGCACATAAGACAGAGAGCGAGATAAGATGGGGAAGTGGGGGGAAGGTGGTAGGGTGGTTGGAAACCCCTCTTAGAGACTTTGATCTCTGGGAGGGATGTGGTGTTTCTATATTTTTTCACTACATATCTGTAAATTTCTGCTTGTGTGTTGTGCAAAGCTGTAAACATAAAGCTTCATTTATTAACTTCCAGCTGACTGAGTTCTAGCCTGGGTTATTTCAAAGTGTGGGGAGTGGGGAACTGCCAAACCACCACAGAGATGTTTCTCTTGTCCACAGCCAGAAGACAAAGAAAGCAGTAAAAGGGTATGAGAATCCTGATGAAATTGTCTGCACCACTCAGCATGATGTGCTAGCCTGGACTAACCAAAATTCATCTGCTGCACAGGTTTAGGATTCACATCATAATGCCCAGGGAAGAACAACACCAGGCACCAGTACAGACTAAGGTTATCCTGCTGGGAATCAGCTCCATGAAGTCCTTGGAGTCTTAGTGAACAGCAAGTACCTTCGTGGCCAAGAGGGCAAATGGCATCCTGGAGTGCAGTAAGTAAGAAGAGTCAGTCCAGCAGGTCTAGGGAGGTTCTTCTCCTCCTCTACTCTACCCTGGCAAGACCATGATTGGTATACTGTGTCAAATTTTGGGTTCCTCAATTCAAGAGATACAGGAATTTGGAAAAAGCTCTTCCCAGAGAGAGTGTTTTGCCATTGGAACAGGCTGCCCAGGGAGGTGGAGTCACCATTCCTGGAGGTGTTCAAGAAAAGACTGAATGGGGCATTTAGTGCCATTGGATATGGCTGGGTGATAGGTTGGACTGGGTGATCTTGGAAGTCTCTTCCTATTCCTATTCCACTGTAACAGAGAGCCATGAGGATGATTCTAAGGCTTGAATCTCTCTTCTATGAAGAGAGACTGAGAACTGAGACTGTTTAGACTTGATAAGATTCCTCTCAGCCTTCTCTTCTCAATATCTATAAATATCTGAGGGGTGGGTGTCAAGATGAAGGTGTCAGTCTCTTTTCAGTGGTGCCCAGTGATAGGAAAAGGTGCAATGGGTGCAAACTATAACACAGGATGTTCCACCTCTACACAAGGAAGATACTTCTTTATGGTGAGCGTGATGGAGATCTAGAACAGGCTGCCTGGAGAGGTTGTGGAGTCTCCTTCTCTGGAGACTTTCAAAACTCATCTGGATGCATTCCTGTGTGACCTGCCCTAGGTGATCCTGCTTTGGCAGGGGAGTTGAACTCAATGACTTCTGGAGATCCCTTTGAACCCCTAACATTCTGTGGCTGTCTATGATCCTGGGGTGAAAACTCAAGTAGCACTAATACACACTTGCTACTGTAACAATGCTAGTAGGAAACCTTAGGCTCATCTGAACTCCTGGGTGGAGGTTTTAACAGTATTTCTTAAATAGTGAATTTATCTGCTCATTAAGAGAAGGTTCTAATAAGGTCATAGCAAGTTTTTTTTCAGAATGTATTTTTACAGAATCCTGTTCCTACTTCAGCAATTTATTTTTCATCATGAATTAAAAGCTTCAGCCAATTCTGGTCCTTATCCACGCACTCTTTTTTTCTAATTTTTTGGCATAGTTTGTGAGCATGAGTTCTGGCTTCATGTTCTATAAATATACCTTATGAAGAGATCTGCTTACAAAAAAAATCATGGCCCTCACTTGTATTGATGCTTACTGTAGTCAGCCTAACTAAAGATTATGTCATTACGACAAAAATCAGAGGCAATATCTCATGTCTTGAGACAAATATTTTGACCAGAAATTCTTGCACATAATTTGGGAGAGAGGAGAATTAGTAAAAGAGTGGGAGACTGTTTTTATGAACCTTCCCTAACTTGGACTTACTTTCCTAAAAGCCATAAACTAATTCTCACTTCAGATTAACCAGACATGGGAAAGCAGCCCTGCAGTGTAAGTGATGCAGTCTCAAAAAAACACATTAAGCAGACAACACTCAGTCCTGAGGGGTTTTTTTGTTTGCTATGTAGAAATGCCCAGCTTTTAAATCTATTAAAATGTGACCAAGTTGTTTCTGTGTCTTTGGAAAGTGAGCATCCCCAAGCATTCAAGGAATTTGAGCACTTGCCTTTGTAAATCCTCCAGATGCTAGTGTCTGAAGCATAGAATGGGTGTTTAAAATAGTTTCTTGGCTTTAGGGTTGGACTCTTGATAATTAAGGTATTTGGTTTCAAAGACCAAGTCATCATTCCTAGCTATTTTTCAGGTGGTGATTTCAGCATGTAGCAGTCTCCTCTTGTTGGTTGGGATCTGGGAAGATGGGGTAAATTATTGGTGGAGACAGAAGCAAATTCTATTGGTATCACAAAAGGGTAGCAGTAAGTCCGTTTAAACTGCTTTTCCTTATTCCACTGTAGTTTGGACTGCTCTGATCTTATCAAGGTTATTTTAAAATCAGATTTGATTTCGGTACATGAACATCTGGTGTATGAGCACAGCTTGCTGTCAGCACATTGAAACTTACTGGGTTTTATTGAATATCACATCTGCTACCAAAGCACAAGGAATAAACACACTATTTCAGCTTGTTTCTGCCCATCAGAGTACCACTTTTTCTGTGCCTGTCTGTCACACTCTGATCTGCTTTCAAGGACCCCAAAGTGAAAAGGATATGTGCTAGAGTCCACTTTTTCATCTAGCTCCCGTTTTTCTGAGACAGCAGTTGACACTGCTTTTGTGAGTTACTGTTCTTTTAGATGGAGCTGCTTCACATGGAATCATGCAGAATTAACCAGGGTGGAAAAGACCTTCGAGATCATTGAGTCCAACCTACCACCTTTTAATTAACTAACATATGCCACTAAGTGCCTCATCCAGTCTGCTTTCAAACACCTCCAGGGATGGGGACTCCACCATGTCCCCGGGCAGCCCATTCCAATGCCAATCACTCTTTCGGTGTAGAACTTCTTCCTAACATTCAGACTAAACCTGCCCTGGCACAGCTTGAAGCTGTGTCCTTTTGTTCTGTCCCCGGGAGCCTGGGAGAAGAGACCAACCCCACCTGGCTACAGCCTCCTTTCAGGCAGCTGTAGAGAACAATGAGGTCTGCCCTGAAGCCTCCTCTTCTGAACACCCGCAGCTCCCTCAGCCGCTCTTCGTAGGGTTTCAATTCTGGATGTAACGGTGGCAGCATCTGCTACCTTGCCAGATGAGCACTTCAGCTGCAGACAGCTTTTCAGAAGGGTCTGGGCAGGTTGGCTGGAGCCAATGATACTCAGTTCATTTGTCTTGCCCTTAATTTTCAGAAATAATCTTCCTGTGGGTATATAAACAACTGAAAAGAGAATCGTGGAAGATGTTAACTTCTTATGGATATGGATTTGGGTAGACCTTCAGCTGCTGAGCAAGGCAGATTTTTTTTTTTTTTCTCCTTTGTATTATTAACACTTGACCTTGCAAAAGTGCTGCTTCAAAAGAACGTCCAAGATAAATTTCCTGGGAGGCGAAGGCATTTGGCTGCTTAACAAATTGAACTTGGTGGGCCCCGGCTCAGGTATGTTTGTATTTTTCCATTACCTTCTCAATTACTTATAATAAGATGTCAATGCTTTTAATTGCCTGTCATGTCCCAAGAATCCCCTTCATAAATGTGTGCTTCTCAGATGTCTGAAGGGGAGTGTTTATGGTAAACTTATTCCTAGGCTAGCCCAGACTCTGTGTTTGCTATTAAGCAGGAACATCTGGTCAAAAGCTGTCAAAAGCAATGCTGAATGTCAGAAAAATATCAAGACTCCAGGATTTTGTTGTGGCCTTGTGCTGGTTTGAACTGATCAAAGGATTTGAATGAGAAATTAGGCTATAGGCTGAGAAAAGAAAACACAGGATGTTACTTCACTCACAGCTTTACTGAGAAAGAAAAAAAAATTGTTTTAAGAGTTGTAACCCAAATATAGGTAAGTGAGACTGCTTCAGACCTCCCTGGGGTTGTGGCTGCTCTTGCATGGCTCCTTTATCCCTGCCTTTTGTAGCTGGTTCTGAATAATTCCACTAACGTCTTTTCCTGCTGCTAACCCCTGGCTGATCTACCTTTGCCTATCTGCAGCATCAACAGGTGGTGAGATAAGGTTGGGGAAGGGGGGAAAAGGTGGTAGGGGTGGTTGGTGACCCCTCTTAGGGATTTTGATAGGATGAATGTTTCATATCACAAGATACCAGGCTCAGGCTGGAAGAGACCTCAAGGATCATCTGGTCCAAACTTTCTCTTATATATATGATACAGGCAGTTAGGATCTGCAGTCTTGCAAGATGAATGGGGTATATGGCCACATGGCAAGGCAAGGCTTATCCTATCCATGAGTCTTAGCAGTGATGTTCTTCAGTGGGAACAGACAAAAGTTCAATGTAAAGAGGGGGCCTCTCCTGTTTAGAATAGGAAGGGAATAGGAAAGGAATGGGAAAGGGAAAGAAAAGGAATGGGAAAGGGAAAGAAAAGGAATGGGGAAGGGAATAGGAAAGGAATGGGGAAGGGAATAGGAAAGGAATGGGGAAGGGAATAGGAAAGGAATGGGGAAGGGAATAGGAAAGGAATGGGAAAGGGAAAGGAAAGGAATGGGGAAGGGAATAGGAAAGGAATGGGGAAGGGAATAGGAAAGGAATGGGAAAGGGAAAGAAAAGGAATGGGAAAGGGAAAGGAAAGGAATGGGGAAGGGAATAGGAAAGGAATGGGAAAGGGAAAG
>VWZI01002420.1:2075164-2113125 GCA_013396835.1 Psilopogon haemacephalus
GAGGGGGGGAGGGAGCCAGAACCAAACACATGTGTTTTGTCAAATATGGTACTGAAGCCTGCTTAGGTGGCTGTCCTAAATTCTTGCTGAAATATGGAGTTCTTGCTTAACATTTAAATGAAAGCTAGGCAGGAGAGGGTGAGCCATACGGAGTTCCAATGGCCTGTGTTTGTTTCCTTAGTGAATTTTAGTAAGCCACTGTTCTTCTGTAGTCAAGAAATTAAAATCCAGTGTGAATCAATGGAAAGCCAAGCAGGAAAGGACTACTGCAGCTACTCAAACAGGAGAAATGTAGGNTTGGAGAAGAGGAGGCTCCCAGGTGACCTTCTTGTGGCCTTCCAGTATCTGCATGTGACCTACAAAACAGCTGGGGAGGGACTTTTTAGGCTCTCAGGTAGTGACAGGACTAGGGGGAATGGAGCAAAGCTGGAGGTGGGGAGATTCAGATTGGATGTGAGGAGGAAGTTGTTGAGCATGAGAGTGGTGAGAGCCTAGAACGGGTTGCCCAGGGAGGTGTTTGGGGCCACATCTGGGGAGGTGTTTGCAGCCAGGCTGACAGAGGCTGTGGGCAGGTTGGTCTAGGGTAGGGTGTCCCTGGGCATGGCAGGAAGGCTGGAACTAGATGATCCTTGTGGTCCCTTCCAACCCTGACTGATTCTATACTATGATTCTATGTTAAAGTCTCTCTCTGTTAGGATGCACAGTTAGGAAGAACTTTGTTTAGTTCCTGATAACTACTCTATCTGCTAGATTTACTACTAATCCATGACTGCCTGGTTGACTTTTTGTTAAATCTGACTGCTAAGGCTCTCAGCACGTTGGTCATTAAGTGGAAATCCTGTTAGGTGGTTTCCACGCTGTACTTTTATCACTGCAACCCATACTCTGCTCCCAGTCATAGCTCTGCAGCACCAGAAGTCTCAGTGGGGCATGTAAAGGTGTGTTAGAGGGAAATTAGTTTGGCTTTGCATCTGAGAACTGCTTAAAAATCATGTTGAGAGGATGTGAGGAATTACAAAGCACAGAGTGGATTCTGTAAGAGCCATAATGTTCTTTATAAGAAAAGGTTATTAAATCATCTGTTTTCACTAAAACGCGTCAGTAGAAGTGGAATTCAGGCACAGGGCAGACCTGTCTCCTTGGTTGTCATTTCTTCCTAGCAGTGGTTTGTTTAAAAACTCACAGCACATGCTCTCTCTGCCTGTGAATTTTACCTTCAGACACAACACTGATTAAAACATTTTCTGCAGAAAATGGTAAGAGAACCACCGATGTAGCAACAGGGGGAAAAAAAAACCAAAACCCAGAGTCATTCTTCCTCCTTACTCATACACTTGTGCACTCATACACCCAGAGGTATAATAATCCCTACTTAGTTACCAGACCTACTGGGAGACTAGTGGTGGCCCCAGGCAGAGATTAAGTGACTCACTGTGTTATCTAAGGTAGCTTTGTGGGGTCTCTGTGGAGTCCTGCATGATTGCTGCCTGACCCTTCCTCTACTGGAGCCAGCCTTGAGTCCAGAATCGATAAAGGAAGTTGCACCATAGCTTTGAATGAATAATGCAGCAATTTTGCAGCATGGTGCAGCTATTGAAAAGCAGCAGTTTGTTATGATTCAGCAGCTGAGCAGACGTCCAGGCAGTGTGTACTGCTCTTGCACGCTTGGCTATGTGCACAGCTGAGGTTCAACTGAGTTTACTACATAGAATCATAAAATGGTTTAGGTTGGAAGGGACCTCAAAGCTCATCCAGTTCCAACCCCCCTGTACCATAGGCAGGGACACCTCCCACTGGAACAGGTCGCTCAAGGCCTCGTCCAACCTGGCCTTGAACACCTCCAGAGAGGGAGCAGCCACAACCTCCCTTGGCAACCTGTGCCAGTGTTTCACCACCCTCACTGAAGAGAACTTCCTCCTAGCATCCAGTTTCAATCTCCCCTGTGCCAGCTTAAACCCATTTCCCCTCGTCCTGTCATTACAAGACCTTGTCAGTAGTCTCTCCCCAGCCCTCCTTTAGGTCCCCTTCGGATATTGGAAAGCTACTATAAGGTCTCCTGGAAGCCTTCTCTTCTCCAGGTTGCAGAGCCCCAACTCTCTCAGCCTGTCCTCATAGCAGAGCTGCTGCAGCTCTCTGATCAACTTTGTGGCCCTCCTCTGGACTCTCTTCAACAGTTCCACATCCTTCTTGTGCTGGGGGCTCCAGAACTGCACACAGTACTGCAAGTGGGGTCTGAGGAGAGCAGAGTAAAGGGGCAGAATCTCCTCCCTTGCCCTGCTGGCAATGCTTCTCTTAATGCAGCCTAGCACACAGTTGCTGTCTGGGCTGCATGTGCACACTGTTGGCTCATCTTGAGCTTTTCATCAACCCAGACCCCCAGGTCCTGTTCCTCAGGGCTGCTCTCCAGCCTGGATTTGCCCTTGGGATTACAGCGACCCAGGTGCAGGACCTTACACTTGGCCTTGTTGAATTTCATGAAGTTGGCCTGGGCCCACCTCTCCAGCCTGTCCGGGTCCTTCTGGATGGATCCCTGCCCTCTAGCAAGTCGACTTCAGGACGAGATGAGTGATTAATACTCTGCTGACTTGTATGTTGCTCTGGATGAATGGGTGTGACCCTATCTGGATCCTAAAGGTAGTGGGAGTCATGTTGGGCAACCTGTGAGGCTGTTGCATCCGGAGAAGGTTTTATAATATTCAAAGCAAGAGCTCAGACTGAGCAGGGCAGATCTCTCCAGGCATCAGGAAATGCTTGCTTTCTCGTACCGAGTACTCCCATTCTTCAGTGCAGCAGCAATCTGAGATGTGAAGATGGAGATATGAGTTGCAGTCTATAATTACAGATACTCCATTTCCCTGAAAAGTTTATGGAGAGGGAAAATCACAGCATCATAGCAGGAGCACAAGTAGGTAGGAAATTAAGTGGCTGTGCAGAAGTTATACTGAAGTTTGTGGCAGAGCATAAAATTGAAACACTGAAGTAGAGCTAAGGAGACTTTAACCAAAGAAAGGTGAACATTATCCAACTAAATCAGCAGTCAGTAGGAGAGGTGAACTTGTCAAAGCTCCAAGTTTCCCAGGAGCATACCAGTTATGTTGAAATCTGTGTAAAAACAAAATCCTAAAGAGCAGGATCAACTGGCCCAGTGGTGAAGATTTCATCTAAGATGCAGAAAAAGTTAATTGTATTTTTTTTCTCTATTTTTTTGTTTTTGTTTTTTTTTTCCTTTCTCTATTTTTTGCCTTTCTCTATTTTTTGCCTTTCTCTATTTTTTGCCTTTCTCTATTTTTTTGCCTTTCTCTATTTTTTTGCCTTTCTCTATTTTTTTGCCTTTCTCTATTTTTTTGCCTTTCTCTATTTTTTGCCTTTCTCTATTTTTTTCCTTTCTCTATTTTTTGCCTTTCTCTATTTTTTGCCTTTCTCTATTTTTTTGCCTTTCTCTATTTTTTTGCCTTTCTCTATTTTTTTGCCTTTCTCTATTTTTTTGCCTTTCTCTATTTTTTTGCCTTTCTCTATTTTTTTGCCTTTCTCTATTTTTTTGCCTTTCTCTATTTTTTTGCCTTTCTCTATTTTTTTGCCTTTCTCTATTTTTTTGCCTTTCTCTATTTTTTTGCCTTTCTCTATTTTTTTGCCTTTCTCTATTTTTTTGCCTTTCTCTATTTTTTTGCCTTTCTCTATTTTTTTGCCTTTCTCTATTTTTTTGCCTTTCTCTATTTTTTTGCCTTTCTCTATTTTTTTGCCTTTCTCTATTTTTTTGCCTTTCTCTATTTTTTTGCCTTTCTCTATTTTTTTGCCTTTCTCTATTTTTTTGCCTTTCTCTATTTTTTTGCCTTTCTCTATTTTTTTGCCTTTCTCTATTTTTTTGCCTTTCTCTATTTTTTTGCCTTTCTCTATTTTTTTGCCTTTCTCTATTTTTTTGCCTTTCTCTATTTTTTTGCCTTTCTCTATTTTTTTGCCTTTCTCCTTTTTTTTTGCCTTTCTCCTTTTTTTTTGCCTTTCTCCTTTTTTTTTGCCTTTCTCATTCAGACTGCACACTTGAATCAGAGTTTCCTTCATCACATAATTTGAAGCGTTGTTCTTTCATCGTTTCCAGGCACTGGCCTCATCAGCTTTGCTATTTTAAAGGGACATGTAAATATCTTTGGAGCTGCCAGAGTTGGAAAGGGTGGCAATCTTCCTTTTTGCCTTTAAACCCAGAAATGAAAGAGATGCTGTGAGTATGACAATACTTATGCTTCACCATCCATAATTAGGGATAAATTTTGTCACAGCCAATTTATTATGCTCCTCCATTCTTGTGAAAAGATGAGGATTTAGATTTTCTTCCCTCTCTGATGTGTTGATCATGGCAGTGTTGTTATATATTGTCATTAGTGGTAACTATTTTGTAACAACATTTCATGCAAAGCATGAGAAGACAGCAGTGTGAAACTAGAAAAGCACATCAGGCCAGAGGCATGTTTCAGGCATTTATGCAACCCTCTATTGTTTTTCTGGGCTTTCTTGTATGTTATGCTGTTTTTATTTATTTATTTGGTTTGGGTTTTAAACACCAAACTGCCAGGGTTGCTGAGTCCATCCCTGCCCTGATACAACACCCAGGAGGGTGGGTGGTAAGTTTCATGGGGAAAAACACCCAACATGATGCTAGATCACTGAACTCCATCCATTTGTGATTTATCTTCTGCCTCTGGAAGAGCCTGGGCATCTCTAATCACTAAAACACCAGAACCACTTTTCTCTAAGAAGACATCCCAGCATTTCACTCAAATCCAATAAAAAGTACTTAGATCACTCCCAGCCTGGGAGTCTTCAGTTGTTAGGCAACCTCATCCTCTAAAACTGATTACTTAAAGTATTCTGTTGAGGGTTTTTCTGTACACTTCCAGCTTGCTGCATGATCAGCAGCCATGCTGGAAGGGTTTCTTAGGTCCATGACTGCATGTTTGGATGAAGTAAGCAATGGATATTTGTAATGGGTAAAGGAACTTCTGCCCCTATGCTCCTCACTGCCCAGTTAAAATTTACCAGACCAGCTCAGATGGCTTTGAAGTAAGATGAAGCTGAATTTACAGCAAAGCTAAAGTTACAAACATATAAACACAATATATTTACAGGCGTTTACAACTATATGCAATTTAGAAATAATACAGAAATCCAAACTCCCCTCCCAGACTAAGAAAAGAAGTCCAGAAGGAGCCCAGCACCACCCTCTCTCTCTCAGACAGAAAACAACCAGCAAAGCTTACTACTTAGCTGTTAGCCAAAGTAAGTAGAAGATATTAGAGAGAGATTTGAAGAGATACAGCCCTCAGAAGCAAAATGGAGACAAATTATTTATACTTAGGGTTTTTATGCCTTTTAGCAAACCAATGAATCATAGAACATCAGAGGCTAGAAGGGACCTCAAAAGATCATCTGGTCCAGCCCTCTTGCCAGAGCAGGTTCACCTAGAGCAGATCACACTGGATTCCATCCAGACAGTTCTTGAATATCTCCAGAGAGGGAGATTCCACAACCTCCTTGGGCAGCCTGTTCCAGTGCTCTGTCACCCTCACAGTGAAAAAATTCTTCCTCAGGTTCACACGGAACCTTCTATGCCTCAACTTCCACCCACTGCCCCTTGTCCTGTCACTGAGCATCACCAAACAGAGGCTGGCTCCATCCTGCTGGCACTCACCCCTTATATATTTACAAGCATTCATGAAGTCACCCCTTAGTCTCCTCCTCTGCAAGCTAAAAATGAATGATATAGACTTTATTGTTAGTATTCTTCTATAGCAAATGATCTATTTTCTCTTGCTAGGATGTTCCAATTAGCCTCAAGCCAGCACAATATTCCTGCTTGACGTTTTCAAGCAGATTCACCCTCTCTCTAATTGGAACTAAGGCATCTGAAGGCAGCCCAGCACTTAAGCTGATACCTCTGCACCCTCTTCACTTGGATTCAATACTATGTTTATTATAGAACTTAAGCTAGTACATCTGCTCTCTAAACCCATCCTCTTCACTTGGATTCAGTACTATGTTCACCATAGTGCTTAAGCTGGTACCTCTGCTCTCTAAACCCACCCTCTTCACTTGGATTCAATACTAGGTTCACCACAGAGCTTAAGCTGATACCTCCGCTCTCTAAACCCAGCCTCTTCACCTGGATTCAGTACTATGTTGACCATAGCTTTCTGGCTCCTTCAAAAGGGCTGGAGACATGCAACACTGTGAGGTATCCAGTATAAAGGGAAAGGGATTACAGCATCATTGTGTTTTGGGGCTCTTAACTGCCTCAGAATACGTAGAAATACGTTAATTGCAGCAGGAATAAAAGTAAATCCAGGATTCTGAGAATATTACTTTAATGATGTTCTCATCCTCAGGAAGGCTTGAGAAGCTGAAGTTTTCTGGGCAGTTGCCCAACACAGGTAATGAATGGTTGTTTAGCACTTTGTAAGTGCACAAAGCAAATGCTAAACACCGGCTACGGTTCTGCTACCCAAGTCACAAGACTACCTGGAGAACTGCCTGTGATAAATGTCCACAATTACAGTATGTAAATACCAACAGGAATTATTCAGAGTGGAACGAGGCAGGGCCAACTAGGAGTAATTAGATGGGCTTAAGGAGAGGAAAAACTTCCTTGAGAGAGAACTTTTGAAACTGACACAGTTGGCCAGAGAAATGCTGACTACCTAGGAAGAAATACATTTGTACAAGCCTGTGATGGGTTAAATTATGCCAATTCTGGTATGGAAAGTATCCCAAATCTTTCACAGAGCCACTGCATCCAAGGGCCAAATGTAGTACTTCTGGTTGGAAATGCAGGCTGCTTTTCAGTGCACCTGCAAGAATTCAGTAAGTCATGAGAGGGAGGAAAGGCTCAGTATGAATGAGCAGCCCCAACTGCATTTCCCAGCCAGGTTTGCACTTGCAGCCCAGAAAGCCAACTACAGCCTGGGCTGCATCAGGAGAATTGTGGCCAGCAGGTCAAAGGAGGTGATTCTCTCACTCCACTCCACTCCACCCTGGTGAGACCTCACTTGGAGTACTGTGTGCAGTTCTGGAGCCCCTATTACAAGAGGGATGGGGACATGATGGAGTGTGTCCAGAGAAGGGCCACAAGGATGCTCAGAGGGCTGCAGCACCTCTGCTATGAGGACAGACTGAAAGAGTTGAGGCTGTTCAGTTTGGAGAAGAGGAGGCTCCCAGATGATCTTGTTGTGGTTTTCCAGGATCTGAAGGGAGCCTACAAAAAAGCTGGGGAGGGACTTTTTAGGCTCTCAGGTAGTGAGAAGACTAGGGGGAATGGAGCAAAGCTGGAGGTGGGGAGATTCAGACTGGATGTGAGGAGGAAGTTGTTGAGCATGAGAGTGGTGAGCACCTGGAATGGGTTGCCCAGGGCGGTGGTTGGGGCTGCATCCCTGGAGGTGTTTGCAGCCAGGCTGGATGAGGCCTGATCTAGGGTAGGGTGTCCCTGGGCATGGCAGGGGGGTTGGAGCTAGATGCTCCTTGTGGTCCCTTCTAACCCTGATTGATTCTATGATTCTATTTCCTTCACGCACAACAGCATCAAAAGTTTGTTAGCAAGCAACCGCCTTAGACTAATTTCTTTCATTTCTCCTGCTTATTGCTTTTATTAGCAATTCCAGGGTAATCTGTTGTTCTGAACTAATTTCACTATCGCTTGGCTGGATTAGCAGCAGAGCCATTACAATAAATCAGTTGTGGACATTGAAGCACTCGAGGTTTGCTCTCCATTTGCACCTGGTGAGCGGCTGTACAGCCTGTGTAGAGAAGCAGTGCAGGCTTCAGGAAGGAGCCACAGTAATCTGAACAGAAGGCATGCCTTATCTTCATGAGCTCCCTTAATTAGCTTGGCATAGAATTGAATTGCCTTCCCTGTGGAAAAAAAAACCAACCAAACAAACAAAAAAGAAGTTTATGCTCATTTGTTCCTTGTTTTCTGAATGCTGCTGAACTCGTACCATTTGTATAAATGTGGAGGGTTGAGGTTCTTTTCTTTCCCCCAAAGGACCTTGAAGTGTTTAAGCTTAATGCAGGATGAGAGACAGGTCAATGAGTTAGGAGATTACTCCTGGGGAGAGGGAAGAACTCTTCTGTCTGTGACAACACAATGTCTGTATTCTGTAAGAAAGGGGAAAAACTAAAGGAGAAGGTGAGCAGGAGGAGGTGCAGAGAAAAGCTGCAGAAAGGGAGAAGCGCAGAGATAAGTAAGGCCACAGAGGCAAAGTGCAGGAGCTAGATTTGAAATGGTAGGAAGAAAGCCAGACTCAGAAATGTCTTCTGCTTGACAGACAGTTGTGCTGGTCTGAGGCTAATTAGAATGTTTTAATGAGAGAAATTAGATTGTTGGTTGTGAAAAGAAAACAATGATGAAGTCTGTAACATTTGCTGGTTAGGAGATTACTCCTGGGGAGAGGGAAGAACTCTTCTGTCTGTATTCTGTAAGAAAGGGGAAAAAACTAAAGGAGAAGGTGAGCAGGAGGAGGTGCAGAGAAAAGCTGCAGAGGCAAAGTGCAGGAGCTAGATTTGAAATGGTAGGAAGAAAGCCAGACTCAGAAATGTCTTCTGCTTGACAGACAGTTGTGCTGGTTTGAGGCTAATTAGAATGTTTTAATGAGAGAAATTAGATCGTTGGTTGTGAAAAGAAAATAATGATGAAGTCTGTAACATTTGTTGGTTTGCTGAGAAGGATAAAAAGCCAAAATAGGATAGAATCAGTCAGGCTTGGAAGGGACCACAAGGATCATCTAGTTCCAACCCCACTGCCATGGGGGGTTGGAACCTCTCTGGCCTGTGTTGCTGGATCTATTTGCTTCCTCTTAACTCTTCTCTAATATCTCTCCACTAACAAATAACTGTAAGCTTTGGTTTAGTTGCTGGCTGGGAAGGGAGATGGAGTGGGAGAAAGAGAGGATAGCTTTGAGCCCTTCTGGGCAGTTTATTTTTCTGGGAGGGAGTTTGGGTTTCTGTATTATTTCTAATTGTATATAATCATAAATACTTGTAAATATATTGTGTATATATGCTCATAAATTTTGCTTCGCTGCAAATATAGCTTCATATTACTTCTAAGCATTCTGAGCTGGTCTGGCAAATCTTGATGGAGGGGGAAGGTAGAAAAGTTCCTAATCCATGTCAACAATAAACTGGACACTGGCAAGCTGGAGCAACATAGAGGGGCTAAACCCTCATATGTAGCATTACACTGTAGAATTAGCCAAATCAGGTTACTTCTGAGGATGTATGACCACAGGACCTGTAGAGTAAGGAGACAGAACCTGTCTTCAAACAGCCACATTTGTGCTAGCAGTGCAGGTAGTTGTCTTTCATGAAGTCACTTTGGGGCCACCACCAAAAAGTCCTATGAATATGACTGACATTTCCTGTGATTATTTGCTTTTCCTTCTTGTGGGTCAGGAAACTTGAATCAGAATTACACTCAATCTAGTAAGTTTGCTAAAGCTGATTTCTTGATGGTTTTCCCAACACTTTTATGATCTGAGCAATCTTCAATAATGAGAGCCAGATGAAAAAAAAAAAAACACCAACAAAAAACACCCAAATTTTCTATTTAGACAATGCTCTCTTCAAGTATACGAAAGGAAGTTGTAGCCAGGTGGGGTTGGTCTCTTCTGCCAGGCACCCAGGGACAGAACTAGAGGGCACAGCCTCAAACTGCACCAGGGCAGGTTTAGGCTGGATGTTAGGAAGAAGATCTACACTGAAAGAGTGATTGGCATTGGAATGGACTGCCCATGGAGGTGGTGGACTCCCCATCCCTGGAAGTGTTTAAGAGGAGGCTGCATGAGGCACTTAGTGCCGTGGGTTAGTTAATTAGAAACTGTTAGGTTGAACTTGGATGACCCTAAAGGTCTTGTCCAACTTGGTTAATTCTGTGATTCTGTGAATGCAATTCCATCAAAACGGAACCATCTTAAGTGAATACATTGACTTAGATGAAATGCCACAGGGAAATATCAAAATGAATAATTTTGCCTTATTTCTTTCTGGCAATATTGAAATATTTCATGTTGGCATTTCATTCCTTTCATTTCAGCTTCCCTGGTATTTACATTATTTTGATATTCCTATACTATTGCACGTAAGAGTTTCAGTGATTCCGACTCGGCGTGGTTTTTATTTGCTCTGAAAACAAATGTCAAAATGTTGGAATTTCCCATGGGGTAAGTATTCCCCTTCCTATTTACACTATGGTATGAAAAGAAATAGTGCTCCAGAGCAAGTCTGACCTTCCTACTTCTTGGCTCTGGAATGCCATTCAATCTAATATATGGATATTCAATCTAATATATGGATCAGGATTGTGTAATGAGATTTCTGAGTGATTTATGCCAATCAACTTTTCATTATTGGCAGTGGTAAATCCTTGCACAATAATGTTTTTTGTTTCTCCCCCCCCCCCATCCATCTAGATACAACTCATATGAAATACACTACAAAGGAGTCTCCTTGGAACATAGTTTCCAATTTTAAGTACTGTTCAGATAATTTCTTTCTTTCTTTTTTTTTTTTTTTTTTTTAAANTCAACAAGAGGCAGCAGTGTGCACTTGCAGCCCAGAAAGCCAACCAGAGCCTGGGCTGCAGCAGGAGAATTGTGGCCAGCCAGACGACGGAGGTGATACTCCCCCTCTACCCTACTCTGGCGAGACCTCACCTGGAGTACTGCATCCAGTTCTGGAGCCCCTATTACAAGAGGGATGCGGACATGCCAGAGTGTGTTCAGAGAAGGGACATGAGGATGCTCAGAGGGCTGCAGCACCTCTGCTATGAGGACAAACTGAAAGAGTTGGGGCTGTTCAGTTTGGAGAAGAGAAGGCTCCAAGGTGACCTTATTGTGGCCTTCCAGTATCTGAAGGAGGCCTACAAGAAAGCTGGGGAGGGACTTTTTAGGCTCTCAGATAGTGATAGGACTTAGGGGGAGAATGTAGCAAAGCTGGAGGTGGGGAGATTCAGATTGGATGTGAGGAGGAATTTCTTCAGCATGAGAGCAGTGAGAGCCTGGAATGGGTTGCCCAGTGACATGGTTGGGGCCACATGCCTGGAGGTGTTTGCAGCCAGGCTGGGTGAGGCTGTGGGGAGCCTGGTCTATGGTAGGGTGTCCCTGGGCATGGCAGTGGGTTGGAACAAGCTGATCCTTGTGGTCCCTTCCAACCCTGACTGATACTTTGATATTGTTCTGAAAGCAATCCATGAGTTGGTGAGACTTCTTTAAAACACCAAAATGATACTTTAAAATATTAGCAGGAGATTTTTTTTTTTTTTTTTAATTAAGCACATAACCAATCTGAATGTAAAGAAAGATGGCTTTGGCTTGTGGTGAGGAAGTAATTAACACATTAGCTGAAACTTAACCTATTCAAATAGTGCTCCTTCAGGAAATTGGATACATGCAATGTTTATTCATTAGGAACAGACACAGATAAAATTTTGCTGATTTGCTGCTTTCCAAAAATAATAACAAAGTCTACAAACTCTTCCATCAGCTTGTCTAATTTGAGGGAAACTTATGCAAGCCCTCTGCAGACCCCTTTCTGAAGCCTTATAGCTGAGGTCAGCTTCTGGATTAAAATGTTGGAACTTGCCTGCCTTCCAATTCAGGTCGAATTACACTACCTTAAAGATGCTGCCTTTGATCTCTTAACAAGCTGCCTTCTCTCCAAACATTGGCCAGGAGGTCAGATGAGAGCCTCCAATTTTCTTATGCATTGTTATTCCACTGGAACCTTCTGCCTGCCTGTTCTCCTTCCTCTAGGATATAGCTGGAAACTAACAGTGCCATGAATACAAGCAGGAGCACACAAAAGAGAGATGGTAACCAGAGCTGCCACAGCCGTATTATGCTGTCTAAACTGAGAGCAACACACAGAGTGTGTGCAGTCTGAGGCTTCCCTTTGCTCCAGCAAAGCTGATGAGATCCAGTGACTCTTAGAATCATAGAATCAGTCAGGGATGGAAGGGACCACAAGGATCATCTAGCTCCACCCCCCCGCCATGCCCAGGGACACTCTATGCTAGATCAGGCTGCCCACAGCCTCTGCCAGCCTGGCTGCAAACACCTCCCAAATGTGGCCCCAACCACCTCCCTGGGCAACCCATTCCAGGCTCTCACCACTCTCATGCTCAAGAACTTCCTCCTCACATCCAGTCTGAACCTCCCCACCTCCAGCTTTGCTCCATTCCCCCTAATCCTGTCACTACCTGAGAGCCTAAAAAGTCCCTCCCCAGCTTTTTTGTAGGCCCCCTTCAGATACTGAAAGGCCACAACAAGATCACCTGGGAGCCTCCTCTTCTCCAAGCTGCACAGCCCCAACTCTTTCAGTTTGTCCTCATAGCAGAGGTGCTGCAGCCCTCTGAGCATCCTTGTGGCCCTTCTCTGGACACACTCCAGCATGTTCACATCCCTCTTGTAATAGGGGCTCCAAAACTGGATGCAGTACTCCAGGTGGGGTCTCACCAGGGTGGAGCAGAGTTGTTTTGTTATCAATAGAATCTGTTGGTGATCTGAAAGGAGAAAAAAAAAAAAAAAAAGAAAGAGAAAAAGGAAAAAAAAAGGCTTTTTATATTTAGTTTCTCAAAGCCTGATTTAAGATGTGTTTGCTGATGCCTGCTGAGGGGCATGTGACTGCTGGAAGTTTCCAGAGCACTTTGTGCATCCCACTCCACCAGAAATACTGTAGGAAACCTGTTTGTAGAAATGCTGAGGGGCAAATGCTAATTAAAGCTTCTGAAGTTCTGTCAGATACAGCACCCAAAAAAAAAAAAATAAAATCTGAGTAAGTCTTTTGCTGTTTCTGTCATCTAACAGAGAGTCCAAACTTAAAATGCAACATTTACCTTTTTTTTTCCCTTTAATCAGAGTAGTCTCATCCTATTTCTGACTGCAGGATAATTGGCCTGTCTTCCATGAAAGAACAATTATTGCTTTGGAAAAAAAAATAAATGTTTCTGGGCATGCATTTGGTGTTCAGCTTTTTATTTATTTCAGATATTCCAGCTGAGAAAGATTTTCCAGTGACCAGGTACCCCTTTGGTTTGAAGAGCTCCATCATCCTTGCTGCTTCCCTGCTGGGATGAGGTGGCTCATGGGCATGGCAAGGTAAGAGTTGGGTCCACTCTACCTCAGAGGAAGGGCATTAGAGGACTGCTGGTCCCTGAAAACCCCCTCCTGAAAAATGTATTTGTTGGATTGAAAACATCTCACCTTAGATTTTTTTGCTGCCTGACAGGCTCATCTCACAGTAAAAACACTGCAGGAAAGTGGGTTAGTAAAGACTTTGTGTTGTCAGCTTTTAATATCATACTTAGGGTGGGGTGGATGGTGGTGTTTACTTATTTTTTAGAGCAGAATGTATGTCAAATTGTTTCAGATGTAGTGCTTGAATATATTTTCAAGAAAGAAATTGTGCTGGTTTGAGGCTAATTGGAATATGCTGATGAGAGAAATTAGATCATTGGTAGTAAGAAGAAAATAATGGTGAGGTCTATGCATGTGCTGGAATGTGTCCAGAGAAGGGCCATGAGGATGATCAGAGGGCTGGAGTACCTCTCCTGTAAGGACAAACTGAGGGAGTTGGGGCTGCTAAGTCTGGAGAAGAGGAGGCTCCCAGGTGACCTTATTGTGGCTTTTCAGTATCTTAAGGGGGTCTACAAGAAAGCTGGGGGAGGGGACGGGGACTTTTTAGGCTGTCAGGTAGTGATAGGACTGAGGGAAATGGAACAAAGCTAGAAATGGGTAGATTCAGACTGTGTGTTAGGAAGAAGTTCTTCACCATAAGGGTGGTGAGACATTGGAACAGGTTGCCCAGGGAGGTGGTTGAAGCCTCATCCCTGAAGGCGTTTTAGGCCAGGCTGGATGAGGCTCTAGATAGCCTGATCTAGTGTGAGGTGTCCTTGCCCATGGCAGGGGAGTTGGAACTGGATGATCCTTGTGGTCTCTTCCAACCCTAATTGATTCTATGATTCACTGGTTTGTTAAAAGGGATGAAAAGCCAAAATATAAACAATTTGTCCCTCTTTGCTCTGTGATGCTTCTCTCTTTCACTTCTCCTGTGCTCCACTCTATCTTCTACTGCCACATAACAAGTAAGCTTTACTGATTAGTTCTCTGTCTGGAAGAGAGAGAGAGAGAAAGAGAAGGAGGCTTTGAGCATCTTCTGGGTGATTTCTTTGTCCGGAAGGGAATTAGGATTTCTGTATTATTTCTAATGTGTATATAATTGTAAATATTTGTAAATATATTGTGTATGTATGCTTGTAAATTTAGCTTTGCTGTAAATACAGCTTCATCTTACTTCCAGGCCATCTGATCTGGTCTGGTAAATTTTAATTGGGGAGTGGGGTTACAGGGGG
The DNA here is from genome assembly GCA_013396835.1 of Psilopogon haemacephalus. NCBI lineage: Eukaryota > Metazoa > Chordata > Aves > Piciformes > Megalaimidae > Psilopogon > Psilopogon haemacephalus. The sequence continues at coordinate 2,089,554 of VWZI01002420.1, forward strand.
AGAAGTTCCTTCACCATTACAAATATCCATTGCCTACTTCATCCCTAATGAAGAGGATAAATAATTTTTTAAAAATAAATTTTAAAAAAACTCAGCCAACAAAACCCAAATACAGACAGGTAAACCAAATGAAAGAAAAAAAAAAAAAAAGAAAAAAAAAAAGCCAAGTGCCATCTCCCAGGAAGCAACCCACTTCTCTAAACTAACATCATGGACTTGGTTTCCCATGGAGGAGAATTTTGCAGCCAGCACTAGCACGTCTGCTTGCCTCTGGTCGTTTGCCAAACTAAAGCATCCGTCACACCACAATGTCACTTGTACAGACAATCCGTGTTTGAACTGGGGGTTTCCAAGATACCCCTTTGGGTTCTGTAAACAGAGCCTTAACTGATTGTTTCAGCGCTGTTTCCTTTGTTAAGCGGAGTTTAAAGCTCGTCTTCTGCTCGCAAGCTTCCCTCCCCGTTGCAGCAAAGCTGTGCTGCGGGTGTCGTAGCGACGCGGCTGATAGCGGCAGCCTTTTAAATTACAAGCTCTGTGCAAGGCACGGAAGAAAAAGCCCCTGCCCTCTGGAACCTGCTGTACAAACAGATAAATGCATGTTGAGTCTGTAAGTAGCGAGCCAGATCTTGCAGAGCCCTCCTTTGTAGCTTTTTACCAAAACAACAACAACAACAAAACCCCTCTGTCTTGCAGGGCTGAGCGATTAAAAAGGCAAAGGGTGGGGAGGATGCACCTAATGAGGTGTAGTGGGTTTGCAGTGACCTGCCCCCCCCACCTTTTAGAACCCCGGCTAAAACTCAGATAAACACACTGGAAGTTAATAAATGAAGCTTTATATTTACAGCAATGCAAATATACAAGCAAATATTTACAAGATATAACAGATATTTACAGAAATATACAGTAAAAAGAAATACAGACACCACACCCCTCCTGGAGACCAAAATCCCCAAGAGAGGGAAACCAAACCCCCCTGTACCACCTCTCCCTCCTCCCCCCAGCCTTATCTCACCACTTGATGATGCTGCAGATAAGCTGAAGATCGGTCAGAAAGATTAGTGGCAGGAAGGAATGAATGGTTTTAGTAATTTTACTCTGAATTAGTTCAAAGGCAGAGAGACAAAGGAAAGAAGCTGGTGAAGCCCAGTGCCAACCCAGAGCCGACTGAACTGCGCAAGCACACTGCCTTATCTGGATGTTTTGGGAACATTCTAAAACAACCTTCTTTCTTCTCTCTCATTCAAAACTGGGTGAAGGGACATAGTGTTTAATTTCTCACTCTCAGGAAGCAGTCTAATTTCTCACACAAATTCTCCAATTAGCTCAAACCAACACATGAGGGCAAAATCAGAAAGGCGCCAGATGGATTGGCAAACATAAAGGTATGGAAAACAGACAAATTCTGAGGAAGGCTGAGGCAGAGCATGTGGGTAAGCGAAATAAACAGCATCAAGCAGACGAGCAGGGCAGAGACATGAGGGTCTGGATTTGCTGCCGAAGACGAGAGGAGGAGAATTTAGGTTTGATTGCTATGGAGGTGGCGGTCGGGCAGGGAAAAAGGAGGGGTTAATTATGCTCTCTGCAGAGGATTGCAGCTGTGGGATGGGGTTTGCTGGGGAAGTCGGGGAAGGGACTTCTTAGGCGATCAGGTAGTGCCAGGACTAGGGGGAATGGAGCAAAGGTGGAGGTGGGCAGATTCAGACTCCCTCAGGTGGGGACGTGAGGAGGAAATTCTTCACCATGACAGTGGTGAGAGCCTGGAATAGGTTGCCCAGGGAGGTGGTTGGGGCCACATCCCTGGAGGTGTTTGCAGCCAGGCTGGATGAGGCTGTGGGGAGCCTGATCTAGGGTAGGGTGTCCCTGGGCATGGCAGGGGGGTTAGAACAGGATGATCCTTGTGGTCCCTTCCAACCCTGACTGATTCTGTGATTCAAAACAGCCAAGTGACAAATGACAATTTTAGCCACAAAATTTGGAAGGAAAACTGAAAACAAAATCCAAAGAGATGAAAAAAAACAAAAAAGAGAAGTGTGTGTGAAGAGCTGCGTGGGTATGCCAAGGGGATGAATCAGAAGTTCTGACACTGCACCGAGGTGCAGCCTCAGTGACAACATAAATGCCTCCTTTTTGCAGTAATAATTGCTCTTAATTTATACTTTTCCCTTGAAGACATGCTCAATAATTCTCCTAAGACACTCCTATGTCCAAAAGCACATTCCAAAAGCTCCTCTTCCCTCCGGTAGAAGTAATTGCCCTCTTCTGTAACTTATGCAAACATGTTTAATCTCCTCTCATATCTGCCTCTGAGACACGGCTTTGGTGCACAGAGGCATTATTACCATGCTGTTTGTCTCCCAGTGAGGCGTGATTATAACACAGGGGTTGATGTGTTTTTTTTCTGCAAGTCACCATGAGCTAATGGGAAGTTTCTGTTTTAATGATCGTCGCCGTTTACATTTTTTATTGTGTTTAGCTGGCTGGCTTTTTATAGCCTTCAATTAAAGTTCACAGGAAAGATGAATTGGAAAGACTGGAAGTTGGTTAGATCTGCTATGGCTTGCCAGTCATCTTGCCTAAATTTTCTGCTGTGTCCTTCCTATAGTTCTGCGTGATCTAAACTTAATGGGACCAAGATGAGAAGCGTTATTATGGATTTGTCACTGCAGCCGCTCTCTGGAATGAGCAGTCACTGGGCTTGTTTCTGACCTACATCCACAGTGATGCACAGCAGCAGTGATTTCACAGAAGAGGAAACAGATTTAGCTGGTGAGAAAGAAGAGCCGGGCACGGCGTTGCTCCAGCAGCACTCATTTACAGGTCAGTGGAAGAGTAAAGTCCAAGCACAGAAACATTCTGGTTGGAAAAGACCCGCCAGGATCCCCAGGTCCAACCCATATCTTCCAACCTAACCCATTCTATGATTCTCTATCCCTGCTCTACAGAGTTCACCCTTAAACTATATCCTCAAGCACCACATCCAAATGACTTCTGAACGCATTCAAGGTTGGTGACTCAACCACCTCCCTGAGCAGCCCATTCCAATGCCTGACCACTCTTGCTGGGAAAAATGTTTCCTAATGTCCAGCCTAAACCCACTCAGTCACTGCTGGAGGCCATTCCCTCTTGTTCTATCACTATTTACCTGTGAGAAGAGACCAGCAGCAGCCTCTCCACAATGTAGCTGTAGACAGCCACGAGGTCTCCTCTTCTTTCTTGTTAAAACATTAAATTTTAAGCTTATAGGAACGGAGGCTGTTTAGCTGCTATAACAACAATTCATCATTTTATTTCACTGACTCTATTAAGACAATACTGGGGTGGGGAAAAGAAAGAAAGAAAAGAAAATTATCTGGGCTTTGCAGCCTAGCCTCCTTATGATACTTAATTGCCTTACCAGAAGCAATGCTCTAAAGATCAGCAAATGGGCAGAGATGTATTTACTCCACAAAGTTACCACAACTGCTAATGCTATGTTGGTCTGGCGCAATATTAAAATTCCAGCAGTCTCATTTCAGTAAATTCATGGAAATTAATTTACATGTTGATGCCTAGATTTGTCTGGGCATTGATTTATCAAGTATGCCTTGTTTATTAAATCCCCCCCCCCTTACCGATAACAAACAATTACTGCTTCAGGTAATTGATTTCCAAGCATTGTCGGCTGATACTGTGCCAAGAGCTACAGTACATCGTTAATAGAGGCCAGAAGTTTACGTGCCTTGTACTTGCTCCCCCCAGATCGATATGTGAAGTAAGACTGTGGCATCTGCCAGCGTTGTATCAAGATCTTGTTTGGAATACAAATGTGCAGTACACTGCTGGCAAGGCTCGGGGAGTTGTGCATATGATTTGTCTTAATAGCCAACTTTGGGAGAACAGAAGGGACTATGATCTTAGCTGGGAGCGTGCAGGGAGACGTCGAGACTGTGATTCTGCCTCTGTTAAAATTGATTGCAGTGTGATGGATTGGGTCTCCTCTCTCTCTCTATCTCTCTCTCTAATCTGGGGTGATCTCGAAAATTCCTGAGAGTCTTCCTGAGAAATGGGAATGTGAGATTGAAAGAGGGAGTCACTCACCCACTGCCACTAGCGGTCATTTTTAGACCTCTAAGATAGGAAGTAAGAGGAATTGAGACATTTTCAAACAAAGCACTCATCGGAGCAGGAATGTCCAACTTCCTGTCAACACCACCGGTTAAATACCTCAGGGTCCCTTAAAACAATGCCTTGGACTTGAGACAGGAGCTGTTAAGCATCTTTGCTCTCCTCCATGAAGTCACCGTAGAGGGACCAGAATAATAAACGTGATAGCTGTTAACAGACAAGTGAACATTTGTCCTCCACCCTCACAAATTCAAAGTGGAGGGTAGTGATTTATGACTTAGGAACAGGCTGCCATGGTATGGCATGGCTTATTGCTTTCCCAAATCAGAATTTCAATGGTATTATATAACGAGTCACTAAAAGTAAAGGGTCAAACTGAGGTTTGGAGTTTCCTTCCTTCGTTGCTTAGTTTCTTCCACAGTTAGTTCAGCAGGCTTTACCTGACTGAGGTCCACAAAAGGTGTAGTTGTACCTATAAGATTCTTTCACCCCAGATGATGAAATATCTCCAATTTTCTCTCAGAACTTAAGCCTATTTGCATAGTGTGTACATCACATCTTCCCACTGGGTCGTTTCACCCACTTAGAGTACTTCCCTGTACAGAGAAGGTCCATGTTAAGACTTGCAAATTAGGGTTTTCAAAATGTAGTAGTCCAGATTCTGAAGACAAAACAGACCTGCCTTCTCACAGAATGTGTAGCTTGGGCTTCTGGCCCTCAGTGCTTGTCAGAAGGACAAACCCACCAGCAATAAGGATTTCCAGCTTGCTTTAGCTTTTTTTTTTTGGCCTGCAAATGTGTTTTCTACTGTATTTTCTACTAATGATTTGTTGTTTTTTTCACAAGAGTGCTTGCAGAAGGCAAAGTGTAGCTAATAAACATGCAAATGTGTTCACAGGAAGGCTCATGCCAGAAATTTTTTTATGGATAGCTGTTCTGCTACTGACTGAGGAAATCACAGTGGTTGCTCTGACTCTCTTCTGCTTCCCAAATTTGGTTAACCAGTGCTGAAGCAAAAAAACACCCCAAAACTGGGTGAGTAAATTGTGCAATAGTGAAACTTTACTGAAATGTGCTTCTCTGTTTCAGGCTTAATTAACTTATTTGCTTCTCTTGTTAGCATCATAGAATCATAGAATGGTTTAGGTTGGAAGGCATCTCAAAGCTCATCCAGTTCCAACCCCATGCCATAGGCAGGGACACCTCTCACTAGAACAGGTCGCTCAAGGCCTCATCCAACCTGGCCTTGAACACCTCCAGGGAGGGATCATCCTTTACTCTCCATCTCTTCTCCACTTGGGTCTTCAAAAGGAACAATACCTGTGACAAAGAACATTTTAAGCCTAAAATAGTTCCACTTCTACATTTTGAGTAATAATCTAAAAATAATTTAAAAACAGTTTCTCCACTCACCTTCCACTATCAATGTCCAGTACTGATTTAAAGGACTACAAGGGTGGACTGTATAAACTGATGCTGAGCCCAGCATCACTTTGCCTGTCCTCAGTCAGTAGCTCACCCTTCTCTCTGCACTGTGCAGCATACTCAGTCTTGGTAGGTTTTGCTTTATGAGCCTATATCTGGCTCATGTACTGGGGCAAAACCATCTCTCATTTGTCCTACTCCTCAGGACACAGACTGAAAGCTCAAATTTAGTTTTTATGCTTCTGTTATGGCAGAGCTAGAAATAAAGCATATTTCAGAGCTAGTTCAGGTAGTCAACTGGGAGAATACCACAGAATATATCAGCTCATTTAATATCCTCTACTGCAAAGAGTCTTCCTCTCCCTCATCACTCAAAATGAGTCTTTAGAATCTGGATTACCAAACACGAAATTATCCCACGAAAGAAACTGAATATTAGGCCTATATCCCATAAAGTGCTAAAGAAATTTGGGTCAAATTCAACAGGACAAGTCCAAATGCCATTGGGAAGATCTAATTAGATCGTTACACTTTGCTATAGCATCTTTTATTTCTGAAAAGGCACACAGCTGCTATTATATCTCTCAGCAATACTGTTTACAGGGGGGAAAAAAAGTGTGTGTGATACAGAAACTTAATGCAGAAATCCTTTTTTTTTTTTTAAAAAAAAAAAAAAAAAAGAGTTTTTTGGACTGCACAGCAGGGCAAACAGAAAGACATCACTGCTGCGACTGACCTACAGAGCACTTTTTGGTAAAGAAGAATTGGTGTGCTGATGCTTACCCTGTCAGAAGGAGGAGAACAAATGGAAAACAAAGCTGAAAACCCTTCTAGGAAATAAGCAGATAAATGCCTCCCAGACCTGCCTCAAGCATCCACTTTTGCTACCTTATGATGTGGTGGGGCCATCTGTAGAGCCAACTTGCTGAGAGATTTTCATTTAAGTATCAGTTGCTGTGGTAACAGCATGAAGAGCAGATCAAATGGATGCCAGGGCCAGATGAGTTTTCCTGAGAACTCCACGTGCGTGAAGGATTGGTGGTGACCCAGTTCAGAAAGGTTATCTACACAGATGTGCCCAGCAACTGGCTTAACGTCGCCTTCTCCAGGGATCTGGATCCTGTTTCTGGTTCCCAGGGGCTCTCAGGAATTAGTATCCCTGGAGCTTCATCAGAAGCTCATGGGCTTCCCAGAAAGGAAATGCTAGCGGATTAATAGAAGCGATACAGTTTCACACTCACATGTTTATGCTGCCTTCTCGTTGTCAAGGGCCGGGCTGGGCTGAGCTGAGCCTTGGGCTCTGTCAAAATGTTGAGTAATTATCACATGGTAATCATATGCCGCAGTTTCTCCCGGGCTTGATCTGATTTCTGCACCGTAGTTGCTTACAACCCACTTAAATTCCACCCACGTGTACTTTGGCCAATAGAACTGATTAGATTCGATTTTCCATGGTGAGAGCTATGTTATGTACAAGCTTCATCAGCAATTATTTGATCTGTGCTGAGGTCTTTGGGGCTGGTTTCTTCACATCTCAAGCTGGCTTACAAGTTTCCTAGGAACAGTTGGGTGAAAATCATCAGAATGACCTGGTCCTTACTGCTCAGTGAAATCCTGAGTTTCCCATACTGCTTTGGCAGGTTTGGGTTTCTGCTTGGGTTTTTTTTGTTGTTTTCCCAAGATGTGTGAAGGGAGCGTGCGTGTCGTGGTTTAGACACAATTACGTGGGCTGGGCCAGTCAGCGTTCCAACTTTATCTGGAAAGGGGATGGAAGGCAACTCCTTAAACATCATTTCCCTTCCTCTCCCACCTCCAAAATATGTTTTGGCACGTTGATTTGTTTAATCTCGATCCAATCTCAAGTATGTTGAGGGTTTTCAGGGAAGCAGTGCTGTCAAGGATTGGGGGGGGGTGTCTGGGCACACTCTGAAAGCAAAGTCCTGCTGGTTCCCTAGAGCTGGTGCACATCCCTTGCCTGCTGATGTGTTCTCTTCTCCACTTTAAATGAGCTGCATATTTAAGAACTTGAGTACTGTGTTAGGCAGCTTCTGCCTAGCTGTGCCTGGATGGGTAGCTGTGCCTGAACCCACGTAGGGTTCAGGTTCTCCTCTGGTCTTCAAGCCTATTGCCTTATGGCCTCACTGGGTGGTGTTGAGCCCGTTCAAATGGCAGCTGAGCTTGGACTACAAACATTTTCAATTTTTTTGGTTTCTGGTTAGCAAGTACAGTTCTAAAAATGTCTTTGTCAGGAGAGCTGGGAGTAAGTCCCCACATCAATGAGTTTCTGTCAGCTTTGGCAACCACTTAAAGCAATTAGATCAGAGAGCAAGGTGGCTAAATTTGCACGGAGCGCATTCCTTCTTCCTGCCCTTTTCTTGCATCTCTTAGGTTGTGTTGCAGCTGGAGATACGCCACTAGCACCAGGGAACACGCTGTGCCTCCAGCAAGTGCTCCAGGCTGTTTGTAGAGACCAGCCTCGCAGTTTCTCTGGTCATGCCCAGCAGATTTGCCTGCCCATGCAGCTGAAATGAACCACAGTCTGCTGGCCCTCACCAGAGACAGGCTGCACAAAGGGAAGTTTCAAACGTGATTAATTTCTGCTTTTTTTTTTTTTTTTGCTTTGTGCTTTGAACGTACAGATGAGAGAGAAAATAGTTGGCAATTGGTAGGAAGCCAAAGAGGGGTAGACCAAAAGGAACAGCAGAGTTCTGAAAAATCCTTGGAAGCAAAAGGGGACAGTGGGGAATTTATGGGACAAGGTCAGTGAGTGAGCTGGTAGAATAGTCTATTTACATACTCCTGGCTTTGGACCAGATTTCACATGAATACAACAGGTCTGGGAGATGTTCTTATGTAGGATCCAAGGCATTATAATGTCCATGTCTTACGACAGAAATGCTAAGAGTTCAGCTTAAGCTTCTTGTTTCCAAAGAGTCAGAGCTCAACCTGTGATATTTGAGTTTTAGGCAAGCTGTCAGATTTGTGCGGGCTCAAGATGCCACATATTAGTGTTTGTCAGAAGGCTCAGCTGTTTGTGGATGTAGAGCTACCATCTCTAAGTCCCTATAGTAAAATGCTGCCTCATCTTCAACTGAGAGTGGCTTTGCTTGTCTAAGGGTAATTTAGTTTTTTGCTTGCAGAAGTTGCTTACTGCCTCACAAATGGAATAAAATTACCAAGTGATGGATTCTTCCTGTGGCAATATGGCAAAAATATTATTCCCCAGAGGGGAATCCACACGCAGTGTCTGCCTTACTTAAAGCTCCATTCATGACCTATTTTGGGGAGCTGATGGGTCTTGGGTCTCTTGAGCCTCATCTAGTCTGAGATTAGTTGTGTTCACAGGCAATTACTATATCAGCATTAAAATTGTTTCATAGATTGTCTTGATTCCTTGATCTTCCAGAGCAAGCTGTCTGATAAAGCTCTGGGCTATTTAGGAGAATTTGCTGGCTGAGAGCCTTTTTTGATAACACTCCCATGCTTGTTTCCTGACTGCTTTTGAAGGTATCTTTAGAAACTTTAAAAAATTATCTTTGTATCTTGCTGTGCAGTTAAAGCTCTAAGTTTCTCACTAGCATGTACAGGTACTTCTTGGATATTGACAAGTGGGAATATGTTAAAAAACCTTCTCCTTACAGGCTAGTGCATCCTCCCCTTTTTTTCCCCCTGCTGTTTTCTTGTCTCCATCGTCTGCAAAATCCACTGCACCATGCTTTCAGCTGACAGCACTTGAGCAAAATGTGTCCATTGCAGAAGATTGGGATAATCTGAATTTCAACAAGATTCGGATCTAGCTTTTAGAATCGCTTCATGCTGACCTTTTCACAGCGTTATAGAGTACCTGTGAATTGCAATAAATGCCCAAATAAATACAAAGGCTTTATTAGGATTTAAAGGATACAAACCCAAGGATAATTCCGTGCAAAAGGTAAAGAAGCAAGGCTCATCCTTTAGATCCAAACCCAAGTTGGGAAGAAATCCTTCTAATTCTGGTATCTATTTAAGTGTGTGTGTGTGTGTGTCTGTGTGTGTTTGTGCTTCTTCTATTCCAAAAATATCTTTGTTTTCACTTTCCACCTTTCCCTAAAGTGGTGGCTGTCCATACTCAACAGCACTGAGCTATTCAGCATGGAGAATCCAGAACAAATCACACTCTCTTCACTTCAGCACTGAACAAGCTCCTAAAAGAAGAAAACATGATCATTTTGAGGAAAAATACAGCAGGAATGGGGTAAGGTTTCTAGGGTGGAATCTTGATTTGGAACTCTGCAAGCATATTCATAGAATCATAGAATTGTTCCAGTTGGAAAAGACTTTTAAGGTCCTTGAGTCCAACTGTCAACCTAACTCTCCCATGGCTATTAAACTGTGTTCTAAAGTGCCATATTTACATGCTCCCTGGGCAGCCTATTCCAATGCCTGACCACTCTTTCAGTAAAGAAATTGTTCCTAATATCCAACCTCAACTTCCCCTGGCACTTGAGGCATTCTATCACTTGATGGTAAAGGGAAGAGACCTACACCCACCTCACTACAACTTCCCTGGAGGTCTCCCCTCAGCCTCCTCTTGTCCAGACTAAACAATCTCAGATCCATCAGCTGCTTCTCACAAGACTTTTTCTCCAGACCTTTCACCAGCTTCATTGCCCTTCTCTGGACACATTCCAGTGCCTCAGAGTCCTTCTTGCAGTGAGAGTCCCAAAAGAATGCAAGGTGCAACATCTCCAGTGCCAAGTACAGAGGCACAATCACTTTCCTACTTCTGCTGACCACACTGTTCCTGATCCAGGCCAGGATGCCTTTGACCTTCTTATCCACCTGGGCACACTGCTGGCTCATGTTCAGCCAGATATCAACCAACACTTCCAGGTCCTTTTGTGTTGGGCAACTTCCCAGCCATTCTGCCCCAAGCAGCACCAAAGTGCTGGAGCTAGCACTTGGCTTTGTCATACCTCATACACTTGACAGCAGCCAGTCTGTTCAGATCTCTCTGTAGAACCTTCCTACCTTTAAGGAGATCAGCACTCCCACCCACTTTGGTGTCATCTGTAGGCAAGGGAGGTGCACACCTCAATAATGTCCTGTTTTACTACCTTCATAGGATATTACTCTCTTTGTATCTTTACCAGACTCATCCACCTTAAAAAAAAATAAAATCTTAAAATACCAAAAGGGAGAAGAAGTTGATGCTGGCTGCTACCTTGAAAGTTTCTCTGGGTGAGAATGCAACATATTAACAGCTATGATAAGACAGGCTAAAGGTCCATATATCTCTTACAGAGTGCAATATAGAGGAAATTAAAAGATTAGGAAAAACATACCGTAATAGTCCTCCAGTACATCTTCCAGCATCCAGTGCACTGCAGTATTGCTGTTACCTGAGCTTTAATTGGGACCTCACATGGATTTTTCTGTCTTGGGTTTGCCTAATTGCTTTTTGAACCACTAAAAAATTTAGTTGAACTGGTACTGCTGAGAAATACAAGGAATCGAATTCTGAATGAGCTGCTGCATTCTGGAACGTAAGAATTGGTTCAGAGCAAAGAAGAATTGATCCCAGCAGCTAAGTCTGCCACCATGTGCTAAATATACTTAACAACAATCCTTTGCTGCGGATGTCTGGAGTTGTGTAGTAGGCAGTGGAAGAGAGGAGGCAGGAACCTTGTGTGAAATCCAGAGGCAAGGCACAAGTTTTCCAAGAGCACCTACTATTCTGGCCAGAGATTGGAAGATCTCACACCCTCCTTTACTGAAGAGCTGCTTTCAAAGCAGAGATTAGTGTCCACTGTAGAGAAGAAGTGAACCTTTCATATTACACAGACACACATCAAACGCATCTGCCCATCTGGACTAGGCAAGCAAGATAGCTTTAGAATAGGAATCTCTTTTTTTGTGATGCTGTGGGAAGTACTAGCCAGAGTAGCACTGACTTCCCTGGTTTCCTTCTACCTAGCCCACTGCTGCTCTCTTCCCTACGTTCTGCTCACTAAAGGCACAAAACTAAACTGGGGAAGTAAAGGCTGGTTTCTTTGTGAAAGTTCTCTACTTGCTTTTGCCATAGGTCTTGTTTTGTTAAAGAATCCATGTGCAAGGTTTTTCGTTGGACTTTAAATTTTGGTGAAGGCAATGAAGAGAAATTGCCAGGGAGGAAAATGCCTTTTGATTTATTAGAGTTGTGAGCTTTCACTTATCACAAATCCTTTATTCAGCCTCTAGGGTTTTTTTTTACCCTGAGGATTATGGGAGAAAATTCTTACATGTATTTTCATTGTATCAGGTACTAATAGCTAAGATCTAGCAAAATAAAAGATTCAGACTACTTTGTCAGGATGCTGCTGATGGAAGCAATGTGGAAGGTTAAATGTCCATTTCTCCTGGAAAGCAGATGGCTTGTAAGCCTTGAGTTCTTACCTTTGCATTTTTAGTGTGAAATACTGCCTTTTGCCTATTCTGATACAGAAAGGCATAACACAACATCTTCCTTAGACTGCTTAGTACAGCTGCTGGTCTCTCCTTAAGCCTCATTTAAGCGTCACATTTGAATTTCACTCACTGATGGAAAAATATTTTTCCAGTAGGGCTTCCTGGCTGTGCACCGTTTTTCAGTATGTGCAGCACACAGGAGAGGACACAGAAGCTGGAATCTCGTGATCCTGAGGGCAAGGGCTGGGGGTGGGTTTCAAAGGCATCTGGATTTATCTTATAAACTTTTTTTTTTTTTTAATAGGAAAGTGGATTTTTAAACATCCTGAAATCTTCTCAACATGAGCCAACAGTGTGCACATGCAGCCCAGACAGCAACTGTGTGCTGGGCTGCAGCAAGAGAAGCGTTGCCAGCAGGACAAGGGAGGGGATTCTGCCCCTTTACTCTGCTCTCCTCAGACTGCTCCTCCTGGAGCACTGTGTGCAGTTCTGTGTTGGAGTCAGTCCGGAGGAGGGCCACGAAGATGCTCAGAGGGCTGCAGCAGCTCTGCTATGAGGACAGGCTGAGAGAGTTGGGGCTCTGCAACCTGGAGAAGAGAAGGCTTCCAGGAGACCTTCCAGTATCTGAAGTGGGCCTACAGGTGGGCTGGGGAGGGACTATTCACAAGGTCTTGTAATGACAGGATGAGGGATAATGGGTTTAAATTGGCAGAGGGGAGATTGAAACTGGATGTTAGGAAGAAGTTCTTTCCAGTGAGGGTGGTGAGACACTGGCACAGGTTGCCCAGGGAGGTTGTGGCTGCTCCCTCCCTGGAGGTGTTCAAGGCCAGGTTGGATGAGGTCTTGAGTGACCTGTTCTAGTGGGAGGTGTCCCTGCATATGGCACAGGGGGGTGGGAACTGGATGAGCTTTGAGGTCCCTTCCAGCCTAGGCCATTCTATGATTCTATTGCCACTAGGCAGCCTGACAGAAACCTTCATCATCACGTTCCTAGATGCGTCTCATGGCAGCGAGGAGGAAAATCAACCTGGGGATTACCTTTATCCGAAGGCATGGTTGTGACAGGCAATTTCAATAATCACTGGGGCTGAAGCTTGCAGGTGACAGGGATTTGGAAACTCCTCAGTTTGCATTCTTCCTTCGTCAGCTTACGCTGGGAGATGCAGCCTGAGGAACAGGTTTGTATGAAACCACTTTGCATCTGTGTACAAAGTGCATCGGTGTGTCACGGGTGTCTTCCTCCAGCCCTGCACCCACCGGGCCGGCAAGCAGATGAATCATGTTTGCTTTGGCAACCTCCCGCACGGCTTCTTTCTCAAACCTCTTGATGGAGCTTGGATGCCTCTTGGCGCGCAGGTGGGACAGCCGCGACCTGCTAGAGCCTTCTGCGTGCTTTTCGCTGCTCCTGGTGACATCTACTGGTGGAACAGCCTCAGCTTGTTGCATTTGCAGAAGGCAGCTTAGATCTACGTCGAGTTTAATGTATGTACCCGCATGCAACGCAGAATTTATTAGCGTAAACGTTCCTGCATTTGTTTGGGCTATTCTGCGAGCAAAGGTAGGCAGATTTGTAGCAGGGAAGCAGAGTTCTTGACAATATTGAAATGAGAGCAGAATAAATCACCGCAGTGGGGTTTATAGGCAGCACTTCAGCTGAGCTATGAATAAGTGGGATTATGCTATCGTTGCCTCCGAGGCTTTTCCGTGGTTTTGTTCACTTTGCTGCTTCTGCTTCCCTTATGCAAAGGATCTTTTGATAGGGTTGTCACACTCTCAGAGGTTACTGAAAGCCAGGCTCGCTCTGGGACTCCGAGATGGTACTTAATGTTGGTAATTAATGCTTTCTGGCTTTGGCATGTCACAGGCTGCTGGTTTAGGAAACAATGGTAAAGCATGCTTTTCTGGCTGCTAATGGCCTGTCTTTTGTGGCCTCTCCTGTGGCTTTTGAGTTTTGTTTTTTTGGTTGGTTTTGTTTAGTTTTTGGTTTGTTGTTTTTTTTCCCGGTCTCTGACACTGAAAATTAATCCACTGATAGACCTTCAGAATACAGCAAGCAAAGGAGAAGTTGTAAGTGGAGAAAGAGACAAAGAAAGATTATTCTTATTATATTCTTATAAAAGCTCAACATGAGCCAACAGTGTGTGCATGCGGACCAGACAGCAACCATGTGCTGGGCTGCATTAACAGCAGTGTGGGCAGCAGGGCAAGGGAGGGGATTCTGCCCCTTTGCTCTGCTCTCCTCAGACCCCACGTGGAGTACTGTGTGCAGTTCTGGAGTCTCCACCACAAGAAGGATGTGGAACTGTTGGAGAGAGTCCAGAGGAGAGTCACAAAGGTGCTTAGAGGGCTGCAGCAGCTCTGCTATGAGGACAGGCTGAGAGAGTTGGGGCTTTTCAGCCTGGAGAAGAGAAGGCTTCAAGGAGACCTTCCAGTATCTGAGGGGGACCTACAGGAGGGCTGGGGAGGGACTCCTGACAAGGTCTTGTAATGATAGGATGAAGAGTAATGGATTTAAACTGTCAGAGGGGAGATTTAAATGGGATGTTAGGAGGAATTTCTTCACAGCGAGGGTGGTGAGACACAGTCACAGGTTGCCCAGGGAGGTTGTGGCTGCTCCCTCCCTGGAGGTGTTCAAGGCCAGGTTGGATGAGGTCTTGAGCAACCTGTTCTGGTGGGAGGTGTCCCTGCCTACGGCAGAAGGTTGGAAATGGATGCTTTTTGTGGTCTGTTCCAACCTAAACCATTCTATGATTTGATGATTCTATTATTATTATTATTATTTACCCCTTTTGGCAGTCAGAATATTCTGTTTGGCCAAGGCACAGGCTTCACTGAAAAATAAAAATAGGTATTTAAGGATGAGCTCTCCATCCACATTATTAGTGATGACATATTTACTTTGATCTATGAATTCAGCAGTGAAAGGCACTGTACCTACAATGGCTTGAATCTGGGGACTTGAATTCTCTCCATGTGCCTGCTGCCAGGGGTTAGGTCCTCTGCTTGTCTGTCTCTCATCTTTCACATGTAAAGTTGCACAAGGTTCCATAGGACACACTTTGTGAGATTTTTGAGGAAGGCAAAGCCTTTTTCTGCTGATAAATAAAGTAAGTGATTGAGGGCCCAGCATGAATGTTGCCCACATTCTTTATGCTTTGCTCCTGCAAGACCTGGACTCACCAGGGATATTCATTGATGGGGAAGAAAATTAGAGCCTTGTTCAAAATGCTTTCTAAATGTGATTTTCCGCCCCCCCCTCCTCTGCTCGGGAGCTGAGCTCAGGCTTGCTCAGCTCTTCTGAACACACTCACACACACATCAATATGCACACAATTAAGCACAAGAGACTGATCGTGTGATAAGTTCTTATCGATCCTCTTCTGAAACTCCGCAAAGAGAACACAAAAGCCTTCTAAGACTGAAAGCTCTTCAGTGGGGTGGGGGGTGAGGGGATAAAAAAGAAAGAAGGTATTCTCCATTTTTGTGAGGAACTGAGCTGGCAGGGCATCCCCAGTGGTGTGTGCTTTTAATAAGTTCCTACCGGAGTCCTAAAGATGGTAGCTGAGATAGAGCACTGCTAAGCACAGCGGAAGGGGAGATAAGAAACTTAAGCTCTTTGCTTAAAAATGCTCTTTGCATTCAGAGGTAAATTTGAAATAGTCAAGCACATCAATGGCCTGCCCAGAACTGGAGCTGAAACAAACCTCTGAGTACTGTAAGGCTGATTTTATTGCCATGAACAAGCAATGATCCTAAGTGGGTGAAAAAAAATTGGGATCATACAGGAATTACAGAGTCCTGGAAGACAAATTAAGGTGGTGAGAAAGAGTTTGTCTTTGGTATAATTTATTTTATTTATAGGTTTGGGTCTGCTTTGCAATGGGCAGACATAAAACTCAGCACAGATTTATTTCGTTGAGGACAAGTGGGATTCAGTCTGGTCTCGTGATCCTATAAAAAACACTCCAGAGCTATACTCCTAATTGTTAAGCAGGATGTTGCTGTGCTCACAATGTCAGCTCATTATACAATATATGCTGAAACTTGTCTTTTTAATTACAGCTTGGAAAATTATATCCAGGAAGTGTACTAAACCAGGAAGTACTGGTCCCAGAAAGACACGATGCCAAAGCAAGCAGGAGTTCTCTCAGTGGTGCAGCAGGTAGTTACTGTTGTAAATGTAGGTGTTTTCCCATGGAAGCACAGAACCCTAGAGGCTGGAAAGGACCTCCAGAGATTGCCGGGTCCAACCCCCCTGCCAAGGCAAGATCCTCTAGCATAGTCCTCATAGGATTGCATCCAGGTGGGTTTTGAGAGAAGGAGGCTCCACAACTTCTCTGGGCAGCCTGTTCCAGGCTCTGTCAACCTCAGTGTAAAGAAATTTCTTCTCATGTCGAGGTGAAACCTTCTTTGTTCCAGTTTGTAGCTGTTGCTCCTTGCCTTATTGATGATGATCACCAAAAAGAGATTGGCACCAGCCACCTGACACCCACCCCTCAGATACTTATAGGCACTCATGAGATCTCCTCTCAGTCTTCTCCACACTAAACAGCCCCAGGGCTCTCAGTCTCTCTTTGCAAGGGAGATGCTCAAGTCCCCCAGTCATCTTCATGGCTCTCTGCTGGACTCTTTCCAGCAGGTCCCTGTCTCTCCTGAACTGGGGAGCTCAAAAACTGGATGCAGTACTCCAAGTGTGGTCTCACCAGGGCAGAGCAGGGGGGGAGAAGAACCTCCCTTGATCTGCTGGCCACATTTTTCCTGATGCAGCCCAGGATGCCATTGGCTCTCCTGGTCACAAGGGCACATTGCTGGCCCATGCAGAACTTGCTGTCCACCAGGACTCCAAGGTCTTTCCAACAGGGCAGCCCTCAGATTGTACTGGTGCCTGTTGCTATTTCTCCCCAGCTGCATCTGCACTTTGTCACCACTGCTGTTGTGTAAGAGGCAACAAAGCTCCTGATGCACTTAGACAATTCAGTTGGGCAGTGAAAGTGCTTGGCCAGAGCCTCTCTGTGCCACTTCATCCTTTTTATTTACCTGCTGCATGTCAGCCACAGTAATAAAAGGAGGGGAAAAAAACAACCCAAAAACTATTCCAAACCCATTTAGAAATCAATCTCCAACTCTTTAGTCCTAGAGACACTCCAGTGAAGATTTGCTTTTCATTCAACCCTGCACTGGCTGTGGAAGAACATTACACAGAGGCTGCCAAGTGAACTCCACTCCTTTACTCCCTGTGGCAATCCACCTTCTTATAGAATCCCAGAACGGTTTAGGTTGGAAGGGACCTCAAAGCTCATCCAGTTCCAACCCCCTTGTCCCATAGACAGGGACACCACCTCCAACTAGAACAGGTTGCTCAAGGCCTCATCCAACCTGGCCTTGAACACCTCCAGGGAGGTTGTGGAGCACAGAAGCACCCTATGTGATCAAAGACAGTGCTAAATGAATCTCATGAATTATGATAACCTAGAGAAACTCCTACTTTCATAGGATGTGTTTCTTGGAATGAAACCAAAATGGAAGGGACTTTGAAAGCTTTGGTGTTATGCCTCTGGTAAAAAAATAATGTTTGTGTGTGATTATTCTTGATATCTCAAAGGCAAGTCCTACAGATTTCCTGAAACCTGCCACACCGACAGAGCAGAGAAAAGAGGGAACTCCTGAGGAATGCTTATGATAAGCAGAAGCTTCCCATGGTCCAGCTGGACTATTCCATCCTCAGATAGGTATTTTCCACGATTGTTAACTGCTTGGTCTGACTCATAGGGGATGACATGATTTGTCACTGTGCTGAGATGCTAATGACCTGTAGCAGGGTAAATTATGCTGTGCTCTCACACGGTGGTTTCCTTGAGACATGTTTATTTTTCTGTGCACGCAGACTAGGATCACGGGATCGTTAGAGACATCAAGACTGTCTTGTGAGCACATTTGGCTATTCCTGCAGGCAAGGTCAGCTATTTCTGTCAAATTTACACATAAATTAGTAGACTCAGAGATTCATTTTCTCGGTGCAATTTGTAAGAAAATTAATGGATCATCACTTGATAGATATTTTAAAGATGAACGTGAAAACTTTTGTAATTAGCTGCACTACACTGCCTGCCTGTGCTGGCTGTCCTCAAAGCTAGGCAGGCTGTAGACCTGGGAACATGGGGGCTGACCAGTCTTGTGTGAAGGACAAGCCTGAGTTTTAGCTTGTGTAGTGCATCCCTTGTGTTCCTTGTATTCTTTCCCTGCCATAAACACTTACTTTGCTCTTCTTTCACTTCTGGGGGTAATTTCTTGCCATCTCCTTACACTCTCTGGTAGTTTCCCTGTTGTGCCTTTTCCTATGATGAATAATCCAACAGGAGCTTCAACCTGAGAGCATCAGATCCCTTGCAGCAAGAGAATTTGAGCTTGCTCACCACTAAGACTTCTGACACTGACTGACCACAACATCACATTGTGGTACCTTGGAAACCAGCTTGTGAGAAATGTGAAATTAAGCAAGGCCACAGGCATGCTAACTTTATGAACAACAACCACTGCTCCAGTGACAGACTGAGAGACCTGGGGACTGTTTAGTGTGGAGAGGACTGAGGGGGGAGAGCTCATCAGTGTCTATAAATATCTGCAGGGTGGGTGTCAAGTGGCTAGGGTCAATCTCTTTTTGGTGGTCAGCAGCAATAAGGCAAGGAACAACAGCTACAAACTGGAACAGAGAAGGTTTCACCTCAACGTGAGGAGAAACTTCTCTACAGTGAGGGTGACAGAGCATTGGAACAGGCTGCCCAGAGAGGTTGTGGCTTGAGTCTCCTTCTCTGAAGACTTTCAAAAGCCACCTGGATGTATTCCTGTGTGAACTATCCCAGGGGATCCTGCCTTGGCAGGCAGGTTGGTCTCGATGATATCTTGAGGTCCCTTCCAGCCTCTTACCTTCTATGCAATGATACAGATCTCCAAGGAGAATGCAAAGGACGCTGCTGTTAATACGTCTTCAGCCGCGTTTTGCTTCATCAGGCAAGGAAGATCAGTATTTTGTAACGCGTTTTGCTCAGCGTTCCGCAGCAATGGACAGGACGCAGGTAAGGTGGCGGCTCGGGGAGGCAGCGAGGCTTTGGCCGCGGCTGTCCCTGCAGTGGCGCTCAGCAGCCGCCAGGTGGCGCACAGGCTGTGCTAACGGTTCCGCGGCTGTGCCCTGAACCCCGCTCCGGGGGTTTGGGGCCTTCCGCGGAGGGACAGAGGGAGCAGATTCGAGTTGTGAAAGTAAAACACTGGGAAATTAGAAGCCTTGTTAAGTTCAAACCCAGCTCTTCCTGGGCACTGCTGGCAAAGGCACACGCGCGCAGGTGGCAGAGGTAAAGAAATAGAGGGAACAGGAGAGCAGGGAATTGAATTTGAGAAACATCGTTCAGCTGTTTCGTCTGCCACTGTTTCCAAGACTGGGTTTTATTAACTGAGAGCACTGGGCTGTACAGATTTCAGCTTGAAATATATGTGTCTTCTGCATTCACAGCAAGGACTAGGCAAAATTCAGTGGAAAAACTGGATTCGAATATAAGGTGGCACTTTTTCACTTACATTTAGGCAAATTAAGATCAAACCCATGAAAGTTCTCTAGCAGTTGAGAATTTACTCTGCTGTAATCGTGGGCAGAGTCATTTCCAGTCTCCGGGTGAGCTGTGAGAGGCTCAGTCCGAGCTTTATCACATGCAGCAGTTGCAGTGGCACTTGGCAGCTTGTGGGAGGTTTAGGTTCTAGGTCGATAAGCACACAATCACGACACCATACAACTTAGAACAACGCTGCTTTGGTGCCCACACAGAGTTTTTTTTTTCCCCTTCCCTAAGCTAGTGCCTGGCTTTGGTGCAGTCAGTACACGCATCCCTGCTTAGGAGCATGCAGTAAAAGGAGCATTCAGATGTTTGGAAAATTCCATAACTGCCCTGAAATACCTGCTCTGAGACAGCATTGCTATTAATTTATCAAGCATGCCATTAGGTTAGCATATTTATCCACTCCGAATGAACTGAAATTGTTTATTTCATAGCTTGTAAAATTGCATCCTCTGGATATACTCTCCTCAAAATACCCTGCAGGTAAAGGTCTCTGCGTGATCGCCTGAGGTTATCAGCGTGCTCTAAATAACTTTGGCTTTCCCTCAGGGAAAGTAAGCACAGAATCTTCTGCTAACTACACGATGGCACCAGCACCTAAATATTTGGGCTCAGCATCTTACATGCTGCGTTTAAACTGTTCTAAGCTCTTAGGATGAAAATTAATAATGAGATTGCTACAGCAGCCAAAGGCTTTATCACTCAGAGGCATCATGAAAAGCCTTCTCCTCTGCCCTCATCCCTCACACCTGAGAATGTAGAATCACAGAGTTGTTCAGGTTGGAAAGGACCTTGAAAATAATCAAGTACAACCATTAATCCAGCACAGCCAAGTCCACCACTAAATCATGTTCCTATGCGTCACATCTATGTGTCTTTTAAATACCTCCATGGATGGTGAGTTCACTTCCCTGAACAACCTGTTCAGTGAAGATTTTTTTTCTCTAATATCCAGTTTAAGCCTCCTGTGGTACAACTTTGGACTGTTTCCTTGTGTCCTGTCACTTGGGAGAAGAGATCAACCTCCTTTCAGGTAGCTACAGAGAGAGGTAAGATCTCCCCTCAGCTTCCTTTTCTCTAGACTGAACAACCCTAGCTCCTCAGCAGACATCTGCTCTAGGTCATTCAACAGCTTTGTGCCCTGTTTTGGACATGCTCCAGCACCTCAATGCCTTTCTTGTAGTGAGGAGTCCAAACCTGAGCACAGCATTTGAGGTGCAGCCTCACCAGTGCCAAGTACAAGAGGGACAATCCCTTCCCTAGGCCACCCTGTTGCTGAGGTCGGACAACTTGGCCACCTGGGCACACTGCTGGTTCATGTTCAGCTGTTGACCAAAACTCCCAAATAATTTTCTTCCAGGCAGCTGCTCAGGCATTTTTAGAATCATAGAATCAGTCAGAATTACAAGGGACCACAAAGAGCATCTAGTTCCAACACCCCTGCCATGCCCAGGGACACCCTACCCTAGGTCAGGCTGCCCACAGCCTCATCCAGCCTGGCCTTAAGCACCTCCAGGGATGCCCCAACCACACCCCCAGGCAACCCATTCCAGGTTCTCACCACTCTCATGCTGAAGAACTTCCTCCTCACGTTCAATCTGAATCTCCCCACCTCCAGCTTTGCTCCATTCCCTCTAGTCCTGTCGCTACAAGCACACAGCGTTGCATGGGGCTAAGATGCAGATACATTGCACAACTCATCTTAAAACCCGCTAGTAATTTACACAACACTTTTTGCCTGTCAGAATCAGGCCATCTTAAAAATTTTCTCATGCCCTAGCAACTGTCAGATACCTCTCCCCATTTTTCCAAGGAAGAGAATTATCCCCATTTCCAGTGCTCAGTGCCATGCTGCTAGTCCTGATCTTGCTGCCGGTGCGGTAAAAGCAAGTTTGAGAGCCCAGTCTTTGGGAAGAGTAAGTAAAAGCACTCCTCTAAGTCAGGTAAGGTCCTTCCTTCACAGCTCCCTTTTAATTATAATTGCTACCATCTTCCTATCTTTGTGAGGGCTGCAAATCCAGTTGGGGATCTGGCGAGCTGATCTCTGGCAGTATCAGATGTTCTCAGAACTCTTAATCGAAGGCAGCCCATGAAAGCACCCCGGGGAGTGCTTTTATTCTCTGTGTTTAAAAGGACATGAAAGTACAATAGTTCCCTTTATATGGGTACAAAGCAGCCAATTGATCTTGTCAGTTTAATAAATAATACAATTGCTTCCATCAGACACTGTTAATAGACTCCTGTCTGGACTAATGTTGTACAGAATGGTACAAGTACAGAAATGTTATCTCCCTCCGCCTGCCCTGGATTAACCACCTCTGCCTTTGTCACCTAGAGGCAAAGCTTCCGGCAGTAGTCCCTGAAGGCCACAAGGTCCTCATGATCTTCATCTTTTTTCTTCATTTTAATGCATGTTCTTGGAATAGACAAGCTAATTTCCTGATGCATCTGTTGTCTGGCTGCTTCTTAGCATTTATACAGATTCAGAGAAGCTTGAGAATGTAAAATAAGCAGCAGGTGGGGGTGGGGGGAGAGTTTGTTTATTTTTCAGTCGTTCGTCGTCTGTGTGGTCTCAAAATACGAACATTTGGTTCATCTTTTTCAAGCGTGGCAAAAGTGCAGGAAAGCTCAGATGCAGCCTTTTACCCTGGGGTGTTATAAATAACAAGTTATGGAGAGTGAGTTCTGCATGGGCCAGCAATGTGCCATTGTGAACAAGAGAGCCAGTGGCATCTTGGCCTGCATCAGGAAAAAATGTGGCCAGCAGATCTGGGGAGGTTCTTCTTCCGCTCTACTCTGCCCTGGCGAGACCACACTTGGAGTACTGCGTCCAGTTTTTGAGCTCCCCAGTTCAGGAGAGACAGGGACCTGCTGGAAGGAGTCCAGCGGAGAGCCATGAGGATGACTGGGGGACTTGAGCATCTCCCTTACAAAGAGAGACTGAGAGCCCTGGGGCTGTTTAGTGTGGAGAAGACTGAGAGGAGATCTCATGAGTGCCTATAAGTATCTGAGGGGTGGGTGTCAAGTGCCTGGGGTCAATCTCTTTTTGGTAGTCAGCAGCAATAACGCAAGGAGCAACAGCTACAAACTAGACCAGAGAAGGTTTCACCTCAACGTGAGGAGAAACTTCTTCACAGTGAGGTTGACAGAGCCTGGAACAGGCTGCCCAGAGAGGTTGTGGCTGATGTCTTCTTCTCTGGAGATTTTCAAAACCCACCTGGATGAATCCTGTGAGGACTACCCCAGGAGATCCTGTCTTGGCAGAGAAGTTGGACTCAGTGATCTCTGGAGGTCCATTCCAACCTCTAAGGTTCTGTGATTCTGTGAATAGAAGGACCAGACATCAGCAAAATTTACAGGCTTTGGTCTAAGAAGCTCACAGCTCGGGGAGTTTGGGATGTTTCTGGATGGGTGCCAGCACCACCAGGTTGTGCCTTTCCACAGATCCCTCACTCAGCATTTTAAGCAGTCCCTGAGTTTTTGCATTATCAGCACTGTGTTTTAGGTGAGCATTAGATGGGATGCAGACACACCAGTGTGCATGGAGAACCCGCCAGTAATATTAGCAGTGGTGGATTTCAAAATATTCATTGTCTTGGCTTGGGTTTGTTTTCCCACTTTTCTCTCCATGACACAATATGTTTCTGGGTTTTGCAGCTGAGGCATGTGATGAGCACACAGGAAGAGAAGGCATTCGTCACGGGGAATAGGTTTCTGGGGTTTTCAGGACCAGGATGTTATGCTTTGAAGATAGTTAATATTACAACAGTTGTGGATTTTACATTTTTACCTATATGTCTACCTAAATATATACTGATATAGAATCATAGAATCAACCAGGTTGGAAGAGACCTCCAAGATCATCCAGTCCAACCTATCACCCAGCCCTATCCAAGGGCACTAAGTGCTCCATCCAGTCTTTTCTTGAACACCTTCAGGGATGGTGACTCCACCACCTCCCTGGGCAGCCCATTCCAATGCCAATCACTCTCTCTGTCAATAACTTCTTCCTA
>VWZI01002420.1:2113321-2125294 GCA_013396835.1 Psilopogon haemacephalus
ACATATAGGAAACCCATATATATATATATGAAACTCATATATATATAAAAGCCCATATATATATGTAAACCCCACATATATATGTAAACCCTATATATATATTTTTAAAATTTATTTATTTATATAAAACTCCATATATATACATATAAAACCCATAAATATAAAGGCATATTTTACATATATATATGTATGTGTATATATATATCTATATATGCACATATGGGTAAATCCAGTCTTTGCTAACAGTCTCCATAGGTTATTTCCTTCCAAGTATTGCTGAGCTATCCAGTTTGGCCTGTCAAAGGAGGATATTGTGATGAGTAAAAAGGTGATTGATTCCCTTCCTTATATTTGCAAGAATAATGCCTCTGGCATTAATGTTGGAGCCACTAATTCCACTGCTAATAACCTTTTGTTTATCTATAGTAACCTGAGTGAGGATTGCAATGAGGAAAAAAGAGCTGCTGTTGACAAGTTACTTAGATTCTCTGTATTCTGTTTTCCCCTGCTGTAAAAGGTAGGAACCAGCAGTGCCAGAAGGGGCATTAGGAGGATAAGCAGATAGCTTATGTTGAGTTGCTCAGGTATTTCTGTACTGGGGCAATATATGAAGCCAGGAGATTTGTATCTTAGTAGAGACATATTCTGAGTTGAGGAAGGAGGACCTACAGCATTAAGAGAAGTTAAGAGACCTGGGATTTTTTTTTATTTTTTTTTTTAATCTTTTATCAGTGGAGAAAGAAATTTCTGGGAATTGAATGCTTCATCCCAAAGCCTTTTCCCCTGGATTTCTGAGTGATCAAGTCTGTGCTTGCACAGATATTGTTGTTGCATTGCTTGCAGAGAAAACATTCACCCTGCTGCCCTCTGATTTAAAGATGGATTCAAATGCTGCTTCTTTTAAATTCAATGTCTAATTGAAAACCAGATGCCTCGTCTAGTTTTAGATATAACTTCAGTAAGAAAGCTCAGTCCCTTAAATAATAAAATACTTATGCTGAAAATCACTTTTCTTTCCTCCCACATCCATTTTGAATTGAGTCGAGTGTGTTTGAAGGGTAAAACTCAATAATGCTTCTAAAGTCACAAACAGCATTTGAAAGGCAGCTCTGTGCTCATCTTTGAGTGCTATTGATGCTTTCAGCTGTGGCATGAAAGACCTAGAACTCTGATCTCTGGTTTTGGCAAGTCAAGTCATTCAATTCAATTTCAGAACCGTGCAGCTGTGAAGCTTTATAGTTTTTGATGTTTAAAAAGGTAAGGATTATTCCTGTTCTCTGTGATTTGTGAGCAACTGCTGCTTCTGCTAGCACACCCAGGAAGAAACCTGTCTGTCTGATGTGCACAGACTGTTACTGATACCTGCACAAACACCTGAGTAGATATTACACTTCTGGCTGGCATCTCTGGGATCAAAGCACTCTCTGGTGCTCTGCTGCCCTTTGAACAGCATTTAATTGGCCACCAGACCACATTTGAAGACCTGGGCCTGAGCTTTGCCTCCTCAGGTCATTGGGTGAATTCCGTTTAGGTCTGTAGAAAACTGCTTGGTGTTGTCAGCCTCCTTTGTAGTGGAGAGAAGGCTGTGTTGTTTTTCCCACTGCTCCTTTTCTCTTACTTGCAGAGATTCATGGTAAAGATGCTGAGCTTGCAGTCCCTTCTCTTTCTTACAACAGATTGATAGAAAGATGTTAGCATAGACCAGATGTCCTTTGTGAAGATTTCAGGAGGCCTTCCCGATTTACAGGCTCCCCAAACAGCCAATTCCCTGGGGAGGGGAGGATAGCTGATTAGTGCTAACCAGGACATGAAGCTGGGCTGCAGGGTGAACAGACAAAGCTGGCTTCGGCAGTCACTCCTCACCCACCTCCTCCCATGGTGGGAGGAGGAAATTAGCTTGTAGCCTTTTTCCAACTAACCTTTTGTGGGTCCTATCATAGGAACCCTACTTGCACTGATAGTGAGGCATTGACTGGTCACTGATGCAGACTCTGCTGGCACCAACTAGGCCAGACCTGGCTCCAGTCCAGAGCCTAATCGCCTCCTGAGATTAGTGCTGAGCCCTTCTCTTGGTTTTCAGTGCCTGGAATGGGTTGCCCAGGGAGGTGGTTGGGGCCACATCCCTGGAGAGGTTTAAGGCCAGGCTGGATGACGCTGTGGGCAGCCTGGTCTAGGGTAGGATGTCCCTGCACATGGCAGGGGAGTTAGAGCTAGATGATCCTTGTGGTCCCTTCCCACCCTGACTGATTCTATGATTTCACAGCCTGGACAGACGTTGGATGGATGAACAGTAAGGAGGTGGGGATGCTCAGAGCAACCTGAATTGACAGCAAGTATCAGGATGCTACAGATGCTATACTCACTCTGTACATAACAGGTGTGAGCAAGAGGAGGAGGAGGAAGGTGGGGCATGGGCAGGTGTTTACTATGGAAGGAAGAAAGCAAAGTCATCCTGCAGGATGGTACATCTGTGCGGAGGACTCTGCGAAGCCTCAATTTGATGATATGCTGAACGCTTGCTGTTTGGAGCTAAGGCACCTAAGATGCCTGTGCCTTGCAAGATTCCAGTCTCTCTAGCTAGAAAGCATCTTGCTTTATCTAATGCTTGTCTCTGTCTGGTTTAGCCTGTGGTGCCTGCTGAGGAAAGGTATGCATAATGAAATTACTAAATCATGCATTTGCAAATGATCAAAGTCATGCTGTTTCAGCTATGCAGAAACCCTGCTCCTCTTAAGAGACATCCAGCTAGATTCAGATATTCTTTTGGATTTTATTTTTGCTAGAAGAACTCCAAATAAAAAAAAAAATTTAAAAAAAGAGAATCTGGTTAAGGCCAGTTCTGCTCTCCTGTATGCCCAGGGCCAGATATGATCACATTCATATTCTTCTTGTGTCGCTGCAGACAGAAAATAACTTTGCAGCCTGATTTTATGCTCTAAAGAAAATCATTCACACTGTGACAGCACTTCAAAATATTTCAATCCTTATTCTGTGTATGCTGCTGGCTATGACTGCAGCTGAGGAAAAAAAAAACCAAAAACTTCACTGAATCAGTAGTAATGGGAAGGGGTAAAGTCTCCAAATCACTCCATTCCATCTTGATATTGTAACTAATCCCTCATCCCTGCTGTATCTCCAGTTTAAGATGCCTCCCCTGTAACTCCACAGTACTTCAAGTTTGGGCATCCCTGACACTGTTAGTTGCTCACATTGTGTGTGGTGAGGTGAGATGGTGCTAGGTAGACTGCTACGTATAGAATCATCTCCTGACTGGGGGAAATCTCCTGGAGGAAATGTACCCTGGAGCAACTAGTGAAGGAATTGAATCAGTTGATTAGACACTGGAATGGGCTGCCCAGGGAGGTGGTAGAGTCACCATCCTGGGGGGTCTTTTAGAAAAGATTGGATGTGGGACTTGGTGGCATGGTTTAGCTGATGTGGTGGTGTTAGGTTTTAGCCTGGGCTTGATGATCTCAGAGGTCTTTTCAAGCCTCGGTGATTCTGTGATTATAAAGACCCTTATGGTCAGAGTGTAGAGATTTCTACCCATCCACCAAGGTAAGGTCTCCCCAAAAGCATGCTGTCAAGGCTGATTGACCTAAAATGAAACCTTGTGTGCCTTTTAGAGTGACGGGTGTGCTTATGTTCCCCTGTTTATAGTCACTCGTAGGGGAATGCAAGAAACTAGTTGAAAACAAACCAAGATGTTGTTATCAAGGAGGACTCATGGAAGTGACAAGGAACTGATGGAGGCTAATGGGCTTATTTTAATGAAGGTGCTGTATTTACAAGGCAAGTGGCACAGCAAAGACAAGAGAGCTGCACCATAAGATGTTCTTCCAGGTTGATTTTTGCAGATCCTAAATACAGCCTCAGGAAGAAGAGCGGTGAATAAGTCTCTCCCTCGTAGTGCCACATGTGGGAAACTGAGTGACAACTGCAGTCTGTCTAAGAAGGCAGAGGAATTTAATTGAATAGCAGGATATCAGGTCTACATTTCAAACAGAGGAATTATCTTTCGAGGGCAAGCAGAAGAGTTTACTTTTGACAAAAGGAGTTATAAGAACTCATCTGCTTTACCATAATGGGAACTGTCACCACCAGTCTCATTTTCATAACTCAAATGTCGCTCCAAGAGACTTCAGGTTCTCATGTGCAGTTCTCCATCTCAAAACTGAAACACCTCAGCCCAAACGACAGTTGCAGTTTCAGAGAGCCACAGTTCTGCACTGCAGCAAAGGAGCTAGAGATCATATGGTTGCACTGCTGGGATGCCAGTCTTGTTCTGCAGATCAGACGCTGAAGAGCGTGTAGGGGTAATGGAGAAGGTGTTCCTCCAGCAGAATGTGTCAATCAGGGACACTGAAAATTGTAAGCTTGAGTAGCTATAAGCAGACAGCAGATGGAGATGGAAGAAAAGAAAATAATCGAATCCTGCATGAAGACAGCGACAGCTTAGGTGACTGCTCTCATTTACATTCACCTTGTAAAATGAATTTGCTAGAGATACTCTAGATATGGATTTCCACAGATGATAAAGTTAAAAAAAAAAAAGAAGTCAACAATACCTAAGCCACCCCCCCTACTCACAGCTTAGCAGCACTGCAGAGCACACTCAGCATTCAAAGAGTGAAGAGCAATTTCTTCTGTCCAAATGAGCAAAGCTGGATGGTTATGCTGGATGCCTTCAGTTTTAAAATGTTTGAGCAGAGCTTGATGCTGTTCTTTTTTTTTGTTTGTTTTGGGGTTTGTTTTGTTTTGTTTTTTTTGCACTGCACAGTGTGGCTCTTTGGGACAGGATATAACACTGCCATGGGAAAAAAAAAAACACTAACACCTTGTCAGAAATCTCACGTAGAGCTTAAACCTTTTCCCAATTAAGAGTTAATGTCACTAGTGCTCATGTTCAACCTCTTCTTTGCAGAGCTCTGCCTCATCCCCTTGGCTGCTTTCCCTCCTATTTGAACCTAAACTTCAACCAGCAGCCACGAGGGAGAGAAGAGCTCTGTGGGGTTTGGAGCCTTCAGTGCCATCTGTATGAAAAATGTCCATTCCTAAAAGGTCTGTCAAAAGCCTTTAGCAGCTGAGTAGAACAGCTTCATGTAAATAATAAATTTACCAGTCCACACTGATTTTTCTTCATTGAGAAATTCCCAGACCAAATATGCTCTTTCTACAGGTCAAAGGGTGATATTTCTAACTCTAGCCAAACTGGACTTTGAAGAACTGAACCCAAAGTCTTCCTTTCTCTGCACCATCACTGTTGTAAATAAAAACCTCACAGTGAAGACACTCCTTCCCATTTTGTTACTGATAAAACTTACTTCTTAAATAAGAAAAAAAGCTTCCCAGCTTCATAAAGCAGGGGTGGCTAAGAAGAGCAATTGCACATTAAAGGCATAGTTGTGTGCAGCTTTTAAACTCCCAAATGCTCTGATGTGCTCCCTACTCCTACTGTCTGACTTGCAAACTCAGCTTCCAGCAGACAGGAGCACACAAAGTATGTACTCCTCTCACCAAGTTCTCTCTGCTCCAATCAGACAGTGGCAGATTTGTGCATACGTTGACAAGAAATGCAGAGCACAGTGGAGCAAGGGATGAAAACACCCAAACTCTTCAGTTCAGGTGAGTCCACTCTCAAATTCCTACCTCCTGGAGGTCAGCCAAGGAGATCCTGCTCCTGCCAAGTGTTCAGTAATGTTGCTTGTTTGAGATCCATTGGCAAAGCTGGCATCAGTGATGCTATGACCTCTGCATAAAGGTGCAGGTTGAGAAGAGCCAGGCCCCAAACAGACTTGCAGTAGTGTTGCCTCAAGTAACATTGCTCAGCCAAGTTGATGGAGATGAATGAATTTAACATTTATTCACGAATGCATTCTTAACATCTCTTTCACTGACAATAACAACACAATTGGCATTTCAAAATACAGACAAAAGATATCAAATACCAAAGAGACATCCTATTGAGGGAGAGGAAATCACATTGACTTGACTCCAGAAATAAAAACTGAATACTTCAAATATTTCTCTCTGTACCACCGATACATCTGAAGGTTTTTTTTCAAACAAAAATACTCTTCTATTTTCCTTTCTTTTTGTTTAAAGTATTGATTCCATTTCTTTGTCATGAAGGTGGAGTGAACGGCGCTGACTTTCATTCTCCAGCTGTCCTGAGGAAACAAACCTATTGACAAAGAGGTGATGGTGACCAGACCTTGGCTAAGTAAGCTTTAATAATGTATAATGATGATTTTAAAGCTCTTTCCCAACCTTAATCATCCTATGATTCTAATGTATTGTCTGAACCTGTGTCAGAGCCCAGTCCACGTTTTATATGATCTTGGCCTCAAATCCCTGTAACAAAGTGGTGGCACGAAGCTGTGTGGTTCTCAGGCTGTCAACAGCAGGGTTACTGATGAACCTCAACGGTCCAGATCTTGCAGAAGAGTCACCCTGAACCCCTTCAAATAGTAGGAAACTAATTTTCAGCAATTTCTCTCCAAGTTGTACATCTTACTAGCACTGTGTAGGTTTTTTTTGGGTGTGTGGCACAAGCCTTTCTGTCCTGCTCCAGATCTCCCAGCCTTTCTGCACCTGCATCTCTCCTTTGGGCTTCTTCCTTCCCAGCCGGATCTGATGAGGCTTGCACTCCTTTTTTTCCCCCGATTCTTGTCTGTACAAGAGATGTCCTAGATACCAGGTTAGTTCTGAATACCAGACATCCTACATCTGCAGGAAAAAGGGGGGCCGTGTGGTTATTTCCCTTGTCGCCGTTAAGTGCGTTGTGCTCTTTGTATTCAAACACAGCACTTGACCTTTCTTAGACAATTTATCTCCCTCATTCTTTTCTCTTATGGTCTCCCACAGCAAGGGCCCAGAAGTTATCTAATAAACATGGATGTTATGACATCCTCCCACAATAACTCTAAATATCACACAGGAAACATCACCTAATAAATGATATAATTACTGCAAAAATGAAAACCAGCACTCCTGAAAACACGCAGCGAATTGACCTTTATCTTGTACAAATTATTTCCTCTTTATTTTATTTTATTTTTTTTCTTCTTTGAGTGCTATGTGTTTGGCCACGCTCTGCTCTTCAAGCCCTTGTGCTCATGTGCAAAAAAAAATGTCTATCTGCAGGCCACAGACATATAAAGGGCTGTCATTCTGAGCTGCCATGGGTCCACCCAGTTAATTTCTTCCCATTGTAGTGGGTGGAGTGGCTCCACAGATCCGCTCATACACACACCCTTTCTTTTTTTTGGTACTGTTAATTATTTCAAGCTACTCTTCAGGTCGGTAGCATAGCTTATTACTGTGGGGAAAAAAAAAAAAAGGAAAAAAAAAAAAGGGCAGTTTCTCCCCTTCCGTGGTGACTGGGAAGTTATGGAAAGCTTTTTAGCTTGATTTATTCCAACTTCTGCCGCGTCTTGCTGATTTATCTATTATGCCCTAAAACCAGGCCAATTAAACCCAGCGGTTAAGCCAGGCAGAGGGAAGGGCACGCATTTCCCTACCCGAAAGGTGTATTTGAAACGAAAAGGCAGGCTTGAAGCCGGTAAACGCTGTCTCTTGCTTTGAACTGGGGAGGGTGCGGTACAATTATCATTGCCTGTTGTCGGGGGGGGGGGCTCCGCTTGGCTTTGTTACCGNCGGGGGGGGGGTGCTCCGCTTGGCTTTGTTACCGCACTCAACTCGACACGGCGCAGCACAAAGGAGAAGGCTGCTCCGGCAAGCGCTGCGGAGATGGAATGGCTGAGTGCTGTATTTTAATAATCGGCCTCGTTCACATCAGCCAAGCCAGCCCCAGCCAAAGTGGAGAGCGGTTGTTGGCCAACCAAAACACAGCTGTTGTGGCTGGTTTTGAAGTCTACCAGCCTTTCTGCTGCCCCTTTTTCGGAGATTAAGCTTAATCTGCTGTATGTGAGGCTTATGTCACCTTATTTAAGAACAGTTTCACTGACAGGCTCAGAGTTTTGTTGTTGTTTTTGGGTTTTTTGGGTTTTTTTTTTCCCCTTCTCTGTCTCATCTTTTGTGGCTTCTGACAGGGAAACAGCTTTAGCAGAAACGTACCCAAGCAAAAAGCAAAGCTGTGTAAAACCTGTGTGGTACTGCCACGCAGCCAGCAGCCAGGTCATGGCGGTGCAAACGGCCCAGGGAATCTTAGGCTTTTTGGAGAGAAGTGCAAGCTGATGTTTTGGTATGCTCTCAAAACTGGGATACGATCAGCATTAGAATCATAGAATCAGTCAGGGTTGGAAGGGACCACAAGGATCATCTACATGCAACCCCCCTGCCATGCCCAGGGACACCCTACCCTAGGTCAGGCTGCCCACAGCCTCAGCCAGCCTGGCCTCAAACATCTCCAGGGATGTGGCCCCAACCACACCCCTGGGCAACCTGTTCCAGGGTCTCACCACTCTCATGGTGAAGTACTTCTTCCTCACATCCAATCTGAATCTCCCCACCTCCAGTTTTGCTCCATTCCCCCTAGTCCTGTCACTACCTGATAGCCTACGCATTTGGTGTGATTTGAGCCAATGGGCACATGCACAGAACAGAAGCTGTATTTTAATCTGACTTTTATGTCCATTTTTTCACCCTACTCTGAAACCCAAGTGAAGTCAAAGGGTGGGTGAGGAGGCAGTTGTCTAATCTGTATGGATCAAAATTTCATAAAATACAAAGTGAGTTACAGCAAAAGGAAGCAGCTGAGACTCCTCAGCCTGCCTCTTTCTGTGGCCTCATCTGTGCTGTGCAAGATCTGTGCAGATTTATAAGTAACTCTGCTCCACTGCCAGGAAGCTCATCACATTGGTTTATCCAGAAGGGCTTCTGTATCAAAGATAGCCTCTGGCATGTGGGTTACATTTCAGGTCTGCTTTTAGAAAAGAGCTGCTCCAAGAGAAGCTGAATGCCTGTCTTCAGGTCTGTGATTATTGTAGAAGTCTGGATTTGAAGGGTTTTTTTTGTATTGCCTGCATGTCACAGCACTTTTCGAATGACTTCTGGTTGCTGCCTCAGTTGAATAAGTTTACTGGAAGCACCAGAAAAAAGAGGAATCTTCCACCCTTGCTTCTTTTTCATTTTATAATTATCTGCTGTTTCTCTAGAGTCGCTCTTTTATGTTTCGCTCTGGCCTGGATGTACCCAGCACCTTGCAATTAAAATGAATGGCTCTATACAGTTCACAGTCTAGGATGGCAAGCTGCAAAACCCTTGCTCATTAGAGCAATCCCACCGGAGTGAATAAAGCTGTTTTGCATCAGGGCTGCTTGCTCGGTGGAGTTTAGTAGGTTCTGACCTTAAGTTACATGCTTTAAAGCAGCAGCAAAACGTTCTCTGACTCACGGTTAATAGTATAATTGCTAATGAGCTGAATCTCTAAAAAAAAATATAAAATAAAACATCCAAATATGTTTATACAATATTCAGAAAACTTTCATTCCCAAAGGGAAGGAGTAGTTGTACTTTGAACATCAATTGTGTTTTGGCCTGGAGGTGTCCTATGCGCAGTGCCAAAAAAGTAATAATTATAAGGGACATGGTTGATGTAAAACTAAATTTATTTGCCATTCCTTACCTGTGCTGCTCAGCAATGCAGGGAGGTGTTCAGAGTGAAGGGTGTTCCTTAACAAGTTTGTTTTGCACCAATTGGGCTCTTTGTTCTTTCTGCAGTGCTCAGTTTTTAAGTTTTGGGGTTTGTGTTTTTTGGTTTGTTTTTTTTTTCCTGGTTTGTTTTCTAGTTTGTGTTCGATCACTCAGTGTTTCTGTGCTGCATGTGTTCAGAATTTAAAAGACATCTGCTTCACTTCAGCTGTATCCCCCACTGTCAGTCTTCACTTCCTCCTGTTATGTGCATGCTAAAATATTGCTGGCATGAATATGCAAGGAAAGTAAATGCAAAGCCAGCACCACAGATAATTGCTGATCCTTTCAAAGTGCCCAAACCCCCTCACAAAGTCTTTGAGGCAGAAGCTGTTAAGCAAGACAGACTAAGATTCGACTGCTCTCTTTGCAAGCAACTAGAGCAAGCATCTGCAATTACTTTCTGAAAACATTAAGTTTTCTCTCTCTTTGGTGAGAATTACAAATCGATTATGTGCAATGTGCTTGGTATATTTTATTTTAATGAAATCCTGCTTCACATAGCATTTGGATTATATCAGCTGCCTTGTTAGACCACTGGCATCAAGGGATAGTGACAGAGTGGCACAGCTAGGGTCACATGGCAGGTGCTGCAAGTAAGCCTGTACAGTTTGCTGATGATTTGTTTTATTGGTGCTCTCCTTGAATGGATGATGCTGCAAGTAACTCACCAAAAATCACAACTCACTTGGTGGCCAAGTGCTTGCAAGGAGAATTGCAAGAGATCTGCATTTAAAATGCATTTGAAAATGCACAGTTTGCTGATTTGTTTTATTGGTGGTCTCTCTGAATGGGTGATGCTGCAATTAACTCACCAAAAATCACAACTCACTTGGTGGCCAAGTGCTTGCAAGGAGAATTGCAAGAGATCTGCATTTAAAATGCATTTGAAAATGCACAGTTTGCTGATTTGTTTTATTGGTGGTCTCTCTGAATGGGTGATGCTGCAATTAACTCACCAAAAATCACAACTCACTTGGTGGCCAAGTGCTTGCAAGGAGAATTGCAAGAGATCTGCATTTAAAATGCATTTGAAAATGTATAGTCCTGAGCCCGTGGCCAGGTGTGACCCTCTCTTGCCAGTGTCAGATCAGGCCAGACTGGGGCCGAGCTGCATTAGCGTGTAGGTTGTGCAGAGCAGACATGCCCTGTCCAGATGTTGGCCCCCTTCCATGGTGAGCCTTGGACGGAGAGGGGAGAGTCAAGTCCCAGCCCTGCGTTTGTGTGTGGAGGGCTCAGCGCCATGCTCCTGCAGCCCAGCGGCTCCTGGCCCAGAGCCGGCTCACATCTGGCCAGTTGCAAACTCAGCCAGAGGAATTTAAAGCCATCTGCACCCATGGCCCGTAACTGTTCAGGGTGCAGTTTGAGGTTAAAGCTAAAACAATCCTTTTTCTAGGAACAATGCCCTGGGCTAGGCCTGTCTGATCCAGAAGATTTGATGTTCTCAAGCAAAAAAAAAAAAAAAACCAACCCAACAAATCAGCTTTCTTTACTTCAAAGCTATGTCTTCTCCTCACTCACAGGGGTCACAGCAAAAAGGTCTGCACATCCCAGCCACAGCCCAAAGGTTGTGTGATTGCCTGCTCTGTCACTGAACTCCTTGCAGAAAGTCCAGAGAGTGGAGAAACAGCCAAAAAGCAAAATGCCATCAGAAACTGTGAGGTCAGCTTGAGTAGCAGATACACTTGAGAAAACCACAGCCTGCTCGTAAGGGCTGCTCAGGCTGGAGTGGAGCCAAGCTGGTGTCTGCCAGGGAGCCATCCCTTTCTCTGCGATGGAGGCAGGGAGGAGACAACAGAACAAGGGCAGTGCACACTTCCTAAGATTCCAAAGGGCATTGTGAAACAAAAACTATAAATATTTAAGTTGTGTAAATGGTCAAAAGCCAATGGAAAGCGCTCTGCAAGAGTCAGGCCAGTCCGCCCGATGCAGCTGGCGGTCAGCAGGCTTTGTAGCCAGCAGATCAATGACCTTCAAAGGAACATCCTTCCACTGACAATTTACTTGTGACTGACCTCAGCCACACATCCTTCTGCATGGTTCCTCTGAGCTCGCTGGGCCAGCATGTCTTGTGCAGGACATTTAGGGGAATCTGTTATAGCCAAAGCACTGACGAGAGGCAGGCTGAGTCCCAGCAGAGCAGCACTGCTGGTGGATAAAAGCTCCTTTTCCCCAAGGGCTGGCTGTTTTGTCATAGCTGTGCTACTTCTTTTTGGATTTCTTTTTTTAATTCAAATCTCTTTCAGCCCGGGTTTGTAATTGTTCAGGATAACTAGTTTGCTGGTTTGGTTCTGTTTTCTTTCTTTCTTTCTTTTTTTT
>VWZI01002422.1:0-14597 GCA_013396835.1 Psilopogon haemacephalus
TAATGTCTCTTCCAACCTAAACCATTCTATGATTCTATGATCTATTCTACTCCTGTCCATATTTACACTGATTTCTATGCTGTGTTCAAGGTATGTACAGAAAGAGTCCCTTTCTGGGGAAAAATGGATGAGATGTTAACAGAATTCCAGTGTGGCAAAAGGAAAAATGGCAAGTAAGCTTATGTATTACTAGGCAAGGAAAATTTGCTGTGGGATGGGTGGCTTCTCATCATGTTGATGGTGGTTCAGCAGGAGAATGGAATAACTGGTCTGATGAGTTAGCAAAGCTAGCAGCTGTGCAAAAGGGAGAAATTACAGAAGATTGGGAATTTCCACTAGAATGATTGCATGTAACGTGCAAATACAAAGGAGACAAGGATCTGTATCATGAAGCCTGTGGCCAAGGCTGGGCTGTTACCAGAGAAATGTGCAAGACCTGTCAATAATGCCACATATGGTTTGGGAGTTTCTGCCCCCCAACTAGATTTACAAGACTAACTCAGCTGGCTGGAAGTTAAAGAATGAAGCTATATTTACAGCGTGCACAAATATACAAGCATATATACATATATTTACAGTAATATGCAAGTTAAAAGTAATACAGAAATTAAAAATCCCTCCTGAACAGGCAGACTGCCCCAGAGGGCTCCTGACAAACCCCCTTCTTTCCTTCCCCTCAGAAATAACCAGATAAATCTCTGTATAGCTCAGGGGATAAATCTGCAGAGATCTGAGGTGAGATGTCAAAAGCCAACAAGGAGGTTAGAGGAAATGGTTAGATTGGGTTACATAGGTTTCATGCAAAGGAGTTAAGGTAAGATGCAACCAGACACACAGACCAACGGAGAAGTGAGAAGTGAGTGCCTTATCTTATATTTTGACTATTTATGCCCTTCAGGAGAACAAATGTCTGATATTGGCATCACGATTATTTTTTTTCTTTTCACAGCCAAGGATCTCATTTCTTTCATCAAAATATTACAATTAGCCTCAAACCAGCACAAGCTTGAAAGACATCCCTTAGAGGATGACCCATTGCATTTACAAGAGGGCAAAAGTCTTGTGGGAGGCCTGGCAGGTGGACTGTATTGGCCTCTCTAAGAGATCAGGAGATAAACATTTTGTGTTGGTAGAAGTGGAAATAACACCAGGGCTAGTCTAAGCAGAAGCTTTTAACAGGGCTACAGGAGAAAACACCGAAAGTGTTGCAGGAATGATTTGGAACTTTTCCAAAGCCAGAAGAAATACAGTCTGATAA
The DNA here is from genome assembly GCA_013396835.1 of Psilopogon haemacephalus. Classification (NCBI taxonomy): domain Eukaryota; kingdom Metazoa; phylum Chordata; class Aves; order Piciformes; family Megalaimidae; genus Psilopogon; species Psilopogon haemacephalus. The sequence goes on from VWZI01002422.1 coordinate 1,259, forward strand.
CAGCTCTCACTTCACAGCCAGAGTTGTACACGACTGGCCAAGAATTGAAGGAATTAAATGAACCTTTCACACCCCATATTATCCTTAAGATAATGGGATCATAGAAAGAAGCAATGGTTTCTTAAAACTGCTTTTGAAATCACATGAGGGTAATTGGGATGCCCGCTTGTGGGAAGTTGTAAATGACAGATAGGGGGCAAATGAATGCCCAAAAATCACCACCTTAAAGCTTCAACTCTAGTCTCCTCATTAAAGGACCAGATAATTCTAAGAAACCATCTCACTTCCCAGGAGAGCCTGTTCTGGTGGAACTTCCCACCATAGGAAGCATGCCACTGGTACTAAAAAACACAATGCATATGCATGAGTAGCCTCTGATGCCCTGGGCAAGGAATATTGGATAAATACACACTGAGCAATTCCATCATTTAAATTTTGCCTCTGAGAGGCAAGCTCTCTTGTTTTTCTTTTGCAGGAGAACCCTGAAGGACCCTGAGAAGTGCACTGACAGCACCTGGATGACAAATTTTAAAATTACCAATTGTCTAATTGGTCTGATGATTGGACTGGTAATATTTTTCTGCATCTTACCACTGACCTGTAACCAAAAGAATGATGAATGGCATTGGTCTGAAACCATTCTCTAGAACCAAGGTCTCTAGAGCCACTGACTCTCTAGGTCATTACCCCAAAGATCATCTCCCAACTTTGTAATGCATGACACTAGAGTGTATGGCCTACTGGAATGGGAATGGGACAGAAAGGATCACATCAGTATCCTGACTGGACTAGTTAGATAAAAGATTCAGGTAGGATGCAAAAAAGTAGAAGGATCTCTTTATGAAAGAGCCTCCTCAATTACAGTTGCTGGAAATCTTTTTGATCCAAATTTAACAACCAAAATTCACCCCAACACCACTGCAGAACTTTGTCTTTCTATAGATTAGAAATATGACAAGCAAGAGTCCCTCATCATGTGTTGGCACCAAAAATATGTTGGTAACTACACCCTCAATCCAAGTACCTACTATGTTGAAATCACCAGATTCTGTGGGAACAAGAAAAGTGACTTGGTACAACTTCACTTTGACTAAGGCTCTCTGTGTGGTGTGCAATTGGCAAATTTATCCACCAGATCAGTCTGGCCAATTAAGCCTAATATTCGAATTCAAAATAAATACCACAACAAAGCCTCCAGTGATGCTTGTTGCAGTAGACATGCATCACAGTGTGGATACTCTCTTTGTACTAACTGGCAAAAGTGAAGTTTTACCTTCTTTCACAGTGGCACAGGGTGATAACATCACAATACAATGCAGACTGATTACTGAATCCCTTTTGGAACCCACAAAGAGTTATGGAACTGGACTGCAAGGCCCTGTGTTGTCATGAAAAAATCAAAGCCGAGATTGCTGGCTAAATCTGACTACTGTACAGTGTTCCCGCAAGGTCATGTATAGTAAAAACAATACAAGATACTGGGGAGAACTTACCTCCTATAGGTGATCCTGCTCTGGCAGGGGGGTTGGACATTTTGTGATTCTGTGACTCTGAAAATAGATGTTGTAATACCTACTACCCAACCAAATATTGTGCTTAGTCCTAAGATTTTTTCAAATTGGGCTATATGCAATGAGAAATACAGGCCAACAACAAATGTTGTTCAGTCCAGTATGGTCCTAAATTGAGTTGCTGATGCAGAATAATGTTTCTGAGATTCAGACAGCTTGCTCACATTTCCTAAAAACATCTTATGAGAGGTAGACAAGCTTGATGAGGAAACAGATTCCTTCTAAGAAACAAATGCAGAGGGACCTAGCTGAGCTGGTGTTTTGCACAGAGGATTGGGAGTTATAAATAGTATTGAGTCAGAGGTACTGATAAACAAATTGGCTACTACAACTAGTGATCTGGCTAAATTGCAACAGCCTCTGCAATGTTCCCCATTGTCTTTGGAATCTAACCAGTGGCTGCTATCAAATGTATTACCAAAATGTGAAAAAGTGAAAGGTCATTAATTGATTGTAGAAGAACTCAGTGTGATCCAAAATAACCTCTCTCTGGCTCTCAGTTGTATCCATGCTCAGCTGTGGATGCAGTCAGTAGCTGCCTCAATCATAAGAGAAGGAGAAGAAGGCACCTTTGCTACTGAAATTAAAAAAATAGTTTGAGACAGTGCCATTGACTTTGAAAGAGAACTCCAATCCTGGTGGACCTTGGTAAATTTCACTTACCACCCTGACACCAACACAGCTACAACTTTCTTGTTAACCATATATGATGTGTCAATATGCTCGATTTACCTCATCGTTGCATTAGGATTATACCACAATGGAGCTGTACTCTATCCTTTTGAGCATAGAGTATGGGCCCAAAAGGTGGATAAGAAATGGCAAACTGTGGATTTAGAATCTTGTATTGTATGAGAACAAGGTTTCATTTGTAGAGTAAAGCAATCGGAGCTCAAGATATTTGTTTGAACACTGAACAGAATCTTTGTCAATTTGAGCTTCATCCTGATGAAAAACCTGAAACAGTGCTTGTGTATATTGGCAAAGGATGTGTATGTTTCAGGACTGCTTGTGATTTTGTGTCTGTAGACAATGTGGGTGTAAACAGTAAGAATCATTCAAACTTCTGTGCTTGCAATTTCACTGAGATCCCTGGATGTGATTTTTCTTATACAGCCCCAGTCATGTCCCACCAGCTTTTGCAATCTGACTACACACTGATTTATGAACTGTTGTCGGTAACCATTGGGATAAATCTCACTTTACTAGGCAACTGCTACAACACCAATATTTTATCAGACAGAAAACCTTGTTCATCACAACATGGAAGAAATACAGCATGTTTTGAAAAGGGTTGAAAACGGTGCAGAACATAGATGGTGTGACACAATTTTCAGATGGTTGCCTACTTCTACAGGCATGGTGAACAAGTTGTGTCACCCCATCATTGCTCTTGGGTTTGAGCTGGTTTTTTCTGTCGGTGATATTGTATGTTATGAATTGGAGAATGATGAATCAGATAACAAATTTGGCATCTGTATTTGATGCATATTATCTACTCAATGTTCCATCTAATATTGACATCCCCAAGTTTATCAATACCAAAATTGATTGAGATGGAAAATTATTTAATATCAGAAGATTTATTTTGATGTATATTTAAAACTCCTTGATGTGTTTTATAATTGTTTGATAAAATAATAAGAATACTTTTTAAATTATTTTTGCTCTCTTCCTGTTACTTTTCCTTTTCTACTTCTCTCATCTGTCTATCTATCTGTTTCTCTCTCTCTCTGGCTCATGCTACCATCATGCAATTCCAGTGACAACACTGAGACAAGGAGGGGTGTAGGGAGCAGTCTAAAGAGCATCATTGTCATCAGGAATTGGAACCCCCATGCCCCAAGGACTTGGACTGATATTCAGGCTAACATCTTAACATGCGCATTGCAGCAGCCTACTTGATAATAAGTTATTGATTAAGTTACTGTGAGAGACTCAATCTTGTCCCCCTTGTTCATGTAACTCAACAAAGATAAAGATCATCTTTGCTCAGTTCGTTTGCTGAAATGCCCAGGAATGTGTATAGAAGTGAGGGGAAAAGCCCACTGCCAGTGTTGGACCTCTGCAGGCACAAGGGTTCCTGGAATGTGCAACAATTTTTGTGAATAACCTGCCTAATGGGTCAGCTCTGCCCACCGATAACACGCCTGGCAGTCACTTATTCAATAATGTGACTAGAACAGCCAAGGGGAGCTGTGAAAAACTGAATAAAAGACACTGGGCCTATACCGGCTTTGGTGAGTGTGCGAGACGGGGAGTGAATGGAAGAAGACTTCACCATGGATATCCAACCTGGAAATAGCAGCCCAAGAACCCTCTCTGCATCACTACCACCAACCACCATGCTGTGACCTGTGTTTTGCCTGCTGTAAGAAGAAAAAAATAATCCCAAAGAAGAATTCCCCAAAAAAGAGTTCTACTAAAGACATCACTCACCAGAAAACCATTCCTGGGCAATACAAACTGACAAGAACTTGGTCTTTGGAAACCCCATCTCTCTCCTGCTCCTCTCTGGCCAATGGTAATATAATCCCTTTCCTTCTCTCCTCTCTTCCTCCACTTTTCCCTCTCTCTCTCTTCCCATCTCTCTCTTTCTCTGTTTCATTTACTTTATCCTTTAATAAATAGTCTCTCTTCTGATATCTTGTCTCTCTTGTACCTTAATTCCAGAAGATGGAAATATATAAGAACAAATCTATCTCCTCTGGACCAGGACAGTTACTGAGCCTATACAGTGGAATGCAGTCTTCATGGATTTGCAGTGCAGGCCTTGCAGGAAGAGACCTGCCTGGTACCAATGGTCTGTACCTGCCAAATATGATGGACAAATCCACTGTCCATGATTGTTGCTTCAGAACAAAGGAACATAACTTCTGCCAAAAGGGACTGATGCCCTGGTGTTGCAAAGGAAACCGTGAATCTTAGTGAACTTTGCTTATTATAATGTCATTATAATATGAAAACACACCTCCTGGCCTAAGGCTACCTGCCTCCAAGGCAGATGATGCCTTGGGCTCACCTTCTTGGGCCCAGACCACACCTCAGTCACCCCACCTTGGTCATGTGTGGAAGCCTTACTCATGGGGGGCATGAGGCGTAGAGAGATGCAGAGTTCAGACATCAGCAGGTATGAAAGTGATTATAAAAGATGTCTCCCTAGCAACAGGACAAGAAGAAGAAGAAGCAGAATTTTCCCACTAGGAACAAGGAACAAGAAAAGATCAGAAGGGCCAGCAGGACTGGACCTGGGACCAGAGAGATGTCTTTGGACCCTTGCACTGGTGGTAGCTATAAACCTCTTTATCTCTTCTGTCTTCACTTTACTCTGTTTTACATTTCCCCTTTCTCCTCTCACTTTTCTCTACATCTTATGGACAAACAATAAATTTTACTGTTGACTGAAGTGAACCCCCTGGTGTGATTGCCTGAGTTTTTGCACTTTGAGATCACACTAATAAACCATCACAAGTACACTGGATGATGACAGTCGTTCAGCAAAGCTCTCACAGAACAGCAGGGCTACCAACACCAGGAAAAAACACACAGCCGTTTTCTCTCTAGGCATATTACCAAACAAAGGAAACATTACAAAACAAAGCAATGCTGCTAGTGAGCCGATGACCAGCACAAAAGCTTGTATCTTACCTAAAGAAGGCTTAAAGCAAAGCTGCGTTTATGTTATAATTTCCCATCCAAAAGGTCTGTGGTTTGTCCTTGGCTGGAGGCCAAATGCCAATCAAAGACACTATCACTCCCCTTCTAAGATGGATGAGAGGGAAGATATAACAAAAGTAATAATATAGAAGCTATTTAATAATAATAATAAGCACAAGAAAAAGGCCTCATGTGGAAGCAGAAGCAAAAAAAAGATGCTACTCTCTGCTTCCTATCAACAGAGTGGTCAGTCTTGTCCTTGATATGCCTAAGGACAGTGCCAAAGAGTTGCTCCATTACCTTCCCAGGGGTGGAGGTGAGGCTGACTGGTTTACAGTTACCTGGGTCTTCCTTCTTACCCTTTGTGAAGACTGGAGTGATGTTTCCCTTCGTCCAGTCAACAGGCACCTCTCCTGTCCTCCATGACTTACCAAAGATGGTGGAGAGTGGTTCGACAATGACCTCCATCAGCTCCCTCAGCACCTGTGGGTGCATCTCTTCAAGATCCATGGATTTATGGATGTCCAAATCAATTAAATATTCCCTAACCCAGTCATCATCAACACAGTCCTCATCAACCAAGGAAAAATCCTCCTTTGTTCTGTCTTCCTCTGGGGCCTCAAGGGTCTGGCACTTTTGAGGACAGTCTTCACCAGTATAGACAGAGACAAGGAAGGCATCCAGTAACTCCATGTTCTTTGTATCCTCTGTCACCAGAGCATCCACCTCATTCAGCAGAGGGCCTACGTTGCCTCTAGTGTTAGTTTTTCCTGCAATGTATTTGGAAAAGCCCTTTCTATTTTTCTTTACCTCCCTTGCAATGTTGAATTCCAAGGAGGCTCTGCCTTTCCTAGTTGACTCTCTACATCCTCTGACAACAGTCTGGTACTCCTCTCAAGTGGTCAGCGTCTCCTTCTACAATCTGCATACTCTCTTCTTCCACTTAAGATTGTCCAGCAGTTCCCTACTTAACCGTGTGAGTCTCCTGTCTCCCTTTCTCGATTTCCTATTTGTTGGAATGCTCTGATCTTGAACTTGGAAGAAGGGGCCCTTGAATTTTAACCAACTATTATGGGCCCCTTTGCCTTCTAGTACCCTGTCCCATGAGATTTCCCCTAGCAATTACTTGAAAAGGCCAAAGTTGGCCCTGCTGACTTCCAAGGTTTTCATCCTGCTTGGAATTCTGTTCCTACCACACAAGATCCTGAACTCCACCATCTCGTGATCACTGTAGCCAAGGCTGCCTGCAACCTCCACTGCTTCAGCCAGTGGTTCATCCACCATATGTATCAAGAAGTTATCATCAGTGTACTGAAGAAACCTTCTGGACTGGCGTTGACTGGCTGAGTAGCCCTTCCAGCAAATATCTGGGTAGTTAAAATCCCTAATGGTAACCAGGGCCTGTGATTGCAAGAGGCTGTAGAGGCTGTAGAAGGCCTCATCAGCTTCCTTGTCCTGATCAAGTGGTCTTTAATAAACACTCACAGCTTTATTACCCATGATAACTTTCCCTTTCATTTGCACACACATGCTCTCAACTCACCCCTCATCCACCCCTGAACAGAACTGAAGACATTCTAGTTGCTCCCTCACATAAAATGCAGCTTCATCACCTCACCTTGTTGACCAGTCTTTCCTAAAAAAGACATAGCCATCCATGACCACATTCCAGTCATGTGAGCTGTCCCACCACATCTCTGTAATTGTCACCAGATCATAACCCTGTGACCACACATGGATCTCTATTCCTCCTGTTTATTCCCCATGCTGAATGTGTCAGTGTACAGGCATTTCAGGGAGCAATCTGAGCATGCCAATTCTACCCTGCAGGGTGGGATGCCTTCTGGTCTGCATTAATAGTAAAATGCTGCCCCACTGGTGAAAATCCAGCAACAACCCTATCTCTGTTTGATTCTAGTTTAAAGCTCTATGAATGAGCCCTGCTAGTTCTTGTCCTAGGATCCATTTCCCCTTGTGAGATAAGCCTTTCCCACATACTACGCTCAGTACTTGTGTCCTATAAAACCAGACATTGTCAAAGAACCCAAAACCCTGTCTGCAGCACCAGTCTTGGAGGCAGACTGGATTCTTCTACTCCCTTTTATATCATGGCTGAAAGGAGGGAACTTGTGCTCCAATCTCTTTCACCAACTGTAGTGGTTTAGCAGTTACCTGCCCCTCCCCACCTTTTATAAACCCCGGCTAAGACTCAGAAAACACTGGAAGTTAATGAATGAAGCTTTATATTTACAGCAATGCACAATATACAAGCAGATATTTACAAGGTATAACAGATATTTACAGATATATACAATGAAAAGGTAATACAGACACCACACTCCTCCCAGAGACCAAAATCCACAAGAGAGGGCAAACAAACACCCCCTACCACCTTTCCCCCCTTCCCCAGTCTTATCTCACCACCTGTTGATGCTGCAGATAAGCTGAAGTAGATCAGTCAGGGGCATTAGTGGCAGGGAAGTATTTAGTAGAATTACTCTGAATTAGCTACCAAGACAAAGAGACACAGGAGACCATGCAAGAGAAGCAGTTGCAGCGCCAAACAGTCAGAAGCCATCTGCTATCTGGTTGTTTTCAGAACAGTTCTTAAAAACAACTTTTTTTTTTTTTTTTCTTTCTCAGTAAAATTTGGTGAAGTGACACACTGTGTTTACCTCTCTCAGCTAATAGTCTAATTTCTCACTCAAATTCTCCAATTAGCTCAAACCAATACAACCAACCCTCCCAAGTCCTTGAAATCTCTCTTCATTCCTCTCAGATTATGGGATGCAGCTTCCTCCCCACCTGTCTGAAGGATCAGTAATGGATAATAGTTTGGCAACCACACCATGCTGGGAAGTTCCATAGTAGTATCTCTGATTCAGGCTCAAGGAAGACTGCAGACTTCCTTATGATAAGCGCCAGTCCTACATATTGGGCCCTCTGTTCCTGCTAGGAGTGAGTCCTAACGACTCTCTTCTCTTCTTCCTTGTGGAAGAAGTTGCAGTATACACTCACACCCTGCTATGGTCATGAATCTGCTTCATTTAAGCTTCTGTCTTCCACCTAATAGGGGTAGGACACAGCAGCCTTTCAATCTTATGTTCTATCTTCATCCTTGTGTACTTGTCCTTCTGTTTCTAAAGTCCCAAATGGGCAATTGAAAAGATGGGAGAGATCAGGGTGGGGGTCACCTGCCTCTCCAGAGAGACCAGCCTCTATTTCCCCCATCTCTTAGGTCTCCTTCTTTTTCTGGGCAGCATGAGGGCATGAGTTCCCCTGTTTCCTGTGCACCTACTGCCCCTCCCTCAAGAATGGCAGGGACAATAGAGTCTGACTCCACCAGCTAGCTCCCTCATGCATTCCCTGATAGTCCTCAGTCTGTTGACCTCTTCTTTCAGCTCAACCACCAGGCTGAGCAGGTCATTGACCTGCTCACAGCAGACACAGATGTAGTCCCTGCAGTTTGCCATAACGGAGAGACTCTGGCACTCCCTGCCACCAGTCACCTGGACACCTGCATGTTTACATAGGATCTCTGCCTGGGTCACTACAATTCTTCTGACAGCTTTAAGCTGAGTAATAACCATTGCTGTTCCTGTTGCGATTATCAATTTTAATTACAATTAATAATCGTGGGGGCTCCAGGAATAGTTCCCCGGGGTTCTTTAGATGTTCGATTGGCAAGAATAAATACACGAAGTCACTTAAAACACAGAATTGAACAATTTAAACAGTCAGAACTTAGGAAACAGAGAGCCTAACACAAAAGCAATCCTAACCGCGCCTGGAAATACCCACGAAATGCACGCTTAGGTACAGAGTCTTCCCGAGAAAGAGGAAAGAAGGAGGATTTGTCCCAAATAAAAGAGAAAAAGAGATTTTTGCCTTGCCACGGTTGCAATATGCTGATGATGCCGCTGCTGCTGCTGGCTCGCTGCAAAGCACGTGGCCACTGCTGGACAGGGTGCTGAGGCGTGTGTTCCTCACAGCGGTGGAGAGAGAAGAACCGAAACTAACGGCCGTTGCACCCCCTTAAATACCTCATTAGGAAAGCATGGAACTGACCAATAGGCACTTAGCATCCATTTTCTGGCCAATTGGTTCAAAAGTCCTGTGCCCAGAGGTGGGTTCCAACACACTAAGAGACAGTACAGATCACCTGACTGGTGCGTGTGACTTGTGCGTGCAGCCCAAGACTTCCTGGTTCCAGAACCATGTGGTGTGCCCCCCTGCAACCCACCTCTGGACCTTAGAACGGAAGGGGGAGGGGAACCTCAGGAAGTGAACCAACTGTGGGTAGTAATTATGCCCATATCAGGACAGTTCCCGGCTGTGTAGCTTACCTGGTGAAAACTTCAGTGACATGACCTGATGACTCAACACCCTCCTTTCACTTCCCCAAGAATTGAAAGCTCTATTGTTTTATGATTACTGTGCCCCAGACAGCCTCCAGCCATCACTTCACCCACAAGTCCTGCTCTTTTCACAAGTGGTAAATCCATCTGGTTCCTTCACCAGTTGCATCAGGAAGTTATCCTCTACACACTCTAGAAGCCTTCAGGACTGTTCTCTGCTTGCTGTATTGCATTTCCAGCAGACATCTGGGAAGCTGAAGTCCCTTAATAGGACAAGGGGCATCGATTGTGAAACCTCTCCCAACTGCTTATAGAATATTTTGTCCACCTCTTCGTTCTGGTTGGGTGGTTGATAACAGGCTTTCACCACAACATCAGATTTGTTGGCCTTTGGTGCTTATCCACAGAAACTCAAATTCATCAACACTCTCATTAATTTGTAGACTTTTATATGTATTCCTAATATAGAGGTCCTCATCTTCTACTGGTAGCCACTGATTGCAGTACTCCAGTCATGTGAGGCATTCCACCACTTTTCTGTGATGGTAATTATATCTTAATTTTCCTGTTACACAATGGCCTCCAACTCCTCCTGTTGCTTCCCATACAGCATGCATTCGTTCCCACTTCAACTGGTTAATTGTCCTGTCACATTTTGAGGAGACAGGCTCTAAATCCTACCTGACTGCACTCAAATATTTCTGTAGTTTTGAACCTATTACTACCCTTCGTATCTTTGCTACCATATGGATCACCATCCTCCACTGAGACAACAGACCACAAGTCTTTGACCATGATGCTCACAGGCACCACTCCAGTAATCATAGTTTCATCCCCAACCCCCTTCAAACCTAGTTTATAGCCCTTTTAATGAGTCCTGCTAACTGCTGCCCCAAAATTTGTCCAGTTTTGGGCTCCCCAGTTCAAGAGAGACAGAGACCTGCTGTAAAGAGTCCAGCAGAGAGCCACAAGGACGACTGAAGGACTTGAGCATTTCCCCTATAAAGAGAGACTGAGAGACCTGAGGCTGTTTAGTCTGGAGAAAAGAAGACCGAGAGGAAATCTTATCAATATATACAAGTATCTCATACAAGTATATGAGAGGTGGGTGTCAAGTGGATGGGGCAAATCTATTTACGGTGGTGCACAGCAATAAGACAAGGAGCAAGGGCTACAAATTGGAACATAGGAGGTTTCACCTCAACTTGAGGAGAAAATTCTTTACAGTGAGGGTGACAGAGCACTAGAACAGGCTGCCCAGAGAGGTTATGGAGTCTTCTATGGAGACTTTCAAAACCCAGCTGGATGTTTTCCTGTGTGAACTACCCTAGGTGATCCTACCTTGGCAGGGGGTTTGGACTTGATGAAATCTAGAGGTCCCTTTCAACCCCTATAGTTCTGTGATTCTGTGATCTGTGATTATTCCTCCCCTTTGGGTAAAGCTTTCTCCATCTGTTGCCAGCATGTCTGGTGTCCTTTATATCAGCCTGTTATCAAAGAAGCCAAAGATGTTATAGTGGCTTCAGCTACAGAACCATGTAAAGAGACTGATTTAGAATAGAATAGAATAGAATAGAATAGAATAGAATAGAATAGAATAGAATAGAATAGAATAGAATAGAATAGAATAGAATAGAATAGAATAGAANATAGAATAGAATAGAATAGAATAGAATAGAATAGAATAGAATAGAATAGAATAGAATAGAATAAGCTAGGTTAGAAGAGACCTCCAAGATCATCCAGTCCAACCTATTATCCAGCCCTATCCAATGGCACTAAGTGCCCCATCCAGTCTTTTCTTGAACACCTCCAGGGATGGTGAGTCCACCACCTCCCTGGGCAGCCCATACCAATGGCAAATCACTCCTTGTGAGGTATTTCCTAATATCCACCTTATACCTCCCCCAATAGAACTTGACACTGTGTCCCCTTGTTCTCTTGCTGGTTACCTGGAAGAAAACCACCTGGCTACAAACTCCCTTTAGGTAGTTGTAGAGGGCAATAAGGTCTCCCCTGAGCCTCCTCTTCTCCAGACTAAACAACCCCAGTCCTTGCCCCTTCTTTTGCAATTAATATATTTATAGAAACATTTTTTGTTCCCATTTATGGCAGTGGCCAGTCTAAATTCCAAATGGGCTTTTGCCTCTCTAATTTTTTTTCCTACAAGACCTAGCAGCATCCTTAAACTCCTCCTGTGATACCTCATCTTGTTTTCCAAAGGTGATATGCCCTCTTTTTTCTCCCTAATTCCTTTAGAAATTCCTTGGCCATCCAGTCCAATTGTCTCCCCTGTCAGCTCTCTTTCTGGCACATTGGGACAGCCCATTCCTGTGCCTTCAAGAGTTCTTTCTTGAAGTAGGTCCAGCCTTCCTGGACCCCTTTGTTTTTAAGGGCTGTTTCCCAAGGAACTTCCTTAGTTAGTCCCTTAAATAAGCCAAAGTCTGCCCTTCGGAAGTCTAGTGTGGAGGTTTTGTTGATGCTACTCCTGGTTACACCATATACTGAAAATTCACTATTTCATGGTCACTGGACCACAGGAAGCCTCCAACCACCACATCTCCCACCAGCCCTTCTCTATTTGTGAACAGCAGGTTGAGCAGGGCTGCACCCCTGGTAGGCTCACGTAACATCTAGGTTAAGAAGCTATCCTCTGCTCACTCTAGGAACTTTCTAGACTGCTTCTTCTCTGCAGTGTTAAATTCTCAGCAGATGTCTGGCAAGTTGAAGTTGCCCACAAGAACAAGGGCAAGTGATCTTGAGGCAGCCTCCAGTTGCTTAAAGAACAATAAATCAATCTCTTCTTCCTGGTTGGGTGGTCTATAGCAGACTCCAACCAGGATGTCTGCCTTTTTGGCCTTCCCCCTAATTCTTACCCACAGGGATGCCACCTGATCATCCTTAATCTCTACTTCCATGGCATCCAGTGCCTCCCTCATATATGGGGCCATTCCTTCTCCCTCGCCTCTCTCTCCTGAAGAGTCTGTAGCCATTGATTACAACACTCCAGTTGTGTGAGTCATCCCACAATGTTTCTGTGATGGCTACAACATCATAGTTTGCCACTTGCACCAAGGCTTCCAGCTTCTCTTGCTTATTACTCATGCTGTGTGCATTGGCGTACATACACTTCACCCCTATCTCTGGCTTACACACTCAGCCTCCTTTGGCTCATCTCTAGTACTGCTATGTTTGACCCACTCCCCCTTCCAGCCTAGTTTAAAGCCCTTTCAACCACCCCTTTCAGCTCATGTGCCAGGATCTTTCTCCCCCTGTGAGACAGATGTACCCCCTCTGTCACTAGCAGAGCTGGAGCTGTATAAATTTCCCCAAGATCAAAAACCCCAAAATTTTGCTGTTTTAATCTGTTTATTCCTCTGTTGATTCTTGCAGCTGGAAAAAGAGACAAAAGATAACCTATGGCCCTGAATTCCTCAGTACCTGTCTCAGGTGTGAAAGATTCTTTTGATTATTTTTAGACTACCAGTCACAGCCTGCTCCACATCCTGTGGTGGTCTGGCCCAGGTTCCCTTATGTCACGGGATAGCACTAATTAAATGCAGTATCCCGTGGGACGAGGGGGTCCTAGTGCCCTCTTGCCGGTTCTTTGGGTTTCGGTCGGCAGAAATAGACGAACGCGTTGCTTAAAGGTCAGGTATAAACGTTTATCAACCAGGACTGGGGAAAACAGAGAAGTTACATGCAAAAATAGATCCCGATCCCGCCTATGAATACCTGCGGGAGCTCAAAGCC
>VWZI01002422.1:33300-61661 GCA_013396835.1 Psilopogon haemacephalus
GAATGTTTTCAGGGTACATGTGTATGGTGTCCTGTGATATGTAAGAGAGCAGGGAATAATACTACACTTTGCTTTTCAAGGAACAAAGATATGCATTAGTTCAAATATCACCCTGTCTGTAATGGGGAAAAAAGTTGACAGTGACAGGACAAAATAAAAAGAAACTGTGGAAGGAGCACAGAAAAGCTGAAGCCTGGGAAATAGAGTGGCAACAGTGGTGGTTGTAGTAGAAAAATTGAAAGTATGGAGGACAAAACAAAAAGAAAGCTTTAACTTTAGTTTATGGAAACAGATTAAAAGTTACAGCTGACTTGATCTAGTGCTAGCAACAGTCTTGATCTTAACAAGGCTTTGAACTAGATGGTCTCCAGATGTCCCTTGTTGCCCATATTTCTAAGTGTCTTTGAATTGTTGAACTGTCAGGTGAGAACATGCTACCATTCTCTGGGTTTTTTCTGTATTGAAAAATATCAGTGCATAAGTTTTCAAAGACATCTGCTGCTGGCCTTCATAGAGGCATCCTTCTCCTCTCTCAAAAGGAAAGCTCACAGAAGAGCAAGTGAGGTGTGCTACATAAAGATGGGTAGAGGTGTGACAAAGGGGATGGGTGGGCTGAAGAGAAGAGATTGGTGATGGGTTTTATAGTGGGATACTGAATTGTTCATTTCCTGGAAAATGAGTAGAGACAGGTGGTCACTATTATGAGGTGATAACCGTATGTGCTGTATGGGCTTGCCTTCCAGGTCAATCCTAAAAGAAAAAGTTTCCAGATAATGTGCTAATGTTGTTAAGGGTTAGTGTAAGCTATCAATGTGTTACATGATCTTCTCAGAGGCCTGAGCACCTGAAGAAAGCTCACTTTTAGCCTTTATTCTTCATATTGTATTTCCAAATGAAGGATTGTTCACATTCATGATGTCACTTGAAGACTGTGTCTGTTAAGCCAAAAGGGTTCAAAGGTTCAAGGGTTCTTTGCTGACCCAGAACAGGATATATGGACCTCACTCAAATCTTGTCCCATCTCCTGATAGGGATCTCCTGCAACTGAAGAGCTGTTCATCATAATTCATTGTCCTCTCTTGGGGCACAAAGCTTTAACCTCCTGCTTCTGAGAGCAACTGAAAAGTACCATTAATTTCTTTTCTTGTTATCAAAACCTACAAGAATTGAGAAATTAAGTCTGTCCAAGGCTGGTCTTAAGCCTTATGTATGCAGCTGTGAACAAGTACAGTCACACCTACACTCTGTAACACAATCATGCCTTGCTGGCACAGCCCACTGAGGCTACAAGATGCTCTCAGACTATATTGCGAAACACATCCCAGCTACTGTCAAATGTACTAGACTTGTGTGATGGGCATTCAGTCTCCTTTCCAACACATTCTTTGAGAACCCAAATTAATCATGAATATGTGATTTTGGTATCGCAGTATTACAGGCAGTGAAGAAAGCAAAGGTTAATGAATGGGGAAATGCAAATACTGTATCTCCTGGACAAATCTATTTTCTGCAAGGGTTGTGAATTGCCACTCAGCCTACAACCTGGGCTATACGAAGACTAACAGCTGCAGTGACCAAAGTGCATATATATGTGTGTGTTATTAATTTTGATGAGTGTCGTTTGCTATATAAATAATTAATATAAATTACATTATTTTCTAAAGCTTCATTTCTGGAATTGGGAGAATTTCCTAGCTCCCAGGTTCCATTTATCCTAATCACATCCCAGTTCAATTTTGGAGCAAAAATTGGAGATGCACTATCTCCCCAATTCCTACACAAAGCAGTTTCCATGTAGAGGAAGCCAGGGTGCAAGAGGTACAAGGAGCCACAGGACCCAAGGCTCTGCCTTACCGTTATGGTAGATAATAGCTACACAGCCTGCTAAGTAGGTCATTTGTTACAGACGTTTAATTGACACATTGTAACTTCTTTGTAAATTGACTGGAAAGAGTATCATGGACTGACAACAAACTCTCTGAGTTGCTCATTGCTCTCTTCAGCATTATTTGAGAAGTGATTAAAATAAGCATTTAAAGATTGTGTTCTGAAAATAGCCTCAGGCATTTTCTATGCTCCCTGATGCAAGTTTCATCTTCCAAAGTACAGATCTCATTCTTTCAGAGACAAGGGGGGTTTTTTTGGATGCTACTGCTAAACCTGTGGGTGGGTTTGGTAGGAGCTAGAGCACTCCTCAGGAAATGGTAGGCCTATGCTCAATTTTTGTTTGAACAAATTCAAATCTACAACTTGTGTTCTACAACCAGTATGATTAATTTCTAATTTGGCTTAGTTCAAGCACTTGCTGAGTAACTGTTCCAAAAAGTATTCAAGAATTACTAATCCAGGTTAAGAGAAGAGGAGTGGTAGAATGACTCTAGTTTGAGCACTTGACTGAAAAGTAGTGTCCTGGTTTCTGCTTTATATTTTTTTACAGGTGTTCCTGGACTTTATTCTAGTAAGTGTCCAATATAAATCTAATATGCAAATCTAAGCAAGGGCTTCTGAGGACAATATTACAGAAGAGAAAGTTGCAGAAGGAAGAGATGGAATAACTTAAGGTACCCCTAGACCTCTGATTCTCCAAATAGATGAGTTCTGACTAAATATATGGCACATGCTCAAATACTGTGTTGTGCTGTAAAACTATACATAACCACTGTTATCTTTGGAACAGATGTATGTACAGTAAAGAAATTCTTTCACTAAGCTTGTATTCCTGATTATTGCCACTGTGTTCCTCTGAAGAGGTAATCAAGAAATTAGCCTAGGGACTGAAAGAAGACAAACATCACTCTAATCTCCAAAAAGGGTAAGAAGGAGAACCCAGGTAACTACAGACCCACCAGCCTCACCTCCATGGTGATGGAGCAACTTATCCTTAGCACTGTCCTTAGGTGTATCAAAGACAAGGGAGTCATTAGGAGCAGTCGACAGTCATGTTTGACCAACCTGATAGCCTTTTATGAAGACATAATCAGGTGGACAAATGATGGTAGATTAGTGGGTGTGATTTGGCTTGATTTCAATAAAGCATTTGACAATGTCTGCCAGAGCATCTGTCTGGCTAAACTGTGGTTTGGGTGATTGGGTAGTGATGTGGATTGTGAAGTGGCTGAAGGAAAGAAGTCAGAGAGTTGTGGTCAATGAGATGGAGTGTAGTTGGAGGCCTGTATCTAGTGGAGAACCTCAGTAGTCAGTACTGGGATCAGTACTATTCAATATATTCATCAACGACCTAGATGAGAGCACAGAGTGCATCATCAGCAAGTTTGCTGATGACACAAAACTGGGTGGAGTATCTGACATACTGGAAGGTTGTGCTGCCACTCAGTGAGACTTAGACAGGCTGGAGAGTTGGGCAGGGAGAAATGTAATGAAATTCCATAAGGGCAAGTGTAGAGTCTTGCACCTGGGAAAGAACAATCCCAGGTATCTGTATAGGTTCAGGATTGACCTGCTGGAGAGTGGTGAAGGGGAAAGAGACTCTCTTAGCCACTGGGTATCCTAGTGGATGGAAAGATAACTATGAGCCAGCAATGTGCTTTGGTGGGCAAGTAGGCCAATGCCATTCTGGGGTGCATTAGAAGTGTGACTAGTAGGGCAAAGGACTTTCTCATCCCCCTCTACTATACCCTGGTGAGACTGCATCTGGAGTACTGTGTCCAGTCTGGACCCCTCAGTTGAAGAAGGACAGGGGACCGCTTGAACAAGTCCAGTGCAGAGCCACAAAAATTATGAAGGAGTGGAACATCTTCCTTCTGAAGAGAGATTGAGGGATCTGGATCTTTTTCGTCTGAAGAAAATATGTAAAGTGTGAGTGCCAGGAGGATGGAGCTAGGCTCTTCTCAGTGATGCCTGGTGACAGGACAAGGGGCAGTGGGTGGAAGTTGAAACAAAGGAAGTTCCATGCAAACGTGATGAAAAATGTTTTCACGGTGAGTGTGACAGAACACTGGAACAGGCTGCCAAGGGGATTGTGGAGGCTCCTTGTCTGGAGATACTCAAAACCCACTTGGACACATTCCTGTGTGATCTGGTATAGGTGATTCCGCTCTGCCAGAGAGGTCAGGCTAGATGATCTTTCAAGGTCACTTCCAACCCCCTAACATTCTGTGATTCTGTGAAATTCAAAGTGCTGCAGTGAGGTTAAATTCTGATTAAAAGCAAAAGTTTTGGCAGTGTTGAGGCAAATTTGTTAGCCAGTTGTGATAGGGAGAGCGAGATGTTCTGGAGCTGGCCTTTAGCAATGTTATTTGGATATCAGTGGCAATGTACACAGTCTACAATTGTTCTGCTTTACCCAGATCTTGCCTGGGCAACACTTGTGTTCGCCCATTATAGACTGGTGTCTTTCAACAGGAAAACTCGGCCAACTTAAGACAAGAATCACCAGCAATGTTAACTGTCAAAACAGCTAGTAGAAGTGGTCATCAGTCTTGGTTTTGCCTAGCAAATAGCATCAGCTGAATTAGAAAGTCAGATAAACTTCTCATCTCCATAGACAAGCCACCTCAATAGAACTGGGAAACAGTGGCAAGTTAAGGTGAGGAAATACTGCAAATATTGTATAGTATGTTAGTATTCTTACATCAGGCAGAAGGTACCTGTCTTGTTTTTTCACCTGCACTTCAACAAGACCTCTGAAATGTCAGGATCTGAATGCAGCTCACCAACTTAAAATGAAAAGCTGGAAGTAAAGGACCACAAGGGCATGAAATTATTAGCTGGCATTGGCACTGCCAGCCAAGGTAGCAGATTGGCTCTCCAGTACTAATGCCAATGTTTAATGAGAAAACTGCAGTCTTTAATCTGAAATAAACAGAGTTGATGTATCTGAATGAGATCAAGGGAGAATTAAAAGACGGCTTTTGACAGCTCCCATTCTAGCCAGTGTTGGCACAAAACTCACCAACATCTTGTCCAGTGTTCCAGCTCTTTTAAAATAATCTACGCTGTAGTCATAGTATTTCACCAGTGACTGAAAATGTAGTCACTGGAGGAGATACACAGACCAAGGGGCTGCAAAGGAGTTGTTCTGTGATTTTTAATTTCCAATTTATTTTCCAGTTCAGTGTTCCCTTTATAAAAATTGGACTTGTTTCTGTTCACAGTGAGAAGTTACTTTGATTTAGTGAGTTATTTGGGGAAAACATTTCTGTCTAAATATGTCTACAGTCATCAGATAAATTCTGAGTATACACAAGGGAGGATTTTGTTCTTTGATCAATTTGAAAATTGACTGTGTTGACAGCAAGTTATATCTGATTTCATTTACATCAGTGCATAGTTCAGTTTGCTCCAAATAGAACTGCTCTGGATTCATGCTGGTCTGAAGAAAGTTTGACTGGTTTTCAGGCTTTTACAGATAGACATTTTCAATCTTTCTGCATGTTACTTGGGTTTATGTCTTCCATGATGAGTGATCACCTACTCTCAGCCAAGTCAACTCAACCCCTCCTAGGCAAGAAAAGTAAAAAATCTGTATTCTTATTTGATCTCACCCATTGACCATAATTAAAACTGAGATGCTTTCTCTTTTTATCAGACCCTACAGTCTACATTAAACTGAAGCACGAGTGTTTGCTTGTGCAACTCTTGCACACTTATTTTCCTCTAACTAGTGAGTAAAAAACAAAAAAAATCTGGCTTCAGAGCTCCCCATCTACTGTTCAAAAGTGGAATAATGTCTGAAATGTTTTATATTCATAGTCTAAGATATTGTAAAGGGTTAAGCCCAACCAGGACCCCCTGCCTCCTCCCAAGGGATGGTTTGACCCTTTTTCCCAGGTGTCATGGTTAGCCGCTCCCACTTCCTGCTAGGATTTGGGCTATAAAGGGAGGATGCAGTTTCCTCTCTCTTTCTTCTCTTCCTCGTCCTGGCTGCTCGAGCAACTGCTTGCTGCGCTCTGCTGCTAGAGCACGTGCTTCCCTGCCGCCACGTGGAGAGCACCATTATTCTCTTCTGGAACTGGGACTAATTCTTTTTACCATGGAATTCCTGCATCCTGCTTTCCCTTCAGCACCAAAGCTATCGAACTCAGCCTTGGGAATCAATTGCCTGCCGTGGTTGTATTTCTCCCTTTCTCCCCTTCTCCCCAGTCTCTGTACCCTTCTCCCTCATTCCCCATATCCTGAAGTTTGTTTTCCCTTTCTCCCACCTTCTGTAAAAAACCCTTTCCCTCCTATTTATTGTTAAAGTTTTATACCCTTTTCACTTCCAAATCGCTTTGAGTTTTTATTGGGCTTTTGGGCTCGGGGTATCTAGCCTTAACCCCATACAGATATATAGGAAATAAAGTACCAGCATTTATACATGAATAAATTCTCACTTACAAAACACAACCAAAGAAGTTGCAGAGGGACCTGGACAGACTGGACAGATGAGCACAGTCCAATGCTATAAGTTTTAACAAGGCCACAGCAACCCTATGCAGCACTACAGGCTGGGGACAGAGTGGCTGGAGAGCAGCAAGGCAGAGAGGGACCTGGATGTGCTGGCTAACAGCTGGCTGAACATGAACCAGCAGTGTGCCCAGGTGGCCAAGAAGGCCAACAGCATCCTGGCCTGTATCAGGAGTAGTGTGACCATCAGGGAAGATATTCTGCCTCTGTACTCAGTGCTGGTTAGCCCACACTTTCTGTACTGTGTCCAGTTCTGGGCCCCTCAATTTAAGAAAGATGTTGAGGTGCTTGAACATGTTCAGAGAAGGGCACCAAGGCTGGTGCACAGCCCTGTGAGGAGTGTCTGAGGGAGCTGTTCAGCCTGGAGAAGAGGAGGCTCAGGGGGGACCTTATGGCTCTCTACAACTACCAGAAAGGAGGTTGTAGCCAGGCAGGTGTTGGTATCTTCACACAGGTACCCAGTGACAGAACAAGAGGACGGTCTCAAACTGTGCCAGGGCAAGTTTAGACTGGACATTAGGAAGAAGTTCTACACAGAAAGAGTGACTGGCCATTGGAATGGGCTGCCCAGGAAGGTGGTGGTGTCAGCCTCCCTGGAGGTGTTTAAAAGGATGAGGCACTTAGTGCTATGGTTTAGTTAGTTACAAGGGTTAGGTGCTAGGTTGGACTCAATGATCCTAGAGGTCTTTTCCAATCTGGTTAATTCTGTGAAGTTACTGAAATCCCATCTCGTATCAAGCAGAAAGCAGAAAAAGAATCTCAGATATTTCCTGCTGTAGCAGTGTAGAGCGGATCCCTCCCCAGTAGAGTAAACTCACTACAACACAGATTTTTGGAAAGTCAGAAAGACAGACAGGCTTATTCTCCAAGGAGCCTGTTGCATCCTCTGGTACTGCTTCTAGTCCCCTAGTTACAGGCAGGAGAACCTTTGCCTCAGCAGTCCCTCTAATGGTGGATACTCTGGTGTCAGGTACTCTTCTACTGATCAAAACGTTCAAGATGCATTTTTTGCAAACAAGCTCCTCAACTTTATCCATCCAAGAGACTTTGCTATAGCCCACATAATTTGCAGCCAAATGCAGTGCTGTCACCGCAGCCCTCTGTGACTGCACCCCTGCAGGGGTTCCACCACTTCTACCTTTATTTTCCTCCATTCGATTCAGTACTATCAGGAGCCAGATAGTTTCCTGACTCCACACTTCTGGTTCAGTGGGGTACAGGGCGTGTCCAACTACTTTTTCCTCTTTCAAAGTTTCCAAGGCAGGACATTTTGTTGCTCAGTGAGCAACCCTTCTGCCTAGTGCCACAGCCTCCCCTCCCTTGCTTCAGTTGTAGACTGCATCTTTAACCCCTAACTCCCTGCTACTGTCTCCAGAGAAGGTAATGACCCCACTCGTAGTCAGTTTATTTCTGCATTTCTCTCTTTTGCAAACTATAATCAGACCTAAAATAGCAGCCAGAAACATCAAATTCAAACATGCTAGGCAAGCCACTGGGTAATTCAGTTCTCTCAAATAACTCTTACTCTCTGACACCAGCATAACATACAGCACACTGTCAGCTACATTCCTAAATCCTGAAAATCCATAACAAAATTTCCAACTTTGTTAACATGTTTTATGCAGTTCCAAACCATCTTAGCATAAAAGGAGCACACATGATATTGCACCATGGTAGTAAAGAACTGTTGAGCTGATAAAGTCATAACAGAAGCAATAGTTGGCCACAATATACCAAACAAATTCACCTTTCCTCAATTTCCTTATCCTGATTATCAATTAAAAAAGAAAAAAAAAACAAAACAAAACAAAAAACCAAGAAACAAGAAACAAACCAAAATTTTGTCCCATGCTTGGAAAACTGCCAAAATGAATGTACCAAGTTAGAGCAGATACCTTCCTTGGTGGAGTAAACTCACTCCAACACAGATTTTTGGAAAATCAGGAAAAATGAAATAGTATTTCTTATAGTTTAAACTAAATATAACAGCATAAGGAGAATAAACTACTACAGAAAAAATAGTAACCTTAAGAAAGATGGGGAAGGGGTCAAGTGGCAGTGACATGGCAAAAGCAGTAGCAGCCAAAACAGCAGCAAGTGGAGCATAGCAGTGGGCACAGCAGAAGCAGCAAGGGGAAGGTACAAACTGTGCTTCCAGGCATAAGGCTCTTGATGCTCCAATGAAACTATATTAACTTATTCACTGTTGCTTTTATATGGCCTATCCCTAGAATGTTCACCTCTCCACTCAGAGATTCCACGCCTAAGTTTTCTTTGTTCCCTTTTTATTTTCCTCTGTCTGAGCTAAAAGTCTGTTTCAAATGGCCACACCTGCTTAGCAGGAAGATATTTAGGTGAGCATGTAAAGAATTCAAAACCTACCTAGATGCATTTTTGTGTGATCTGGTATACATGATACTGCTCTGGCAAGGGAGTTGAAGTGGATGATCTTTCGAGGTCCCTTCCAGCCCCATACATTCTGTGTGATTCTGAGTAATTGTAATTTTGAGATATTGCAGTAAGACAACACAACACCAGTTCTTGTAGTTCCTTGTGCACATACAGAACTGAAAGAAAGGGAGAAAGGAAGAGAGAAAGGAAGGGAGAAAGAAAGGGAGAAAGAAAGGGAGAAAGAAAGGAAGAGTTTTCTCTTTTTTATGGAGTGTTTATCTCCACATTGGTGTCTCGAGCTGTAATTCTACCCTAAAACTGCTTAGAGATCCACCTGCTCCTCCACAGCTGACAGTTCCTCACACAAAGTACCCCACTGCCTGATTCTTCCTAATCTATCTGTGGATCTGTCTCACAGATCACCCTACAGTGGACAGAAGGAATATGCCACTTACTCGATTTAAAGAAGCACTTACTGCTTCTTTTCAAGAGAGAAGGAGCTTCTCTAATTATCCCTTGTTAGAAATCATTTATAATTACATATCTTTTTACACCTTCTCCTCAACTTATTTTGTTTCAGGCCCAGCAGTTCAACCATCTTCTGTGCCAGGCAGCTTTCATTCTTCCTGGACTGATGCAAGTAAGTGCTGTTGTGCTCTGGGGAGATTTTGAGCTGTTGGAGGCCATAGAAGTAATTCTGTGATGCACGCTGCTTCCATGTGCCATCAGTTAGCCACTTCCACAGCCTGTATTGCCTGGCTGCAGCAGTAAAGACCAGACAAGAAAAAAATGTTGTTTGCTTTTGATCCACTATGTTGCCTAATGCACTGTGGGTATGTATGTATCTGAGATGTTCTGACTGCCTCTATACCAGGTCTCCAGCTGAGTGTAAGAAGGGCCACTAAGTGCCACAAATGGACCATCTCTAAGTGTTGCCTTTTTTTTTTTTTTTTCCTAAAGCTGTGGCAAGAACTTTCCAAGGCTTCTCAGAAATTCAGTATTGTCACCCCATGGCTCAGCAGCCAAGACTGTTTGGGGCACATCATCTGCCTGAAGAAGAAGGCAGGAAGAAGAGGAATGGGGCAAGGGAGTAAGCAGATGGCCTGAGATTTCTTTGCAGACGTGGAGGTGAGAGTGTGTGGTGGAGACCACCAGTCCATTACATCACCTGACAATAGCAGCCACCAGCTACAGCTCTTCACAGTGATGCTGGAGGAAGTGCAGGAGTCAGTCCAGCTCTCCTGAACACTGTCAGACACAAAGCCGACATCAGTTATGGGTGTTTTGCTTCTTCTTAGTGTACTGATGCTTGGGCACCAACCTGCTTTGCCTATTCCCAGAAGAGCTCTGATTTGGGTAATGAGTCTAAATTGGACACTGTTTCACTGATTCTATATTTTTTATGTACTGGAGATCTATAAAAACTCCTGCCCAAAGACATGAGTAAGTCCTTGTGACAGATTTTTAATAAAAAAAAAAAAGTTGGTCTTTCATGGCAGCTTTATATGTAGCACTGGAAGTCACTGGAACTTCATGGAATAACAAACCCCCTTTTACAGCCTCTCTTCTGTGCCAAAGCACAGCACAGTACAGGAGAAAACGTGGTCTTATTTAATAATCTGCTTGTTGAAAAGTAGATGTTTGCAAAAGGAAATAAGTAACATTTACATGCTTTTGTCACTCTTCTCACTGAAATGTTCTTATTCTTTTTGGGCAAGCTGAAACAATGCTGTTTCAAAGCACCACAACCCAATATGTGCTATAAATCAAGTGAGTTCTCTCAAGTCAGTGAGCCTTTGAATAAAATACCCTCTTGCATCATGTGCTGCTGCAAGGAGTGTACAACAGACAACACTTCATTTTCACCACCCAGGAGCATCCAGGTCAAGTGTTTTGAGAAGGGAAGACAATCATGCTGCCTATTTTTAAGCACCCAATTTAGGAGCTTAAATGAATGGTTGCTTTCCCTCAACAGCCAGGGAAAAGAGAGGTTCTTCCAGCCGACAATCTAACGTAGATGTCTAATTAAAGTGGTATAGATCATCCTCTGACAGAACTCCTTCTGCCTATAAGGAAAACTTAGAATGATGTCTAAGACAGGCCAGATGAGTCCTCTGTCTCTTTGACAATCTAAGAAGCTATGGGGAGATGAATCCAAGCTAGGCTCCTAAAGTAGACTCCTGTGTGTCGTGGTTAATGATTGGCAGGTATGTATAACACCTCTTCTTCACCTGGATATCCTTACTCTGAGGATTTACTTTTATTTATTCACTGATATTGTAACATAGTGCCAACCTTAAAGAATGATTGAGGAAAACGTGGCAGTGAAGGGATTGAGTGACCACTGCTACACTGCTATTCGCATTACCCAAAACACAGCTCCGTAGATATTCCTTTAAGATCACTTTTGGGAATAGTACCAAAGACATCCTTTTTTTTTTTTTGATTCTTCACCCTGAGAATTGTTATAATGTGCCTAGTTACCCAGCCTCATTTGTAGTGTTTCTGTAACTCCAGATGATACACATATTGCCTTTCTGCCCTCTTATGTTAATCCCTGTCCCAAGGGAAAGACAGAATACTAATGTTGAATCCATTTGATTAGAGGCTATAAAATGTAATATTCTTAAAAATAGGAGACATGCCATTCTCTAAATATTCTTGTCTGTTGGTAACTGTAGTTTTTTCTTATTTGTCTCTTCAATCTATATATGCACACAAATAGAGATGAACAAATGGAGACAACCAGTGAATCAAATGATAAAACACAGAGGAGGTCAAAGCAGCAGCATTTATTGCCATCATCTCTCAGAGAATATATGAGGCATTAAAATTCTGATACTGTACCATATTCTAGTCACAAAGATTGTAACAAGCACACATAATGGCATTAAATTAATCTCATTCAAAGACACAAGCTATAAGGAGAACAAGAAAAGGTGAAAGCACATCCTCCTTCAGTGTGATCCTAAATAGATATTTTATACTCCACCTCAGAAAGTGGCAGCTGTGGCAACATACTAAGCCAAGTTGAATAGCCATTAGTTATTGTACATCAGTTACTGCTGATTACTACTACTACATATCTGATGTATTACTGTCCCAGACTATGCTTTTTTTTTTTCCCCATCATGGTCATGAAATTTCTGTTGACAGATAGTTCAGGCTGCCATAGATAACACAACAGAAGCTAAGTATAAATCTCAACTAGGAATCCACAATGATTTCAGAAGAGGGTAAACACTGTAGCTGACGAGACTCATATCTATCAGCTCTTCTTGACTGATATCATAATCTCATGTAGTACATGGCTGCTACTCAGAAACATACTGGAGCCAGGGATCTCATCTGTCTCCAGTCTACAGGTGACAAATCAAGGATAAGACAAATGTTTTTAATTTTATAGAGGATCCTGGAGAGAGCAATTCTACACAGGACTGACTGGTAGAACTCTGGAATTCCTCTTTCTAGGTTCCTTTCCTCGGAGCTTCTAGAAAATGTGGCAAAGCGTAGTAAGGCAAAGTCTGGGCTGCAAATGTAATTGCCTGGCAGAAGCAGCAATAATTGCAAAAGACTGTAGGAATGCATTAAACATTCCATCTCCTCACTAAAACCAATCCGAGCAGTATTTTCATCACCAACAATAATTGAAGTGTAGTTTACTTTACTAGAAAGCCTGCCCTGACTTGGTAGGGATATTTCCCTTTCATAACCTATAGGCTTGTGAAAACTAATTGAGTACAACCAAGATTTTACAAATTTCAAATAGCCTCTCTTAAAAATCAGACCAAATTGTCACTCACAGGCCCAGATTATTCAGTTTTAAATTGCAATGCACTAAAGTCTAGTCCTAGCAGGAAAGCTTTTAAATAGTCTCATCCACTTTTCTGTCTGACATGCTGGCACTAGGGACAGGTGCAGACTGAAGTTCCCCATGGCTATAGGCTCTTGGAGACAGTAAAACCCTGTGGCCACGTCGACAACTTTACTTATATGTGATGGTTTGAAGATGCAACCTAAAACACTATACCACAATGGGCTACTGCTGTGGCTGAAGGGTGGAGCAAAGCACTTGGAGCAAGAGCTGCTGCCATGGATGAGGGTCCCTCTGGCTCCCCACCTTGCCAGGGCCAGGAAAAGTGCAAAGACAGGTCTCCTCTTGCATTTGTACTTATGTCACAGAGAGGAGATATGTGCTGCCCAGGGAGAATTACTTCTTGAGTAAGTGGCTGGCAGGTGCTTCCAGCCCGCCACAAGGCAGTGCAAATTGCCTGAGGGCGTGGCATTGATGGAGGTTTTGGGGGCTCATACATAGCTGCAATGGAAGGGGCCTTCAAGATGTCAGTCATATCCAAGAAGGGCTATCAAAAGCAGCACTCACCACCACTGAGTTACCAGCTCTCAGCCAAGAGCTGTGCCTGCCTGGGGCTGTTTAGGCTGTGGAGTGGATTATCACCTGATGAGGTACAGAGCTAGCTAGCTGGGTATTGAGAGACACCTAATGTGGGTTAATACACGTCTTTTCTGCAGTTTCCTCCTTCTGTTGAGTTTATATACACACTGCACTTTGTGCCTACTTGAGGTGTCTTGTTATGGAGTTCAAGTTTCAGAGCAGCACAGCTGCCACCACATGGTGCTCCATCTGGGGGAGCATTCCTTCTTCACTGCTTTACAACAGCACTGCTGAATTTTATTGAGTACAGTCATACAGTATGGTCTGCTTTGGCCACCTTGCTTGCTAAACAGGAAATTCCATGGCCAGATCTGGCCTGCCAGAACTTTCTTTCATCTACAATGCCTTCCTAACTCACCATTGCAAGATATTAGACCTATTTCCATACATGCTACTGAGATTTTCTATATATGGAATCATAGAATCATAGAAGGGTTTACGTTGGAAGGGACATTATTCTATCCTACAATAGCTTTGACTAATTTTTTATTCCCTTTCCACTATGAATCATTTGCAATATTATGTTTTATACTAAAAATATAGTTTATTTTATTAAACTA
Source organism: Psilopogon haemacephalus (assembly GCA_013396835.1). Classification (NCBI taxonomy): domain Eukaryota; kingdom Metazoa; phylum Chordata; class Aves; order Piciformes; family Megalaimidae; genus Psilopogon; species Psilopogon haemacephalus. The sequence continues at coordinate 47,110 of VWZI01002422.1, forward strand.
TATATTTCTTCAAGGCAAATCTCCATTTATGTGCCTAGTTGTTCCTGGCTGCTTTGTGAGCAGACACATCTCCTTTATTTCACATTCCTAGGTCATTCTCTGTTGCTCTTACCTCTGTTATGAAGGCATCGTGCCACCTAGAAGCTCTTGAATTATGGTTCTGGCTACAGTAATGGTATCTACTCTAGCTTGACAAGTTACTTAATATCTTTGCCTTGTGCATACAAGAAATTTAAAACCGTGTGTCAGTTGAAACTCAGCCAGGAAGAACTAAACCTGTGACCTTTGGGATTTAACACACAAGCTCCTATTATTTGAGAACACAAACCAGTTAGTCACAAATAAGGCAAATTAATCTTTCTTTGGCTACAAAAATACCAGAAGTAGGTATTAAATAAGAGGGAAAGCTGCCATCAAATCCTTCGAAAATCTAATGGGGGACTGACTGGGTTAGTATTTATAAGCAACTTTGAATGTGCTATACGGAATAAGTTAGTTGATTTTGAGATAACCGCACTAGATTTTATGAAATGAGAATATGGACCATGTCAGTACTATAGACTGACATTGACAATTTCATGGCCACCAGTAAAAAGCTGGTACTGAAGTGCTAAATCTTGCCTTCAGTATTAGTTTTCTTTATGTCAACCCATGGTGACGGCGGTCTCATTGTTATTCCTGCTCCCCAGGAGCTGGCAAAATGCTGCTCAGCTAAGGAGATGGAGCTAGCATAAACACCTTCTGCTGCCAGTTGCTGCCAACTTAATGTTTCCAAGATGGACATGGTGTTGCAGCCAGTGAAGGGAATGAGCCTTGTCCACAAATATGCCTGCAGGCACAGACAACTGTTTCTGTGCTCACTTTTGGCAAGAAAAATTATTACAGACATTATGTTTTACCATTGTATTCAGGATGAGAAGTGGTTAGTTTACTTGTCCTGTGGACTTCAGTGCTGCCTCTGGTACAAACAAATTCCCCAGAAGAGCTGTGAGTAGAAACACTTAGAGATGCAGAAAACTGTGCTGTCTGCTGATACTGCTTCAGTTTGCTGTTTTGGTTTGTTTTTTTTACATGCTGCACGGCAGTACTGTGGTCTCCATTTTAGTAGCATGATAATGAGTCTTGAAAAATAAAAGCTGAGTGCCTTCACAGGCTTTTTGTCTATGGCTCTACTTGTGCTTTGTTCCTAACCACTGCCTGTTCTGATGTCAGGGGGAGTTCAGTGCCTAAACCCCTGTTTTACAGATGTCTCAGAGAGTCTCAATCTCCATTTTCACAGACCACCAATGAATCCAGAGGGAGCTCACAAGTTTAAAGCATTCTGCTGTGCAATATTATTTCAAGACCATCTAATAACCTCTCAGCAGAGACCATGGGTTGGCAAGCACTTGCCTAAGCTTTACTGAGAATTTGTTTCATAGTCACATGCCATTATGGGAAGAAGATAGAAATGAGAAAATGATGGGACAGTGCTGACCCCCACCTCTGAAATACTGATGATGAACATACATACCCTTCTATTACTTCACCACCATAGTCTCACAGACATCAGTAAGACTCTGCCTGTAAGTGGGCCTTCATTGACCCTTTAGGGAAATTTTTACATAGCTCACTGTCAAACACTATAGATTGATCTGTATCAGAAAAAATGCTAAAGCTATGGGGTCATTCAGCCACTACCAGGGTACAGATAATAACGAGAACAATAGTGACATCTCAAACCTGAGGAATTGCCAACAGTAAGGTACAGAGTTTAATGGGCACTGCTGCAATATGGCTAATCTAGTGATATTTAAGCATTGGGTATTAAAAACCTTATTCCTTTGGGTTGCTGCAGTGCAAAGGTAGCAGAAAGCCACTAAATCACCTTTTATTTGGAGCAGCAAATTCTCCAGGTGTGAGATACAGGTTGTCATGAAATAAGGCTGTATAACTTCATAATACAAGGCTGAAGAAATTAGGAGATCGGCCAGCTATGTCAGCGTAGAACAAGGCTTCCAGAGAGCCTCGTTTCAATTAATAACAACTCTGAAGATACTCCAATTTCAGCCAAGTTTCTTCTGTAATCATCCAGTCAAGGAATATGAAGGTCACAAGCCCATTGTAGTGCCTCCTCTTAGCAGCAATAGGCATCTTGTTTTCTTAAACCTTTAATTTCACTGCAGCAGAAGTTTTTGAGGCATATTTTACTTTGCCAAGCCCAGGAAGTGAAAATATATTAAGCTTGGACAATATCTGATCCAAACTTCTGAGGCAGTGTAAAAATTTAAGACAGCTCTGCCTTGTTCTTTCCTGTGGCTATATTGTATACATTTATTGAAATTCAATTTGTAGTTAGGGAACAAGGAGTTTTTAGAGGCAGCTTATTGCTGCAGGTAATAGGAAAGGCATAAATCAGCTAATGCTGAAGCTTCTGGCCAGTGATACTCTAAGCAGTTACTGGGATATTTCACCAACCTTGGGAAATCTTGGACAAACACCATATAAACCATATAACTTTCTGTTTCACACATACTCTGAGACATTGTGGGTTTTGTTTTGTGGGTTTTTTTGTGTTTTTTTTAAAAGGTAATTCCTTTATCTGTTTGTTTAATTTTGTCTTTCTCAAGTCTTTGGAAAGTCACAAGAACATGTGTTAGCATAGCTTGGTACAAATAAATGAGGCTGGAGAGACCTTTCTCATTCATGGTGGAAAATTTCTGAGTAGTAGTAATTTGCTGTTGCTGTTAACAAACAAAAAATACAATATTGCTTCCAAAGTATCTGGCAGCAGTTATATTTTACCCATAGGGAAATAGCAAAAGTTCAGTTGTGGTAAATGGTGGTGAGACCTGCCACTGTTCTTTCTCAACACATGAGATGGTGGCCCCTGAGTGCACTAGAAATGGAAGAGCTTGATGGTCCAGGGACACCACCAATCTGAGGCTGCATGAAGAAGAGTCTTCGGCTTTCCATGGCACTTGGGATAAGTAGCAAACACATGAATTTCTATAAATGAGTGAACCATGACCCCAGTCCTGGGAAGCAACAGCTAGCAGTTTCATACTCAGTAGGTGATACTTCACAGATCAATACAAGGGAACTAGACACCAAGGAAAAGACTTGGTTTGTGAATATTTTGATTGAAAAAAAAAATCCCTAGATTAGATGGAGACAATGACACTCCCTTTTTCTCACCATATAAAACTGCATAGAAGAACTGAAGTAAGTCTCCCACTGCCCTGTGATGAGGCTACTGAACCACCTACCATGGATCAGATGGGAGATTAGCACAACCATGACAGGCTTTAGAGCCTTTCTGTCCATGATAGATGTACTTCTAATGTAATCAACAAGCATGCATGAGCTGGGAAGCATGTGGCTGTGGTTAATGGAGGGCAATCCTGAAGTTCCTCTGCCTTAGAAGTTTCACTCTTGTGTCTGCAAGTTTCTAAATTCCCTGATTCTTTGGATGCTTTAGATATGTACTAATGTGCAAATTACAAATTACACAGTACCTCTGCTTAATCCATTCCCTTACCTTTCTCTAGTGAATGACCATTTTCAGTGTTGACCTTTTTCCTGGCCATGGTTTGTGTGCTGTTTGGTGTATCTCCATTACACTCGTATATCAACTGAATGTACTGCTGAGCCCATTTCAATCCCACTGCACTCACTGATCATGACTTTTGGTGGAGACAGCAAAGCCCATATACAAGTCTATATACAAGTCAAAGCAGAAGGTGAAAATGAACACAGAGAGGGGTGGTGCATCTCCCCTATGAGCACAGGCTGAGAGGGTTGCAGTTGTTCAACTTGGAGAGGAAAAGGTTCCAGGGTAACCTTGTAGCAACCTTTCAGTACCTAAATGGGATCTACGAGAAATTTGGAGAGAAGCATTTTACATGTTAGGACAAGGAGTGATGGCTTTAAACTGAAAGAGAGTAGATTTAGATTAGATGTAAGAAGTCCTTCACTGCTTACAGTAAGGGACTGAAACAGGTTGCATATAAAAATTGTGGATGCCCTGTCCTTGGAAGTGTTCAAGGCCAGGTTGGATGAGGCTTTCAGCAACTTGGTATAGTGGAAGGTGTTCCTGCCTATTTAGGAGTGATTGGAACTAGACAATTTTTAAGGTGTCTTCCAATTCAAACCATCCTATGATTCTATGAAATACATTATGAATTCCTCCAGTTGCACTCCTCATGTTCTCACCGTGGTCCCTCAGCTTATTCCTCCTCTCCATCTACTCTTCTTATGTTCTTATTCCACTTGTTGAATTTTGTCCCTAGTTAACTTGTCAGTTCTTTAAGATGAGGATAATCTTTCCTAAATATTGCACTTACTCAGCATGACAGAAGCTTGAGAACCTCTGGACTCTCCTGTAATGAATGTAATATATAATAATAACAGCATGTCATTGAAAAATGAGCCTGGTAGTGTGCAGAATAATTGAGAATAATGTTAGTTTTTAATATGAACACTTTTTTTGGCTCAATGATATATATATATATTTCAAACATAGTAATTATCAGAATGCTCAGATTTACAATTTCCCTCTTTAATGTATTTTGCTCTTCCTTTTTTCCCCCTCATTTCATTCTGTCTGTGTTAGATTTTTTTCCTGCTTTCTACTCTAACCTGTGAAAGGGGCAAAATTTAAATTCCAAGACAGGTTTAGGGGGTTAAGATTCATTAAAAGGATGTGAGATACTGAAATTCCATTTTCCTAAACATTTATTTTAATATAATTTTTCAACCAAAGTACTTAAAATTACCTATTTGTACCATCTGTAAAAACAATTTGTTAACATCTATAATAATTAAAAAAATCTCACCTTTCCTTTTTCTAGTTCCTCCCAAATCAACCATGTTTTTTCTCTCTCTCTCTATCTTTCTATCTCTCTTGCTTCCACATATATATACAAACACTTGCTGACACAGATATTTTGACTGGTGCCTTGTCTGTATTCACAGCAGAGAGGCTAAAGCTGAGCCTGGATTTTACATCTCTATGTATTCTTCAAGCTCTTGTCCTGCCTTTGAGATGCTCACAGCTCTATAATGGTCTGTGGGAATATGAACATTTAAAAAAAAATTATTTCTCTTCCAATAAGATCAGCAAAATATTTTCTTTTTCCCTGCATTTCCATCAGTAATGAAGATGATATTGTCTTCACCTCTAGCCTGGTAAGTTTCAGAGTGAGAGAAAGATGAGGAAAATCCCTACCTGTGAAAATAATAGTATAAATAAGTTTTATTATTGCAGTTTGCTATACTGAGTCAGTACTTAGGAGGCCCTCCTTAGAGCTAGGGCCCCTATTGTGCTCTGAGGGAATTCACAAAAGGAGTCTGCTCCAAAGAACGTCTTTCTTTCTTTGAAGGCATTTCTGGCACTGATTGGATGCTGATGAAAAGCACTGTCTTGGCAGCAACAGAGGGGAAAATCTCCTGCTCATCTGCAGACAGTACAAGTTGCCCTTTCGCTCTGTTTCACTGGCCATTAGTCAAGGCTGTGAGAGACCATCACAAATTTCCCGGTTTATTGGTAAAGTCCAGCGTGCAAGTTCAAAAGCCATCTGGCTGATTTGGTGATCATGGTACAAAGTTTTCTTCCCCTGGGGAAATTAGAGTCACTCAAACTCATACCCCAGCCTGAGCTCAAACCAGGGCTGTCAGTGACAGAAAAAGCAGGCACACACGGACATGTGCACATCATTGTGCACAAGCACAAGATATTTGTCCTTGAACCCACTGCTGTGTGGATCATTTTTCTATCGGCCCACCCAAGTCTTCACATTCTTCACACTATTACACATGCTGATTGGTTTACCACCTGGTCAAAATATTTGTATGGGATTTAAAATTCTCTAAATCCACTGCAGTTTGTGATTTTGGTTAGCGTAACTCCAGTGAAAACAATGCACCCAAGCCTGTTAACACTGAAGGCCAATTTGCTCTTGATTTCTTTCTTAGGAACAGTGATACAGCTGTGAGCCTCAAGATGCCAGAAGTCACCTATCTGTAGGTGCAGAGATGGGTAGTGAAAGTCGCTAAGGATAGGAAAGAAAAAGACATTTTTTCTATTGCCTTTGGACATGTGAGGACTTTGCAGGAAAACTGTAGCACGTCTTCCTTCCTTTTCACACTCCCATTTCAGGGTTCACACTGGTAGCTCACTCAGTGAAGCTGGCTTTCATATGGTGTGGGGCAGAGAGTAATTGTAGCACTGTCGTGTAAGGGGAGTGCACTTTTACTTCAGCATCATGCCCTTAAAACTAAGGTCAAATTTGCATTTACAAGAAAAAAATAAATCTCTAACAGAATTAAAATATGAAATTGTATGACTTTTAATTTACCAGTGCCCAAGGTTCCTTTTGTTTGCATTCCTCTGCTGTGAGTGTCCCAGACTATTTAGCTTCTGGTTATACTAAATGTTTCTTAAATGGAAAATAGGAGTTCAAATCCAGTAGCCTTTCATTCATTTCAAAGAGATGCAATGTGGTTTTTAATATACACTGAATTTTTTGTAACTGATTCACTTTTAGGAATTGAAAGTGTTAAATAAATGAAATGGTCCAGTGAATCTTTTCCAGACCAGTGTGTTGCTGGGAATTTGGACCTGGTCCATTGCACTTCTTTGAAGCTCTTACTGCTTTTATATTTTGTTTTCTCTAATAGCCTAGTTAACATGAAGCACATTTCCTACAGAGCCTCTAGTCAGCTTTGCATTTCACTTGGCTTGTATTTGATTTTTAGACTGCTTCTAATTGATTTCCATTAATAAGTTGCAAAAATAGGTTGGTGGGATTTGGTTGAGTTTTTCCCCTCTAGTACTAAAAGAAACAAGCAGTATGAAATATAAACTTTCTTTGGATACTGTCCAAACAGTTAACTCCTTTTAGTTTATCCTCTTTTGGGGATGCACTTTCATTTCATCAGTGATTTCTCTTCCACTTCTGTATTTCTTCAATTAAAACAGAGTGAACTTCGCTGACTTTTCATGTTACAGAGTACCACACTTATTTTGATAACACTTGAGGGTTATACTGTGAACAGATATTACACCACATTTTGCATTCTGAGCACGTATTCTCCTTCCTGTATGTATTTATTTGCAACCTAGTCCACACTAACCTCCAGCTATTGCATAGCCACAGAATCTTAATTTTATTCTTGATATCGTATCGTCATTTTTTCTTGAGTGACTGGAGGGAGGAAATTAGAAAGCAGACATGATCAAAAGCATTGTTTCTCAGCAAAACTCAATTAGACCAAATGATGAAACACGATGTTATAAGAAATTATTGCAAACATTGCTTACTATAGGTTTTTATGTTGCTGTGTCCTTTAAAGATTAACTTAGTAAATATTTCTATCTGGCACATTGAATTATCACTTGCAACAGCTAGGTTTGCTCCAGTATTATTCCTGCTTTGCTCAAGGCCTACAAGAGGAGAATTAGGTTTGTTTGGAGAAATGCATTTAGATAAAATATGTTTTATATTCCATGCACAAAATCCCATCGCTGGCTCTGCTTGTACTAGGCTATGCCAGTCTCATGGGTTATTTCCTTTTTAACCTCTGAATTATGTGAGACAGGTCTAGTCTGCAGAAGAAAAATGTATGTCCATCAGCAAACAAAATGTTTTCCTATCTGAGGGTGGATATTTGAATATTTTCTCACTGCAGAGGTGTGCCATACTATTGTTTTGCTGACTGTCCAGTCCAGTTTCACCACAGGTCTGGTGCAGCTGCTTCCACACCAGAGCTGTGCCACTTGCACGTGGTAGCAGTAGCAGCAGAGGCATACAGGAGCAGCAGATCTCCTGCTACACAACCACCCCATCATCACGAAGTGAATGTGGCATTGATTGCATACAAACGGCCAAATCATTCCCTTCCTGTCCAGTGCAGTGTCAATGCCTGATTCTTAGTGTCCTCTTTTGTGAGCCTCAGGTCCGTGCTTGTGAGCACCTCCGCTCCAGGCAAACACCACTACAACCACATTTTCTGACTCCTGGGAAGATACTTGTTGCTTTTCTGTGCTTCTGGAAGGAGATAATTTAGCGGCAACACAGTAGCAGCAAAAGTCATTTGTGAGCACTCTCTGTGTCTTTCCTTGGAATACAGGGAGCCAGGAGTGCAACAGATTTCACCCACACCTCCTCAGCATGTCCAGCCTGGCTGCTTGCTCTTCGTTGACCTACCTCATCAACAACAGGCAGTTGTGCTCATGAAGTCTGAGTGCTGTAATTCTTTGCTAGTCTAGCAGAAATGTTTGCTTTTTAGTGTCTGGTGGTGTTAAGCTGAGATATTATGTGAGCATCAGGCATCAGCTTTCCTGGTTGTGTCTTTGAGGACTGCCCTGGCTGACAAGATGTGCACAGCAGTCACTTGCACTGCCACTCACCATTTGGTGGATATCAGTAACCATGCCAGCCATGGTTAGGCTGCAACATGCATCCTCTCAACATGCATTGGGACACTGGGCCACAGCCATTCCCTCTTTCCAGCATCATCTGCTACATGCCTTCTAACCATCAAAAAACCCTCCTGCATGGCCCTTGTGGTTCCTGCTGCAGTCTCTCATTTGGCAAATATTAACACAGCGTCTATGAGGGTTCTCCTGATTTTAAAGCTGGTCAATGAACCTCTGACTTCTGTGGCTTATTTTCCAGAGTGCTTTGGATTTTGTTGGGTTTTTGGTTTTGTTCTGGTTTGGTTTGTGCTTGGGTTTTGCTTGTTCGTTTTTGTTTTTGGGGGAGGGAGGGGGTTGTGTGTGGTGTTGGTGTTTGGTTTTTATTTTTGTTTGATTTTTTTTTTAATGCTTGTGGTAGCTTTATGCTATAATGTTTTTATAGCCTTTGTGATGTATCATTTCACTGTGACCTCACAGCAAGGCTGTGTGTGCTTTCTCCCAGTGTGATTAATTATTTTAATAGAGGCAAGAGAAAGAAAATGGGAAATCTGTGGATAGTGGTCTGCCTTGCTCAGTGTAGGGAATCATTTCATTGTGGGTCATTAAAATTCACTGTAGCATAACTCAGTAATAATGCGGGAAAAGGTCATGTGTCTGTGAGTTGTGTGAAGTGGAACCACAAGCCGTGTCCAGACCCCTGAGTCACCTATACTGCTTCTCAATGCAGCTGAGTGCCAGGCAGGAAACACCAATCAAGCAAACAGAGTGCTTAAAACCATCAAGTCTCACTGGGTGTTCCTCAAAATACTGTTCACAAGCAATTTTAGAACTGTAGATTTAATGAGTGGGATGAGAAAGGCATGTAGTTTCTCCTTGGCTAACACTTCTTAACCCTGTATGCCTACTTCATACAGTATGGCTATGGAGCAATTTCTTGCTAAGTCCCATTGTGCCCTGGCTTGATGCTTTCCACACTGACAGAGTCACCTGCAAATAGAAACTACATCTCTGCCTTTATTACCTTGTGGCTTGGAGGCTGCAATAATCCTTAGTTTCTGAATAGCTTTTCACTACTCCCACACCACCCACTGTGATTTCCTGTATTAAATGTTACTATAACAGCAGAGATTGAAGGGTGCTCACCTGCATGACACTCCTGCCATGCTGTGATGTGGAGTCACTTTGAAATGCTCAAGTTCAGCTCTGAGTTACTTAGTCTTACACTGTCCATCAAAGTGCATGGGTAGGGAAATATCTGAATGCAGAAATGGTATATGGATCAAGTAAATAATTATATCACCCTAGAAACTGATCTGGTCATTAATAATTTATTGTAAAATATAATGCACAAAAATCCTTGCTCCAGGGTTCCCATCATTTATTTGCACAGCACTGCCTGAAAGAAACTGAGCTCTTATAGAGCTCTGACAAGGAAATGAAGATTTAATTTATACAAACAAAAAAACCTACACACATAGCCCCCACAAATCCAAAACAGCCATTAGATTTGACACACAATATTTTTAGGAAATTTATCACCATCACCTCTGCTCCTGATCAACAATGTGTGCTTGATATATGGTCAAATGACAGAGTTGCTCAATAGCTTGGACCCCACTGATTTTACCACTTACGTCCTGTTGCTAACCACACTGATGACCTCCATGCATGGGCTTGAAGGCACAAACCATCCACAAACCATTACTCCCATATCCAGTAGGTTTGATCATTTGCCGTTATAAGCAAATCAATTCTTTAATTATTAGTGGGCAAATGTGAGCACCTGATAAACTAGAAGGGGAAACAAAGTGATTTCTTCCTGTGTGTTGGGAGTATCGACTATGAATTATTAATAATTTTTAATTAATATTTTTTAAAATTATTAATATTTTAAAATTCTGGAAAATTCCCTGAAATTCTTTGGATGTTCAGTTGACAAGAGGCAATTGCACAAAGGTTATTAATAAATACAGAATTAAAGAGTTTAAACCATTTAAACAGTCAGAACTTGGAAAACAGGGACCTGGTAACAGGGTAAATTCTAACCCCACCTTACTCACAGACACAATAGATACAGAGTGTCCTGGGAAAGGAGGAGGAATTTGCCTTGCCGCTGCTGGTGCAAAACCGCAATGCACGCTGCAAACTCGTGGCCACTGTGAAAGAGGTGCAAATAGTGAAATGCAGTCCCAGCGAAATGCAGCAGGAAAAGAAGAAAATGGCTCTAAATCACCCTCTTAAATACACTACTTTGAAAGGTGAAACTGGCCAATAGGCATTAGCGTCCATTGTTCTGGCCAATGAATTCAAAGTCCTGTGCCTAGGTGTCCACCCTAACACTTGAGGGACAGCACAAGACACCTAACTCGGTCATGTGCCATGCACCCACCCCTCGGGGCTTTCCTGGGCCACTCAAGTCCTGCTCACACCATCAACCCCCAGACCTTGCTACAGGAGGAGGATAGCAGGGGTTTGAACTAATTTGGCAGGATTTATGCCCTACCAGGACAGCATGCTACAATGCAGTGAAAGAGTTTACAAACTTCGGTGCTGCAGTTGCTAAAATTTTACAGGAGTTCAGAAAACTTACCGAACAACTATGTGGAAAAATATACCGGGGCAACAACCTGCAGTCATAGCTTTTGGTGAATGTAACCAAATAAAGTTTCTCAGCCCCTGCCTTGTGGAGGCATGCTGAAAAAGTGCGCCACTGTTCCAGTTTTTCCTCAGCAATTGCTGTCAGAAGGCTGGAAGTTTGATGGAGTGGACCAGTGGTCTCACAAATCAGGGTTGTTCTTACATTGCTATAATGCATTCAGAGCACCTGGCACAAACCAGGGTTAGAAACAAAAACAAGAGAGAAGGTTGGACATCGGCAGCTTAGGTTGTGATAGGGAAGAAGCTTCAACCTTTTACCAGAAAGCCTATCCCAAGGACAGGCACTAGATACCAAAAAGATGCTAGAGCCTATTTTCAGCCCATATTTTAGACAGAGGTGGCACTAAATTACAGAGAAGATCTATTTTTAGATCATTGAAAGCAAGGCTGAATGCACAAATGTAAATGTTCTCCCAGCAGTCTCTCTGCTGAATATTTTCTTGCTGGGTATGAAATTTAGCTGCTATACCCATACCAGACCTGTTAAATAGCTAGAAATTATTCATTTATGATAACTAATGAGGAAAACAAGATAATTAATTTCAGTATTTTCTTGCAACAGAGAAGCTGTCTGGCAAAATATGCCAGACAAAACATCCATACATAATGTGTCAGTAACTTATGCATTTAGTTCTTTCACATTCTTAACCAGAAATATACAGGAGAAATTAAATGAGAATCTCTAATTGTCTGTATAATTCTTCTTAATGAGTACATTCTGGAATACCTTAATGATGGTGTAGGTTTATTAAAGGGAGATCTATCTTCCCTTAATAAGAAAGAAGGAAATGCTACTGTAATACTGGTTAATTATTGGATACCCTTTCAATGTGAATTAAAGATCTATGCAAACTCAAACCTGAAGAAGCAAAAAGGTGTAATACTTAAATGGACATGTTATCAGAAAGCTGAAAGGGTTAGAGGAAAAAGCCAGGAAGTGAAGGGAAAATAAATGAGGTGAAAAGTAACAATGATAACTGTGGCAGCAATAGATCCATTAAAGAATGTCTCATGCAAGGAGACAGTGGGACACCACCGCTGCTTAAAAATAAACACATAGAAGTGCTTTGCTGAATCATGGCAGAGTGCTTCAGCATGGCAGAGTCAAACCCATTACAGCTTTGCACAATATACAAGCAGATATTTACAACATATTTACAGATATATACGTGGTATATAGTGAAAATGTAATACAGAAACACCAGACCCCTCCCAAAGATCAGGGTCCCTAAGAGGGGTTTCCAACCACCCTACCACCTTCCCCCCACTTCCCAATCTTATTCCACTATCTGTCTTATGTGCCAGGTAAACAAACTAGATAGGCCAGGAGGATTAGTAGCAGGAAGCTGGTTAGTGAAGGATCCAGCTAAGAAGGCAGAGAGAGGGAGAGAGATGCAACAGAGAGCATGTCTCAAACAGCTCTGTCTTATCTTTGTTTGGATTCTAACTTTTATACATTTTTCAGTAAACCTATGAGTGAAGTATAATCATCAATGTTTTCCTTTCTCAGCCTATAACCTAATTTCTCATTCAGATCCTCCAATAAGTTCAAACCAGCACAAGCTTATACCTAAAATACTGCAAGATCTCAATGATACTTTTTCCTCCAGTGAGCTAAGTGCCAAAGCTCTTCAGCCACTGCCTAACTAACTTTAGGTCTGTGGAGAGCTGTATTGACTTCAGACTTACCTATCACATTCTTCATTTTCCCACCTATGCATGCTTTCATGAGGTATGCATCCATGTGGTTCCATAGTGCCTCTCAGCTGGTAAGAATTTCTCCCCATCTATCTGCAAACTCGCGCTTAATACCTTTTCACACTATTCACTGTGGTGTCTCAGAGGCAGACTGCTGAGGCAATTGTTAGCTGGATCACAGAATCACAGTATCACAGAACTTTAGAGGTTGAAAGAGACCTCCAGAGGTCATTGAATCCAGCCTCCCTGACAGAGCAGGATCATCTAGGGTAGATAGCACAGGAACACATCCAAGCAGGTTTTGAAAGTCTCCAGGGAAGGAGACTCCACAACCTCTCTGGGCAGTCTGTTCCAGTTCTCTGTCACCCTCAACGTAAAGTAGTTTCTCCTCATGTTGAGGTGAAGACTTCTGTGTTCCATGTTTTCAACCCTTTGCCAATCATTTTATAATTGGATGCAACCTCTCTGGGAGACAGCTGCTTGATAATGGCATCCAGCAAGGATTAGAACTCCTTGAGACTCAAATGCAAGAAAAACAATGGATTGAGTGCCTCATTAAGCTTGAGCCTGTGTGGCTGTATGAAGTCAATCAGTGAAGAATCATGGTCAGTCTGTTCCTGAGCTTGTTTAAGATGATGCTTTAAACATAGACATATCTAAGTGCATTAAGAGCAAAACAGGAGTCAGCAGAAAGCAGAGATGCTTGATTTCTTATGGAAAGGAAGGAGGTGTTTTTTCTATCGTTGTCTTAGATGTATACATATTTCTCACAGACACATATCTTGGATATATGCCCTGAGGTACTACCTCAGTGATCTGTCCACACCAGCTTTTACTTGATTTATTATGGCAAAACCAACAGATTAATTGTGAAGGATCTCAGTATAGCCATAATCCTCATGGGACCTTGGACAACTCTGGGTATGACTCGTGTCTAGTGTGGTCTGTGCTGCTGCCCAGTTTACATGTCAGTGTCATCAGTGTTCACTGAGTTCCTGCCACACTGTGACACATCCATCCCTGCAACACCTTGTCTTTCTGCACTAGTTCAACAAACCTTTCCCTGAAATGTGGTGCTGGAAAGTAGCAAGACTTTTTCATCTTAAATGCAGGAAGATGGAACAGGGAATTCTGATTTCACAACTAGAAATAAGTTTACAAAATGTCTTTTTTGGTACCCTCCACCCCTCACTGCTTCTGTGTTCCAAAGCAAGCTATAGGCAAAACTGTGGCCTCCCCAAAACTTTGCTGATTTCTTGACCAGGACCACAACGTTCCATAGTGTATTTCCTGTGCTGCCAATGTTTTCAACAAGACTGGGAAGGTAATGTGAGGAAGTGAAAAGGAAAACAATAAATTGTTCAAATCCTGTTCCTACAGTCTGTGAGAAATTATGTGGCTTTTTTATGTTTTGTTTTTTTGTTGGTTTTTTTTGTGTGTGTGAATCTGGAATGTAGTGTTTCAGTGGGAATTGAGAACAGAACATAAGGAAATTATTGCAAGACAAGAGGTCATTATGGTGTGTTCTGGTGGTGTTTCTGCTCTGGTAATAAAAGAATAAGTGCAGTCTGACTCAAACTAAGTAATCTTGCAGGGACTCAACAAATATGGAGACCACTGCATCCCTACAAGAGAGAAGAGTTAGGCCTGAGTTTTTGACTCATGCACAATATATAGCCTTTTGTCTCCTGCTTTTTGTCTCTTCATCATTGCTGGTTTATAACTGTTCAGAAATTATATAGATGCCGTAAGCAGGCTTTGGACCCGAGTGGCCATACAGACAGGTGTGTGTGTG
>VWZI01002422.1:61670-95329 GCA_013396835.1 Psilopogon haemacephalus
TCAGGCTTCTCTTCCAAGCCATGCTGTGTCCTGCTCTTGCTTGAGGATTTGTTTGACCAAAGTTGCTGCTAATAGGTATAAATTGCATAATTGAAAAATCTGCATCATTAGTCAAATAAAAGTTTTGGAACATTATTNAGGTTCCTTGGGAAGACCACCGTGAAGGTCAGTGTGCTATTTAATGGTCTCGCTGCAGCACTGTAGTCATTCTGAAGCTCACAGCTGCTTTCAAGTTCTGGCAGTGAGCCTGGTTGAAGAGAAGACTTTTACTTCAGGCTTTTCTTCCAAGCCATGCTGTGTCCTGCTCTTGCTTGAGGATTTGTTTGACCAAAGTTGCTGCTAATAGGTATAAATTGCATAATTGAAAAATCTGCATCATTAGTCAAATAAAAGTTTTGGAACATTATTAAAAAAAAAAAAAAAAAAAAAAAGTGTTTTCTTTATTGTTGACCTGCTGGCTCAGAATTGTTTCCAGAAGGGCAATGTGTTCTTTTGCTTGCTTTGCAGAAGCAGCAATATATTTTGTTGAGGTTTGAGATGACTCCCTGCAGCTTCAGCCCATTACTGAGTTAAAACCAATAAAGAGCAAGCCCTCTTCTCTTTGCCTGCAAGTCAAATCCTAGTAGGACTCAGCT
The DNA here is from genome assembly GCA_013396835.1 of Psilopogon haemacephalus. NCBI lineage: Eukaryota > Metazoa > Chordata > Aves > Piciformes > Megalaimidae > Psilopogon > Psilopogon haemacephalus. Next base: position 62,306 of record VWZI01002422.1, read on the forward strand.
GGACATCCAGGTAATCCCTGATTAAATTAGATTTCTCTAGGCAGAACATTCAGGATGTAGAGAATGACAGAAACTCACCCACTGAACAATCATGCACAATTTCCTAGTGAAATCGCAGGCAGGAAACAAAGAACTGTCAAAGAGACTTGAGAGGCAAAATGCCTTATTATAAATTTCCACTTGAAAATGCTTCACTCTCTCTAGAAACAAAGAGTAATAGCTATCTAGAGTCAAGTGGTGAATTTAATCCATATATTATGAATGCAGCCCTAGAAGACTTGTTTTCTGACCAACCTCCTTATGTGCTCATACCACAGTCTGCTTGCTGAAGCTTCCTGATGCTCAGAGGAAGCAGTTGCTAGTGTTTATGTTCCACATTCTTCCATTGCTCAATATCCAAATATTTCACAATTTAGATCCAGTTTCAAAAGTTCACTTTAGAGAGAATTCTTGTTCCAAGCCCAGTTTCCTGTTGCAGCTTGAATCCCAGCTTGAGTCATGTGCAGCAGTTGGTTCATGACTCTCTGGAGATGCTGCACCACTGATTTTATAAACAATATATAGTGGGAAATGGATGAATATGTTTCTTATTTGAATAAATAAATCTGGCAAATGTAATTCACTCCAACAAGACTACTCATCGCTCATGGTTTCCAGAGCACGCTATACAACTCTCCCTGGGGGAACCTGAGGACAAATCTGTATCTATACAAGCAAAACTCTCTTGCACATCTGTTGGAGTAATACCAAACAGAAATAAGTATTTGATCCTGGAGTCTGTCTCCCTACAGAGCAGAGAGCAGACTTTGACCTGAATAATAGAAAGCAGCCTCTGCTTTCAGCAGCCACACTGCATGTGGGGAGCCTCTGGTGTGGTAAAGATATAAAACTTCAGTCCTGACAAGAGCTGCTGCCTGGTTTGTCTGGTATGTGAGAGGGAGGCAAGAGCAGAGACACTTGCAGCAGTTCAGGGGAAGTTCACACCTCAGCTCCTCCTGCAAAGACCAGATTAATTCCTGCAGAGGACTTCCCCCAGCATCATTGGGAGGCACACAGTCAGATCGTGGGATTAATTGTGTGCACATCTGTGAACATGGTTTGCTGCATGTGAGCCTCCACTTAGTATTGCATTCAAATCCTACTGTGTCCAGGTAACAGAGGCAGTCTCAAGGGTTCATTAGGGTAAATCCTCTCACTCATCCAACTAACAAGTAAATGACAGTTCAAAGGACTGTATTTTAAAACCCTTTTGGGGATGTGAGCATAGAGGTTTACAAAGACTAGTTGCCACTGCTACATAATGGGGCTTGTGGAGGTACCCAAGTGCAGCTCGAGCCAATGACAGACACATTTTGGAAGAAACTATTGGTTTGCAAAACTCTTCCATGTGATTAGAGTGGAACAAAACAGAATAATTACTCAGTTAAAAGCAAAATGTATTTATTGTCTTGTACTGTCAGGCCTGGTTCTGCTCCTGCCCAGACTCTCCTTTGCCCATTCAGTTTCCAGGACACAAGCAGCTTGTTCCATCAGTGTGCCTCCTTGCCTGTGGATCTGAATCTTTTCCCATCATGTGAAAGTTGGGAAATATCCACAGGCTGGAAACAGCCTCAGACACAAGCCTCCCACATCCACAAGCAATGAAAACGTGGGTGGCACCAACATCGTCATATCGATGGAGACATCTTGGGGCAAGCCTAGAGACGCCTGTTCCTCCAACCACTTATTTGATATTATTTTAATTTCCTGGTTCTACCGTGCTTCACCAACAATAAATGAGTGCACTGCACTGCCTTAAAAGGGAAATTTGAATCCTTATATAGTCAATGGAGAAATTTATACCTCTGGACAGCTTCTTTATTGTGGTCTTTGGAGATTTTCATCTGTGAAGGGAGCTTGTAATGTTTCCAAGTCTGAATCTAATGTTGAAAATAGTGGCTAGTATTAAAAAAAGGTAATCTGAAACTTGGGCATGGGTGTGCTGTGGCTAACCCAGCATGGCTTTGTGTGAACTGGGGACCTCAGATAAATGTCTCATTGCTGAAATGGCAATGGCTCTGGGGTGGTTTCTCCTGAAACAAATGAGTGTAAAGGAGGTCAAAAGGAGAGTGGCATCCTACAGCAGCCTTATGCCAACCAAAGACCCTCCTGCTGCCAGCAGTGTCAGTTCTGCCTCTCCCCTCTGACTTTCCCAGGACTGCTTGTAGAATCACAGCTCATCTGTGGCCACTTGTGATTAGATTTCAGTGAGTTGCTGCAATTCCCAGCACCAGGAAGGGTGAGGAGAAACCCAGAGGCCAGTAGCTAGGCAGAGTGACAGGCCACATCTTTTGATGGCAGACTGATCCAAAAGCATCTTAATCTGTCCATGGAATGGCATTGAAGTCTCAATAGCTCCTACAGCTTTGAACTGTTAATTTTCTTTTTTTAAATCACCAGTATAATAGTGTGTGTGTGTGTGTGTGTATCTATTTGAGGGAGTGCGTGTGTGTAAGACAAGGATTTTAATTGTACACTTGTGCATGCACAAACACACACACACACATATGTACAGACATCCCTGATCCTAATAATGCTTTGGGATATATCCCTTCACCCTTGTGAGACCAGTTTATCTCTTACTTCCAAGAACAGGAATTCAAAGCAATGCCACTCATCTACTGTAACTTCAAACAAGCTTGAAAAAGTTGAACTGGGAAAAGCCAGACACAGAGAGTGTTTGCTTTGTGAAGATTGTCTGAGCTGTTATAACTCTTTAATCTCTCAACAACCCACGTTTTGGCCTTTGAGCAAAGCACCCTATGCAAGTGCAGCACCTCCACCAAGACATCTAACTTGCAACAATTTTGCACCGTTTTCCAATAGTGTTTATCCAGGCACTGAATGATACAGATCTGGAGAGGGGTGTGGGGGTTGTAGAAAGGCAGAATAAATTTTTTAAAAAGAGACACAGTTAGTACTCCCTGTTGTCTTCTCAGCCTAGAGAGAGCTTTTGCCTACAGAGAATGGTGGCTTGCAGCCAGTGTTAACATGACCTTTTGACTTGCAAGTCTATGGAAAGCTTCTTCTGTCTTTCCCAGGAGGTGTCACTATAAAGTATCACTTTACTGCCATACAGTTTGCAGGTGTGCACGGCCTGGCTTATGGGTGAAACTGACTGCCAGCGATCTGGCATGTAATTTTTCTCCAGCTTTCTTTCTGATGCTCAAAGAACATATTTTTATTGCATCTTGGCTTACATGGATTTGCAGTTCAGATGGGTTTCTCGGATCGAAAAGCCTCTCTGTGCTAGAGGAGATCTCTGATCATTTAATAGAAAGGGGCTGCTTGGTGTCTGACACAACATACAAAATCCACATAAACACACTTCAGCTTTTTTACTGGAAACTCAGTCTCTTTACTGTTCTTCCTACCACCTTGTTATTGTTCATCACCTCTCTTGTTTCCCTACTGCCCATGTTTGTCTTGAAACCTGGAGTACCACAAGCTGTTATCACCACAAGCACAAAATAAGGCCATGACTGTGTTTGAGATACCAACGAGTCCAAATCATTGCTAGCAATAATGCCTTTAAGTCTGCATTGGCAATACTTACAAGAAGCATCACTCAGCAAAAGGTATCTTCCCCAGGCCAATTGAAACCTCCTTTCCAGTACTGAACAAGAGACCTACGTTCCAGCACACAAAAGAACAAGGATTTGTTTCTCTGTTTCTTTTTTGCTTCCTATAAGCCTACTGCGGGAAAGTTCTGTTTTATTTGAATACACCATTGTTTATTTATAATTTTGTTCTAGATGTGTGACAGATTCAGCATGTGTCACCCAGCAGGGAAACAGTAGTAGGCTGGAGAGTTAACAAATGCACTGTGGTGAAGCCAGATGGCCTGTTTTCATAAGGAGCCTCTGAAAGATGCTCTGTTGCATAGAATTTTTTTCTTCCTTTGGTGCCTGAGATTCACAAGAACATCATTACTGCATATTAACACACTTCCCAAAGAAAGCATCATGGGTCCACACTCCACTCTGGATTTCATCTAACACACCTGTGACCAGAAAAAATGTACAAACTGACATCTTCAATCAGTCTATCATCCTCTGTCAATAAAGGGTCTTGAGTTTCAGCGTGCCAGGGATACCAAGGTGAGGGTCTTTGGGTGCTAGTGTTCACAAAGTGCCCTTGGATGTCCACGGCCTGAGGAAGGTCCCTTGCACAATCAGCTCTCTTGTTTTGCAGCTGACAGTTGCAGAGCACAGTTCTGGCTGGCATAAGGATCCTGTCTGACTCCTCCAACAATGCTCTCACCTCTTAAATCACCCCAGCACATCAAGGGGACATGGACTCAATGATTATCTTGTTGGAAGCAGCTGACTTGAAAGCAATCTCAGAGAGTCTACTAATAAAGTACATATTTGCTGGAAAAGTATATAGCTCTGCTTACCTTTTCCCCAAAGGATCATACCCCTGAGGAATCATATTTTTTTTCCTTTCCTTTTCCAGGTTACCATGAATGAACATTTCAACTTCTTCCTTATCTTTTCATTTATTCCTCTTCTCAGTTTCCCATCTGGGATGCTTCCCAGTTTCACAGAGCTGCATGCACTTTCCTTTGGAAAGCATTAGCACCAATTTAAAGTCCTAGCTTTGACTTGAAAGAGATGGGATTGAGTTTCTATTTCAGGAACACTTTATAGGCTCATAAGAAAAATGGGACAAGATCTGAGATGGACAGATATTTGCAGCATCAGTACACAAGAAGACAGGGCAATTAAAAAGAAAGATGGGCAGGCTGCTCTTTTACATGCTGTGGCAGTGCTGTGATCAAGAAGAACATGGAGGTTATTGGAGATGGCTTGGTTTCTTTGCCTAGCTTTGAATTCCTTGTCTGAATGCAAAGGGTTAAATAAAAAGACACTATAAGCTGATTTTAAAATAACTAAACAGCTAAGGACAAGTGATTTATTATGCAGATAAGGCAGTATTAACAGCATAGTCTTGAGGAAGATTTTATCATCTTTTCCCTATCTCTGCTTCAGGGGAGAAGCTATTTATCCACTCAACTAGACTCAGTCAGACTAGAAGACATTTTTCCTCCCAAGGCTAGGAAAATCACAACTGAAATTATCATAAAACTGGAGTATTAAAGTGACTAAAGAAGTGTCGTCCATGATAGGTGTTGGAGAACCTGAAACACAAGACAGCAGGGGGTTCTGGGGATAGTTTCACTCTGATGCAGAGATACCAGTTAAATTTAAAGAGCTTAGTGGACACTTAAACCGGGCAGTCTAGATATGGAAATAGTTATCTGTATCAAAGATAATTAGTGTGGTGTCAGCTCAGGGGCTTGTAGGGCATCACATCCTGCGGAGCACAGACACTACAGGCTCTATGAACCACTTGCACTTGTCAGAGGTGAGCTTAGAGAAGCCCAGAGTAGCCCACATGTAAGCAAACTCTGATATTGATTTAAACTTTAAGTGCTTTAAAGAAAAATGTAAGTAGTGTATTTTGAAGACATAGACTCTACACTTCAACAAACAGACTGCCACAGGTTCTTGAAGGAAGATTTTGTTGTTTTGTGCTTTCTATTTTTTTAAGGGCTGTGTAAATCAGTGGTTGCTTTATTTTTTTGTTTATTTGTTTATTATTTTAGTTTAACAATTGCATTAAAAACAAGTGCATGCATGTGCATAGATACGTATGCATTAAAAACTGGAGTCTGAAGTACTATGCCAAACCAACCTGAGGAGATACAATTGAAAATTGGAGCTATTTATTGGAAGTTGGCTTTTGTTCATATTCGCCTTTCAAATACAAAAGCAAAATACTTAATTTGAAAGAAATTTAGCTGTTATGCATTAAACAAGTGAGGAGGTCACAGCAATTGTCAATAGTGATGAAAAGAAATGGGCCAGGACTGATCTTTGTCACTGAAGGATAGGTTCACCAATTGGCCTCAGCCCACGCTGTTTAGGGTTAGCCTTTTCTGTAACATATTAGTCTTGGAGAGAGGACATTAGACAAAAACGAAACCCAGGGAGCAAGATAGATATTTAGCATTGTGGATGCTGAGGGCCCAGGCTCGTTTCCCAGTCTTGTTCTATTTGGCAGTATTGATATAGCCACCCTTGTCACCTTGCTTCCATTTGAAACCTTCTATTCAACACACTTACTTCAGCTATATTGTAATTATTTTATTCATTACTTGAGAGCAAGGACTGGATATATCCTAGTTATTTGAAAACACCCCATTCTTAGTATTTGCTATTGAGGATGATCCTTTTTGCAATTAAGACATCGCAATTGAATTGAATTTAATTGATCTCAAAAAAACTCCAAAACCAAAGAACCCCAAACCACACAAAACCTCCCACACCTATTAAAAAAAAAAAAAAAAATAAAATCCCCTACACTAAGACACAATGAGAAAAGCCAAATTCTGAAAAAAAGAGAAAAGTTCTTGGTAGCAGGACCTACTTAGACTCAAATACATCGCACTTGGAACTTCAGACAACTTCAGACTAAGATCTTTACCATGAAACTTTATAAAACAGACCTGGAAATGGCTAATACAGGTTTGGTTTTTGTTTTAAAAATTATTCCTTTTGTATTCCTTGGCAATCCCAAGCACAAATACAGGCTGGGTGGTGAGTGGCTGGAGAGCAGCTCTGAGGAAAAGGACCTGGGGGTCTGGGTGGATGAGAAGCTCAACATGAGCCTGCAGTGTGCACACGCGGCTCAGACAGCAACTGTGTGCTGGGCTGCATTAAGAGAGGCATTACCAGCAGGGCAAGGGAGGTGATTCTCCCCCTTTGCTCTTGTCAGACCCCACCTGGAGTACTGTGTGCAGTTCTGGAGCCCCCAGCACAAGAAGGACATGGAACTGTTGGAGAGAGTGCAGAGAAGGGCCACAAAGATGATCAGAGGGCTGGAGCACCTCTGCTATGAGGACAGGCTGAGTTGGGGCTTTTCAGCCTGGAGAAGAGAAGGCTTCAGGGAGACCTTATAGCAGCCTACCAGTATCTGAGGGGGGCCTACAGGAGGGCTGGGGAGGGACTGTTCACAAGGTCTTGTAATGACAGGACGAGGGGGAATGGGTTCAAATTGGCGGAGGGGAGATTTGAACGGGATGTTAGGAAGAAATTCTTCACAGTGAGGGTGGTGAGGCACTGGAACAGGTTGCCCAGGGAGGTTGTGTCTGCTCCCTCCCTGGATGTGTTCAAGGCCAGGCTGGATGAGGTCTTGAGCGTCCTGATCTAGTGGGAGGTGTCCCTACCTGTGGCGGGGGGTTGGAACTGGATGATCTTTGAGGTCTCTTCCAACCTAGACCATTCTATGATTCTATGATTCTATGAATTTCATCTTGGTTTAAAAAATAATTTAATAACAAAAATGGCTTTGTTTCAGTGACTAAAATATTCTGTTCCATCATCTTGCTCACTATATATTTCCCAGAATCTTTCAAGGTCCAGAGCCCTGATGGCTGCAGTTTTTCACTTTAAAACATAGGGGCAAGGCTGTAGCCAAGATCTTTCTCTGGGCAGATGAGAATATGTATTATAAGAACTGGATTGTAAGAACTGGAAGATCCTAAGATAAAGGAATGATTCTACATACACAGGTACAGGAGCAATTATTCTAGAAGATAGTATTTACAGATCTGTCAGTATGGTTACAAAATCATCAGAGTTATCTGGTTCTTTCTTCACTTGAGGGTGATCTCATCCATAGGTACCCTTTCCCTGGCTGTCTATCTAGCTGATAGCTAAGTACTCTTTACTTCCACTAATAATGGTGATGATTCTGCAGGCTATTCCTGTTCCTCTATCTTCTCCTCTTTCAATTTAACAACTTGATTCACTTCAGCAATCTTCTTTTCATTCACCTTTGATCTTTTCTGATGTTTTTCCCCTAACAGTCTTCTTTTGGATCTCCACCTTCATGGCACGTGGCACACAACACAGGACACTGTACACCTTACTAGAGGCAGTGTTCTGGAGCCTGTACTTTTGTTTCCCATTCTCGTGTGGTATTTTTCTTCTCTACATGACACCATAGCTTGTGTTCAAAGCCTTCTTGAAACTTAAAGATAGCCCTACAGCACAACTTTCGAAAGCCAAATATTTAGGGTTTGCAAAGCTAAGTGTTTAGGTGGGCTTTGAAGCAGATGTCTCCCTTAGAGTGCACAAACTCATGTCAATCTGATTCACGTAATTGTCAAAGTGTTTTGGAAATCTCCTGAGGACATTTCCAGAAGTAGAGATCAGTTAGCAGGATATAACAGTCAATAATTCCTAATTACAGAATGACAGGGGTTGAAAGTGACCTCCAGAGATTATCAGTCCAAACTCCCTACTAAAATGGATATGCCTACATCAGGTTGCCCAGGAGTATATCCACAACCTCTGGGCAGTCCATTCTAGTGCTCCATCACCCTCAAAGCAGGCTATTGATTCCATCCCCAATGCTGGCATGCCACCCATAGGCTCATCTCTATGGAGTTTGACCTTCTTGGCTTCCGCCATCAAAACTAGTTTAAAGTTCTCTCAGTAAGCCCTGACAACTCATGGGAGAGAATCCTTCTCCCTCTTAGAGCCAGCTGGACTCCACCTCTTGCCAGTGGGCCCAGTGCCGTGTAAACTTCCCCATGATCAAACAAACCAAAGTTCCAGCAAAGGCACCAACATCTGAGCTGTGCATTCATCAGGTGTGTTTTCCTCTTCCTTTCAGTACTCTTTTCTGCCACTGAAGGAATTGAGGAAAACACTTGAGTTTCTGATCCTTCAACAAATTGCCCCCGTGCCCTGAAGTCACTTTTGATAATTTTCTTCTTCTCTCTGCAACCTTATCATCACTAACCTGCATAACCAATAGTGGGTTACAGTCAGAGGTATGAATATGTACTGACGGAAGTGATCTGAGCTATTCTGTCACGTGCATGTAGGAGCAACAGCAGGTATTCGGTTTAGCTCACAGATGTGCAGAAACTTTTTTTATCTTTCCTGCAGGCAGTCAGTCAAAAGTAAATTTATGATAGCTGTATTGACATGATAGATTGTAAGTGAATTGTAAGAGCTGCTGTAGTGTTTCAGAATAGTGTTTTGGACATGAAATAACCTGGTATAACTAAGTAGAGCAGCTCTGAAAATCCCTGTTTCTTAGAACTAAGAGACTTCCCAGGAAATACAAAATAAAGAAAGTTCAGACTGTTGACCAGGTGCACAGTTACCTGAGTTCTACATTACACAACACCACAGTCATAAAAACTTTTCTCTATTGGTAGTTACCCTCAAGGAATAATAAAAGGAGTTGTTCATAGTCACATTTGTTCTGTATTAATGCTATTACATTGGCTTCTTGAAACACCAGAACATGGGAGTGGGTTTTGAAACACCAAAGGCTCATGGTTTTACTCAACATGATGCAGTACATGGAGCAGAGTAACTGTATTGCTGCACAGTTTTAAGAGACATGTAGAGAGTATTCAAAGACTGAGACAGGCCACTTGAAAATGGAGAGCCAATCACATACATACCACTACTCATGCAAATGAATTGTGAAAGAATTAGTCAAGATGGCTTCCTTCTTTTTCATGCCTTCAAAGGAGAGATTCTGCACAGTTTAGCTGTGTTTAGTAGTCTATTTTTGGTGCCAGTAAAGACATAGAAAAACCCCAGGAGTTTCACTGGTAATTTAAGAAACACTTTTGTTATCTATGCTGCCACATATGCATCTGTAGTAGTTGCTTAAACATATCTCACTGATGCTAAAATGCACATCAAAGAAGTGACTATATTTTTGCTTTGCCACCAAAAAGTCCTGAGAAACAAAAAGCTGAGAAAAACAAGGGCTATCCCATCTCTGTTGTATGCTCTGAGTCACTGATTTCTCTGCTTCTGAAGGCAGCCTGATACGTGTTATCAGTCCTGATTTTTCTCTTCTTTTCAGACACAACTGGAGGAAAGTCAACTACTTTCAACTTCTAGCTTCTTCAGTCACTCCTGGGTCAAGTCCAAAGGAAATGTGTAATTGCCACAGGATCTTATTAGTTTCTGTTTAAGTTTCTCATGGTTATCAACCACACAACTGTCGCTCACAGCTCTGCAGCACACCAGAAGGTGTGTACATGCAACAAATAATCTTGATTATAAATGTTAAAAGCAAACACCTCCCTTGCTGCTCACAACAAGGAGGACAATCACCAATGTGAGAATTCCAGCCTGGAAAAGCTTTAGTCTTACTAAGTCTGTATTTGCTTCATTACTGCCCCCTAACCCCCTGGCCTGGAAAAAAGTATTACATGTAATAAAACTTGGATTCCAAGACTAAATGGCATTTGACACCAAATGGATATTTTGTAGCATATAACCATTTGTTTCACATCATTTACTCCCTGTAGGCAGCATAGGATTTTCATGTAGAAGCAGCCGACATCTCAAACAGGACTCGGGATGGTATATGATGCTGGTATACAAAGTTTCAGCAGATGGTGCAAGAAATCTTCATAGCAGGTAAGAGAACAACAGACCCAGACAGTTTGATCTTAATCCTCTTTAGCTCGTTTGTGTACTCACAGAGTGATTTCAGCTAAAAGCAAAGTCTGGAGGTAAAAATGTATCTCAGTCTGAAGGTGATGGCGTCATTTAAGGAGGGAATTCAGTCTCAAAGGAGCAGCTTCCTGCATTCTCATCTTTTTCTTGCTATTCTATTTAAATCAATCTGTTTCCACCTACTATAAAATCCAGATTAAATGTTATACCAAGCTAGCACATATATTCTGTCTACTAGAATTTGTTGGCAATCCTTGTTTTCATAAATTAATTTAATGAAATATGTTTGTTTTCTTTTTTTACTTGTTTTTCTTATACACAGAACTTTCAGTGTATGGTTTGAAATGGAATAGGCATAGGCAGAAATTACTCAGTAAAATATTCCCTCTCCAGAAATGGCAATTCACATCTTATGTTCTTTTCATCCTCTCCACCTGAAGCAGTTCCACTTTCTGTAAGTAAAGGAATAAGTACTGTTTACTAGGTTAGAAAGTAACTGTCTCTAGAACCTGAAGGTTGGGGCACACATATGATTTGAGGGAAGAGTCCCTATGTTACTTCGGTTATGCAAAGTGAAATAAGTCCAAAACACACCAGGAGAACCTCTGCAAGATGAGGAAAAATCCAAAGCAGGAAAATATTAATGAGGTATGAAATCTCCTTTCTGCATTCCTTGCAATATGGCTGATGTTTAATGGCTGTTGAAGCTCACAGATGCTAGTAAAAACAGCCACTTTCTGCATGTGGAATCTGGAAAGATCTTATTTTAGATGTAATTTTTTTTTAGAATTGGTAAGTTATACACATGTAAAAAGGATATCCTTCACAATATGTTTTCTATTTCCATCTCCTAACACTGTAAGCTAAAATACAAGGTAAACATGACCACCTGAACAGTTTGAAATACTGCAACTTGCTTCAGACCTCCTTAGCCCACCACAGTCTTTATTGTTATCTCTGCTTGAATGTAATCACAAAATACCACACTGAAGCAGTCTTCTCTTCATCTTGTATGCATTAATCGCAACATTTACTGTTGAGACAACAGTGTGCAATTTGAGTTTGCAAGTCTCCTATCAGAGGACTGCAGGACTTTTCTGATATGCTGGTTTGAGTCTAGTTGGAATATTTTAATGAGAGAAATTAGATCATTGGTTGTGAAAATAAAATAATGATGAAGTCTATATCATTCATTGGTTTGCTAAGAGGGATAAAAAGCCAAAACATCAATAATTTGTCCCACTCTGGTCTGGGACACTGGACCTATCCGCTTCTTCCTCACTCTGCTCTAATCTCCTTTCTACTAATCTAAACAGAAAACAACATAAGCTTTCCTGGTTGTGTTGTTTGTCTGTCTGGGAAAGTAGAGGGAGAAAGAAGAGGGTAGCTTTGAGCCCCTTCTGGGCAGTTTCTTTGTCTGAGAGGGAGTTTGGATTTCTGTATTATTATTTATTTGTATATAATTATAAATACTTGTAAATATATAACATATAAATGCCTGTAAATTTTGCTTTGCTGTAAATATAGCTTCCAAGCTGAGCTAGTCTCATAAATTTCAATAGGGGGGGTGAAGGAAGAAAGTTCCTAACCTATGACAACTGCCCAATCCTATCTTGAGAGTAAGAGGACAAAGTTGCCAGTGAATCCTTCTGACTTGAAAAAAAAATAAATGCAAGTGCTACCTTGATGGTACTTAGTTACGGAGTGGGAAGAAATGGCACATCATACTTCATAGAAAACTGCTTCCTCTCAAACAAAAGGCTATGAAAATGCTTCCTGACGAAAATAACAGGTTTGCAGGGTTTCACTGAGGACTCTGGCAATATAGTCATAGAATTTTTGCCTGTCAGATTCAATTTAGGCACATGGTGTTACCACGTGATTTTTCAAACTGTTAGCCTCGTAATGCAGCATGGAGGGCTGCTCAGTCTGCTTTCATTCTCTCTTGTACCTAATTATCCATATCAGAGGATCCACAGCAATTTCTCCTAAATGCAGGAGAAATTGGTCCTGTCTCATAGCAAAGTCAAAGAACAAAACATACAGTTGAACTCTGCGCATCACCTTGGTCTCCAGTTGCCACCCTAACAAGTTCTCAACCATATAGCCTGGTAAATGATACAGTGTTGTGGCTGCCAGATAGCCAAGATACTTAAGACACCAAACATATGTTGTGTGTCTAGATAACTAATTTTCTATATTATCAAGTGGGAGAGATGGTTTCTTCAGAGGGCAGTTCAGAAGAGACTGAAATTCTGCACTACCAGCACTCAGAGAATTTTTGTCTAGCCTTCTAGGCTTTATAGTTAGGGATATAAATTTAGGCAATGTGGAATTTTTTTCCCCACTGGAAATAGGGCACCAACCACCTATGAGTAACTGAGATTCCCATAATACACAAATGTATAAGTACTGAGCAGGCAGGCTTATCCCATGCTTAGAAGGTGTCTGAGTTAATGAGCTGCCCAGCCATCTGAAAATAGCCTATATCTATTTCTCTACATCACACAGATAAAACTCCCAGGCAACTACCACAGATCAGATGCACAACTTTTCCAAGGCTGAAGTGAAATGAGCTGAAACTCCCTAAAAGACAGCTCTGTTATGCAATTCAAATTAGGTTGGCAGCTGGCTGAATATTCAGAGTAAGATTATGTAGCATTCAGATTGTGGAAGGCATATTTTCCATACGGGAATTCCTGTCTCCTTACAAATCATTACAGAAATGTGGGTGTCGTTGTACATTTATCAAGGAGATCTGTTATGCCCTGGACTTAAAATGATGCAAACATTATTGAGAGAGCAGTGCTTTCTTCTCTGAAAAGAAGCTACACAGCTTTAGAACCAGTGCTCTTTAATCTTTTTATAAATTATCTGGATGCAGGAATCAAATGTAAAATAAGTAAGTTTGCCAATGATACTAAACTGAGAGGAGCTGTGGACTCCATCAGGGGTAGAGAGGCTTTTTAGAGAGATCTGGATAGACCATAGAGCTGGGCAATCACCGTCTGTATTGAATTTAACAAGAGCAAGTGCTCGATTCTCCATCTGGGACAGAATAATCCTTGTTGTGCATACAAAATAGAGGAAGAGAGGATGAGGGGCAGCCCCATGAAAAAAAATTAGGTTTACAGAAAGTTGAATATGAGAAAACAAGGTACTTTGGCAGCCAAAAGGGTAGACTATTTTCTAGGGTGCATCAAAGCACAGCATATTCTGTATGCCCAACCACATACTGTATGCATTTTGGGACCCCTTAATGTAAGAAGTAGAATGCATTCAAAATAATGAAAGGGATCAAAGGAAGGACTTACAAGAAACAGATGAGGTCACTTGTTTTGTTGAGCTTGGAGAAGAGAAGGTTGAGGACTGACCTCATTGAAGTCTACAACTTCCTGAACGTGTGAAGTGGAAGAGAAGGCACTGATCTCTCTCTGGTGACCAGTGATCAGACATGAAGAAACAGTGCAAAGTTGCATCAGAAGAAGTTCAAATTGGACACCAGGAAAGGATTCTTCACTGAGAGGATGATCAGTCACTGGAACAGACTTACGAGGAAAGTGATTGTCGCACCAAGCCTATCGGAGTTCGAGGAGCATCTGGACAGTGTTCTTACTTATATTGTTTACTTCTAGGTAGTCCTGCCAGGAGCAGAGAGTTGGACTCAATGATTCTTATGAGTTCCTTCCAACCTGAGATATTCTGTGATTTATAATTCTATGAATAGGTGTTCCTTTGAATCTGGGAAGCTGAGAACAAACTGTCCTTGTGGATATGCTGGAGACCAGCATGGAGGCAACAGGGATATGTTTAGGTGCTATGAGAGAAATGAGAAAGAAAGAAAGATGTGGGCTATATGGGTTATTTTTGCAAAGACAACATTCATTATACTTCCACAAACAAGAGGTACAAGCCATATCTCCAAAGGACTGTCTCTTGGACAGCAGAGACTTCAAATAAGAAGCATGGTCATAGAGGGCAAACAGCAGCAGTCTTCAAAACTGATGCAAAACAAAATTGATGCAATCCTTCAGTGCATAATTTCAGGACTAGCAAGGAAGCACAGGAAGATTCTCTATAGAAACCTTAAGCTATGGCTTCATGTTTATTGCTGCGCTTCTTCTAACACAAACTTTCCACATTACTCTGCTTAAGCAAGTCTTACACTCAACATTCAAGAACTGTAATAGGGCATGTGAGTTCCTCTCATCCATGTTACGAAGATCTTCTTGGCAAGTAATCTCTGAGTATCACTAAAATCCTGATAAGCTGCCATACTTAGCCCAAGGACAAAAAAAACCTGCAAAGATATTTGCATATCAAATTTCTACCAATAGCTTTTACAATAGGAGCAAGAGTTGGGCAGCTGCAGCATACATTTATAAAGCTTACAGCTGTGTTCAGTGATAAGATAAGAGGTTCTTTTGTAGAGACCACAGCAGAAGCTTTGTCAGTAACTGAAATGACACTTTTATCTCATCATGAAAGATGCCCCTTCCAGTGGAAGTCTAGCTGGCATGACATTATCATTTGTATTGGTTTTTGTTTTTTCTTCCAGGGAAGAATCTTGAAGATTTATGACGTATTCTGTCTTTTATTATTTGTAACATTAGAAGAAAATTAACTACACCACAAAGATTTTACATCCAAGCTGTAAGCTTGGTTATCAGCATCATAATATTGTCCAGTAAATAAATAATCCAACTAACTCTAACTCTGGAAATTGAATATTCAACATCACGGTGCCATAGTGGATATACTCATTATGGATGAGCAGGGACTTGCATTATAAAGCTATTTTTAGTTATTATTTTGATGCTTGTAATTTTCTGAAGAAGAATTTTCACAGGTTTTCTCTAATCCCCCAGGCACAGTTTGGTGTTAATTTGTTAAATGTCTGTGGCCTTTTTCTCAGTTGCTTAATATGAAAGGGGACTGAGAAATCACCCCATAACTGTTAAGTCATCTGTTAGGGAATGATTTTGTGGGTATTTATATGCAATATAAACTTGGTTTCACCTAATTCTAATTAGATATCTAGTTCAAGCTCATCATGTAGCTCTATCACTAGTGACTGTCACTGTCCCTAAAAGGACAACTTTTTTCACCCAAGCTGACAGCTGTTTTTCATTGGCTTTCAAAGTCTTAGTGCTGAGCTTAAATGAGCTGATGAATTAATAGAGTTTGAATTAAATGAGATTAATTCCACACAGAATTTAAAGAATGTGTTTGTTTTCAACTTGTAAGGGAAGGGCCCAGGACTTCCATCTACATAGTCTATTGAAAAGAAAGCAAAGAGCGATACAATTATGGTTTCTATGGGCTCTTAGGGGCTGTAACTTCTGATTGTATTTGCTTCAGCCTGTCTGGCAAGCACATAATGGCTGGAGGGTGAAACTGAGGTATAGTTTTCAGTTGTTAATAACTAAGGAATGGAATGGCTCTAAAATTACCCGAAGGAGTGAGGAGGAGCCCAGCCTCTTCTCCTTGATGATAAGGAACAGGACAAGAGGAAATGGTTACAAGCTGTGCCCGTGGAGGGTTAGGCTGGAAATCAGGAAATATTTCTTCACGGAAAGGGTTTTCAAACATTAGAATGATCTGCACGGGGTACTGGTGAATTCAATGCCCCTGGGACTGTTCAGGAGGTGTGTGGACCTGGTGCTTAAGGATTTGGTTTGGCATTGACTTTTCAGTGCTGGGTTAAGAGTTGGACTGGATGATCTCTGAGGTCTCTTCCAACCAGATATATTCTGTGATTTATTAAGTGTAGTGATTAGTTCTTCACTACTGGCATTTTAAATCAAATCTTAGTTGAGGAGGGCAGAGGAGGGGTCCAGTGCTGGTTTTTTTTAAATTAATTTGCTTTGGTTTTGATTTTGGTTTTTCTTTGAAGTAAAACAAGAACTAACTCCAGGAAGCCCTCAGATGTGTTTTTATGCTCCTTGTTCTAGGTTACATTAAGGACTAGGGGGAATGGGGCAAAGCTGGAGGTGGGGAGATTCAGATTGCATGTGAGGAGGAAGTTCTTCAGCATGAGAGTGGTGAGACCCTGGAACGGGTTGCCCAGGGGGATGGTTGGGGTCACTTCCCTGGAGGTGTTTAAGGCCAGGCTGGATGAGGCTCTGTCCAGCCTAATCTAGGGTAGGGCGTCCCTGGCCATGGCAGGGGGATTGGAACTAGATGATCCTTGTGGTCCCTTCCAACCCTGAATGATTCTATGACCATACTCCTCACCTTTGAATTAACAGCCAGGTTTATCTCACTCAGCTTCAGCAACTTAAGAGCTAGGCAGTCAGTGTTATCTACAGTCAACGGAGACAGATATTTTTAATATAATTCTTGGTATATACAGCAACTGCTAATGACTGGGCTGATCTGCATGAATGTCTGTGGAAACAGTAATTCAGCTTTATAATGACAGCGACCTTAAGGAAAATTTAAAAGCTTATGGTCATGGAAAGTGCTGAGAGGCACACCCAAAGCACCATCACATACTGTAAGATGAGCTGGGTTCCTCCTCTGTGCTGCTTTCCAAGGCTGTGTTCCCTTCATGTTATTACAAACTTCCACATACAATCAATGAAACAAAACTTGCTTGTGGTACTGCAAGGCAAATCATGACAAACTCAATCAAATGTTATTAGTGTTATTGAGATGAAAGTTCTGCTGAAATCCACATGAGAAATGACTAAGAATGGGCCACATGCAAAATGTAGTAGACTCTTCTAATACACAAAGCATAGATTTGGATTTTCACATTCATATTAAATTTACATTCCTTGCAGTAAAGAGAACACCTTAAGATTTTAGTCAAGTATGAAAACAGAGGTGTTAAGAATTGTGCAGAGCTTATTTTCTTTTAAATGGGTTAAAGGTGTTATGTACCCTTCAGATTATTAAATGTACTTTGCCTAAGTGAAAATTTAATATTGCAGGTTATGTCACTAGTATTGCATAATACAAGTGACAGGTAACAGCATGCCTCATTATTACCCTCTTACATTCGGTAACAAGCTAATTTACCAGCTGTCCTCTTCTGCTATGGTACTCACTCTGTAATTAATCTATGCATTAGAGACCAGAATGGACCTCTTGCCCTTTAATTTTGAAATCTTGGAGTTCTACTCAGGTCACTAATACCTGACTGGGCTAGCTACTGAAATTTCATCTGTAGGTATATAGGAACTAAACAAAAAAACATCTTTGCAGCCTATCCAACAGCACAGATCTTCAGGTCACAAGTCTGACCTTCTTTACTCTGGCAGTAGAAAGAATTATTCTTCTGAAATAAAGATGAAGCGAATAGTATTGAGCACTAAAGATCATACTTCAGCTACTGATGGACTTTCAGAAAGTAATCTGCAGGGAATTTCATGATTTTTTTTTTTCATTCCCTATGTGAGTTTGCTGCCTTATCTATGACACAATGGCAGTCCAACATAGCATGTCACTGGGATTTTATATAACATTTTAATCCACTCTCATGCAGTCAAAGTTCAACAGCCTTTGCTTCAGCCCCAAAATGGCTGTGCAAATGATAGAATAAGGACAGTGAGGTTGGTGAGCAAATGCTGCCCTAGAGACTGAACAAAACCTGAAATTTCTTTTCCAGCATTTCTAACTCTTCTAAACTGAGTCCACATCTGAAAGAATAGAAGAAGCTGTGAAAACAAGTCTGAAAACCCTCTGCAAGCTGTTTTGTTTGGATTTTTTTTTTTGGGGGGGGGGGTTGTTTTTTTTTCAGGGGGATTTTTGTTTGTTTGTTTGTTTTCTTTTAATATATCAAAATTAAATATTCTACTTATCCAAGATCAAAAAGTTTTATTTAAAATATAGTTGATATTGATGCGCATCTGCCCAGAGATCCATAGCACACATTGGAACTGCAATTACAGTGCCTGAGATCCTCATTCTCTCCTTGGATGAGGCTGCTTGGCAGGTCATGAGAGTCTTATGTACTAGGATGAAGCACAGAGCTCAGTTAAAGAGATTTATGTCATGTTTTAACCTCAAACTGCTCACATTAAAACATTTTAGTGGATTGCAGAGTTTTATCTTTGAGTATAATCAATTTTGATTAAATCCAATGTATCCAGGATGTATTTTTATCAGAGGAAAATTAGGAAGGCAGCAGGACGTAGCAAGAAAAACCAGACTTCCTCAGGAAATTATTTATTTTGCTGAAAGAGTATTAGAAAAATATTTTCAGTAGAAAATTCACAACATTCAGATGTTTCTGATGCTCCCTTTCCAGAAAGAAATGAGGCACTGAATCATTCCCCAGAGAAATGGAGGAATTTGTTATTTTCTTTGTTTTTAAAGGAAGATGTTTAAATTCAGTCCCTTTGGAACTGAAAGAACATCTCAAACCTGAATAAAGATGCATTTCAAAAGATGTCAAGAGGAAAGCTTTTGCAGAGCCAGCCTCTTCAAGAGCTTGTTGCAGCCACTGCTTTCAACCAATAACTTTAATGAGAGCTGAATTTATGCATAAAAATTTAGAAAGCAAATAAATAAATAAGGGGGAAAGGGAGGGGAGGAGACAACTTCACAGCATTTGGTGTGATACTGAGCAGAGAGGAAACCATGCATCTGTTTTATAGTCGGTTTATATTCTTTTCCTGTGTGTGCATTTTATGTGCATAAGAATTAACAGCCTTTGACTATTCATTTGTATTTACAACATCTGCAGTGCCAATGGGTGCAGTTCTAGTTTCTGTGTCCTGGCCTTGCTAAGCATCCTAATTTGGAAAGAAAAAGCCAGGTAACTTTCCAAGGGAATATTCACAATATCAACATCTCTCAATTCCTAGACATCCTAATGTCACCAGTGGGAAGTCTACAAAGAAGGAAATCCCTCTGGAAGTGAAGCAGGATACAGACAGAAATGCTGGTCTTCGCTTTTTCTGTTTGGACCACTCAAAGGATAACTAACTGTAGCCTGAAACTGGAGTAGTCTTTCTGTGTTTGGGTAAAGAATTTATTTTGAATGTGTAAATTAAAAAAAAGACCAAGACGGGTTTAGAAAACTGTAGTGATACTATGATGGCTCCCCCAGCCATCCTAAATCAGATCTGGCTGGATTCCTCCAGAGAACTTGTTCATGAGTACCTGGACAGTACAGGCCCTCTACCACAGGTTCACAGGTTCACAGATTGCATTGGCTTTGGGGGGACCCTCAAAGGTCATCTTGTCCAAACCCTTGCAGTGAGCAGGGACACCTGCAACTAGATCAGGCTGCCCAGAGCCACACCTTGAATGTCTTCAGGGATGGGACCTCAACCACATATCTCGGCAACCTGTTGCAGTATTTTACCACTCCTCACTGTAAAGTTCTTCCTTATGTCCAACCTAAATCTTACATGACCCAGCTGAAAATCATTGTTCCTCATCCTATTGCTACAAGCCCTTCTAAACAGTTCCTCTTCAGCCTTCTCATAGGCCCCTTCAGATATTAAAACGAAGCTGTAAGGTTTCCCCAGAGCCTTGTCTTCTCCAGACTGAGCAGCTCTAATTCTCTCAGCCTGCCTTCATAGAAAAGGTGCTCTGTTCCTGTGATCATCTTTGTAGCCCCCTAGTGGACTCACTCCAGCATGTTTTTGTCTCTCTTGTGTTGAGGGCCTCAGAGGTGAACACAGCACCCAGGTGAGGTCTCACCAGAACAGTGGCAGAATCACTTTTGTTGACCTGCTGGCTGCACTTTTTTGATGCAGTCCAGGATGCAATTTGCCTTCCAGTCTGCAAGTACACATTGTTGGCTCATGTCCAGCAGGCCTGCTCTCAATTTCATCATTCCCCAGCCTATATTTACCATAGAATCACAGAATCATATAATTGTTCAGGTTGGAAAAGACCCCTGGGACGTCAAGTCCAGACATTAACCCTGATCTGCAATGTTCACCCCTAAACCATATTCCCAAACACCGCATCTAAAAACCTTTAAACCCATCCAGGGATGGTGACTCAACCACTTCCCTGAGCAGCCCATTCCAATGTCTGACTACTCTTTCTGTGAAAAAAAAATAATTCCTAATGTCCAGCCTAAACTACCCTGTTGCAGTTCGAAGCCATTCTCTCTTGTTCTACTGCTAATTACCTGTGAGAAGAAACCAGCACCAACCTCTTGAGGTTTGCCTTCACATAGGTACAGGACCTTGCACTTTGCCTTGTTGAATCTTGTGAGACCCTCCTCAGCCCACCTCTTCTGGATTTCATCATGGCCTTATAGAAAAAAAAATTAATAACCCACATCAAAACCGTGAAGACTCCGGAGAGCCATTGGTACAAATCCTTGGATTCAGCTGGTGGGACCATTATTGTGATATTTTAAAGAGAGATTTTTTAAAATATAATTTTCTCCTCTGCTAAAAATTGCTGCAGTGAAAATGTTCCAGGTGGTGTGCAGCTGGTTCAATTCAACCATTTCCATTTGCAGATACATTCTCTAGCTCTGAGGAATTTGCTGGGTCTTTTCCTGATAAATTCAAGATTTCTTCTGAGCCTGCTGAGCTATGGGGGAGTAGGGAGTATCTCCAGAGGGAAAAGAAAAGTTTCTAATGAGCTGCATCCAGTAATACAGAGTAGTGAAACTGCATCTGCCTGGCGTTGCCAGCATGTACTTTCAATGTTAGTCATTCCTCACAAGAACAGGCAGAAGTGAGATAGTAGTCTATGATGGAAAGCTAATTCCAGAGAAATGTTGGTAAGGAAAAGGCCATGTCACAGACTTCAGGTGAACAGAAACATCTGAGATGGGATGTTCCCTGTCTGTGGGGAAAAGCCCCACCTACCCCAAAAACTATATTGTAAAAATCTGGACATTTGATAAGGGCATCTTCGAGCCTGTGTAAAGACTGATTTTACCTGAACCCTGTGCCAGTACCAGGCACCAAGGAGCACACTGGGGCTGTGCACAGAGCATAGAAGATTTCAGAGCGTTCCAGAAGAAAATGCAGCCTGGGAGCAGACCTTTGTGAAGAGTAGAGAAATATCCAAGGCATCCGTGTGACAGAGAAATAGAAATTTGGGCAGAATTTCCTTCACATTAGACCTTCTTGACACCTGCATAAACTCTGCAGGTCTACTTAGTTGTTACAAAAACTCCTCCACAACATGGGTATCCGCTTGGCAGATTTTACACTAGAGAAATGAGAACAGCATTTCAGACTGGAAATGTATTTCACCAAGCAGGGGTTTATGTTTGTTTATTTGTTTGTTTCAGCAAGACGAATAACACCCAACTTAAAAAAAAAAAAGAAAAGGCGCCATAAGTTTCATATATTTATTTTGTTTGTTCTTGTTCACTGAACTGTGGCATCAGTTTACTTTTTCTAACACATTCTCACAGGAAATTAAATAAAAAACAGCATTAAGAGGTACATCTCCAAAATTAGTAAAGCAATAGAGATCATTCTTAGCAATCAATACTGGTTGTGTGCAACAGTGGAGCATACTTGCTGTGATTTCTGCCTCAGAATTTTGGAAGTTCCCTCGTGAAAACTCTTCCGACTCTACAGAAGTTTTGTACAATATTACACAACACATGAGCTCTGCTTTTCCACTTACTGCACTTTTGAAACTGACTGTTACAGAAGTGCAGAGTCACCTTAGCTAATGACAAGTTCTGTCACATGCATGCAGCTATTTAATTGTAGCATTTATCTTTTGTCTTCAAGATAATGTCTATATATTGTATTCTGGTCACCAATCCATCCAGATAGCCAAAGTCTTCTTTCAGTCCCGATTTTGAAATGAGTGAGCTTTTTTCTAGCCCTATGATATCAACTTTAGCTCCCTGAAAATAACTGTGAAAATACTAAAATAAGTTGATTTCTATTGGAGAACTGTCTGACATTTTACAACCAACTGCCCTTGGCATGCTAAGCCAGGATTTGGGGGCAGAGGACAATAATATATAAAAGAACCTGCATTGAAATTCAGTGCCACTAAAATTTGTCTCGACTTCAGGAAATTTTGGAAAATGACTTGCCAATCACATACAACAGAATATAAAATCTCAGTAGCCCTGTATTGCTCTTTCAGATTCCAATAGTCTTACTTCATTTGACTTCATTAGACAGGGATGAATACTAAAGGCAATGAACAAAAGTGTCTGAAGACAGAACCCAGCACATTATTGAAAAGAATTACCACTAAACAAACTTCAGAAAGTCATTTTTGGAAAACAAGAATTTCTCCTAAGCTTTCCTGTATACACACCCATGCACTGAAAATTCGTGCTGTCAAATTTTCTCACCCTGATGCAAAGTTGATTCACTTTGCCAGACTGGAGTTGGCAACTCCAGCAACTTTCTCCATCCAGTGAAGCCAGGAAGTGTGAAAGCTGGGGAATTGTTTTCTCTTAAAGTAGGTTTTTGACAATTCACATATGTGGTGTTCAAGATATAGGCTGCTTTGCTTAGCTGAATATCAGAACTGGGCCTCCTGTCACCAACACATTATCATAAACAGGTTTCACTCAACGTTTAGTAGTGCTAAAATGGAGGAAAAGGAGCCTAGTTTTTATGCCTTGTGAATCAATACTTGACCTTATGTCTTGCCTATACTACCCCAGGCTGCAACCTGTTTTAAGCATAGCGAAAGCCATTGAATAAATTTTAGTTCCTTGAAGGTAGATCTAATATGGCATATTCTTCTTCATTCAATTGCGGGCAGGAAGTCCAGCAAATGTCTGAAAAGGAAGGTTTTGCCAGTTCTGCCACATTTTTTGTGCTCGTATCATGTGCACAAATGTGCTTCTCACATTTTTTGTGCTCGTATCATACATATGTCAGAAATAACCACAAGGAATGAACACTTCAGGCAATAGAAGACAAGTTTTCAGGTAGATCTACAGTAGCTTTTGGAACACAACCATGCTTTTAGCTGTGTGCCAGATAGCAAAAATCACCCCCATACCAAATAAAGGTTTTGATTACATTGCACTGCAGTGTGTCAAGTTGAAAGTCTCTGAGAAGACAGAACTCTCGTGTTTTAAATTGCAAATGCTGAGCCCAAAGGCTACAGACTTACTAGGACTTTTACCTGGTATAGACTGAAATCCTGGTTTCATGAAGAGGAGGACAATGAAGCTGGGAAGGGCATGGAAAATAACTTATGAGCAGCAACCGAAGGAGCTGTTGAAGAAGAGGAGACTGAGGAGAGACCTCATTGCTGTCTACAGCTACCTGAAAGGACATCGTGGAGAGGCTGCTGCTGGTCTCTTCTCTCATGATAGAACACAAGGGAATGGCTTCAAGCTGCGACTGGGTAGGTTTAGACTTGGATATTAGGAAACACTTTTTCCCAGCAAGAGTGGTCAGGCACTGGAATGGGCTGCCCAGGGAGGTCTTTGAATCACCAACCCCAGATGTGTTTAAAAGTCATTTGGATGTGGTACTTGAGGATTTGGTTTAAGGGTGAACTTTATAGAGTAGTGTTGCGGGAATATCGATTTAATTAGTGTTGATTTTCCCCGGAGGGGGGTCCTGGAGCCCCCCGGCGTTCTTTGGGTACACAGTTGGCAGGGAAACAAACACATGAGTTGCTTAAAACGCCAGATAAACAGATTAACAGTCAGAATTTAGGGAACAGAGAGCTTACAATAAACAGACCCCAGCCGTGCCTACAAACCTGCAGAGGCGCGAGGAGGGAAACAACGCTTCTTCCCGAGAAAGAGGGGAAGAAGGAAAAGGACCGACTTAGCCCAGATAGGGAGAGAGAAAGAGAGAGAGAAGGGAGTGTTAGCCTTGCCACTTCTCTGTAAAGCTGTGATGCTTTTTGCTGCCTTTGCTGCGTGCACGTGGCTGGGGCTCTTCACAGCACAATGGGAGAACAAAGAAGGACGACAAAGAAGAATGAAGAAGAAGTCCTAACGGCCACTGGCCCCTGCCTAAATACCCTAGGGGCACGTGAAACTGTCCAATAGGTATTCAGCATTCTGTAGCTGACCAATTGGTTCAAAATAGCCCCATGCATACGTGCAGCCCGAGGTTTCCCTGGGTCCCGGGGCCACGTGGTGTGCCCCCACCCCTGAACCCCTTCCAGACCTTATACAGAAGGGGGAGGAGAAACTCCAGGGGCTGGACCAACTCTAGGGTGTTTATCACACCCATACCAGGACAAGTAGGAATATCAGTTGGACTTGATCTTGGGGGGTCTTTTCCAACTGGAATGTTTCTGTGATTCTGTAATTTGGAAAAAAACTTTTGACATGCTGTGTTGGTTTGAGCTAATTGGAGAATTTGTGTGAGAAATTAGACTGCTGCCTGACAGTGAGAAATTAAACACTGTGTCACTTCACCCAGTTTTGACTGAGAGAGAAGAAGGTTGTTTTGAGAATGTTCCCAAAACATCCAGATAAGCCAGTGTGCTTGCGCAGTCAGTCGGCTCTGGGTCCCGGCAGGCTTCAGCAGCTTCTTTCCTTTGTCTCTCTGCCTTTGAACTAATTCAGAGTAAAATTACTAAAACCATTCATTCCTTCCTGCCACTAATCTTTCTGACTGATCTTCAGCTTATCTGCAACATCATCAAGTGGTGAGATAAAGCTGGGGGGAGGAGGGAGAGGTGGTACAGGGGAGTTTGGTTTCCCTCTCCTGGGGATTTTGGTCTCCAGGAGGGGTGTGGTGTCTGTATTTCTATTTTACTGTATATTTCTGTAAATATCTGTTATATCTTGTAAATATTTGCTTGTATATTTGCATTGCTGTAAATATAAAGCTTCATTTATTAACTTCCAGTGTGTTTTTCTGAGTTTTAGCCGGGGTTCTAAAAGGTGGGGGGGCAGGTTACTGCAAACCCACTACACATGCCATTTCAAATGCCTCCTCTGTTCTGGCAGCATGACAGAGAAGAATCCATAAAAATGGGTGTTCAGTTTTATGTGTGTCCTGCAGTGGGGGGCTTACTGTAGAACTGGGTATTGTAACACACAAAAAGTATTTAAATCAGTCATTAAAAGGTGCATTGAGCCTAATTCCCTTCAGTACTAAATTCTAGAAAAGGTCCTTTCAGGGAAACTGCTATTCTAGATGTGCTGGTTTGAACTAATTGGAGGATTTGAATGAGAAATTAGGCTAGAGGCTGAGAAAGGAAAACACTGATAATGCTACTTCTCTCATAGCTTTACTTAGAAAAAAAAATGTTTAAGAGTTGTAACCCAAATATACATAAGTCAGACTTTGGGCTGTGGCTGTTTCTGCATGGCTCTTTTTCCCTGCCTTTTCCTAGCTGGATCTGAATAATTTCACTAACTTCTTTCCTGCTGCTAATCCCCCTAGCTGATCTACCTTCACCTATCTGCTGCAAAAACAGATGGTGAGATAAGATTGGGGAAAGGGGGAAGGTGGTAGGGGTGGTTAGAAACCCCTCTTAGGCATTGTGTTGGTTTGAGCTAATTGGAGAATTTGAGTGAGAAATTAGACTATTGACTGAGAGAGGTAAACACAGTGTGTCACTTCACCAGAGTTTTACTGAGGAAGAAAAAAAAAAAAAAGTTGTTTTTAAGAACTGTTCTCAAAACAACAGATAGCAGACGGTTTCTGATCATTCTGGGCTGTGGCTGCTCCTCCTGCATGGTCTCCTTTCCCTTTGCCTTGGTAGCTAATTCTCAGTAAAACTACTAACTTCTTTCTACTACTAATTCCCCTGGCCAATCTACTTCAGCTTATCTGCAGCATCAACAGGTGGTGAGATAAGACTGGGGAAGGGGGAAAAGGTGGTAGGGGGTGGTTGGTTACTCCTCTCTTGGAGATTTTGGTCTCTGGGAGGGGTGTGGTGTCTGTATTGCCTTTTCATTGTATATATCTGTAAATATCTGTTATACCTTGTAAATATTTGCTTGTATGTTGTGCATTTCTGTAAATATAAAGCTTTATTTATTAACTTCCAGTGTTTTTTAGTTCTAGCTGGGGTTTATTAAAGGGGGGAGGAGGGGAGGGAGGGCAGGTAACTGCTTAAACCACCTCAGGGATTTTGATCTCTGGGAGGTGTGTGGTGTTTCTGTATTACCTTTTTACTGTATATATGTGTAAATATCTGTTATACATTGTAAATATCTGCTTGTATATTGTGCATAGATGTAAATATAAAGCTTCATTCCTTAATTTCCAGCTGACTGAGTCCTTGCCTTGGTTATTTCAAAGAGGGTTGGGGGACAGGTCACTGCCAAACCACAACACTAGAGGAGTGAAAAATAGACAAACAGAAGCTTCTTAAGCAGAAAATAAAAAATAAAACTGGGGATCCTGACTGTGTTTTAGGCCACATGTCCTGAGAAATATAAATTTCAGCATACTAATAACGATTTCTAATTGAATTCTAGTTGTATTTTCTTTCCCCCTGGTGGCTGCCAGGCACCTCTGTGTTTTGGAGCTCCTAAAACTGCGGATTTTTAATTATTATTGTTGACGTTGTTTGCTTGATTGGTTTTAGTAGTCATCCTGTTTTTGATTGAGCTTCAGCTTCATTTCTCTAGAACTCACAGATTTTTCTGCAAGGACAGCTGCCTGCTGTTCTTATTCCAGGATTTGCCTCTTCTATTGCTTGGGTGATAATTGCCCATATCGCAATCCCTCTATTCTATTTGTTTTATCTGTTTGAACAGATAAACATTTTTTTTTTTTTAAATCAAGATTTTTCAAATGTTAATCTTCTCTCCCAAAAATTTTGCAGCCCTTCTCAGTTCACCTACAAAATCTCACACTCCTGGTATATAGTCCATTATACAGATCACCAGTGTAACTTGTGAGCAGATCCTGAGATGGTTCACTGCAGAACCCTGATCTTCTTTCTTGACAGTGAACCATTAAAAATACAGTCCACAGCTAATTGCAACGTTTTACTCCCAGACACTGAGGTCCTGGAGCTGGTCCAGAGAAAGGCAACAAAGTGAGTGAATGTTCTGAAGAAGAGCAAGCTCAGGCCAGACCTTCTTACTCTCTACAACTACCTAAGAAGAGGTTGAAGCAAGGTGAGTGTAGGTTTCTTCTCCCTAGTAATATAGAATCATAGAATGGTAGGGGTTGGGAGTGACCTCAGGAGATCATCATGTCCAAGCCTGCTGCCAAAGCAGGATCACCTAGGGCAGGCCACACAGGAACACATCTAGATGAGGCCTGAAAATCTCTAAAGCAGGATACTCTACAAAATCTCTGGGCAGCTTGTTCCAGTGCCTCAGATTCCTCAGCCTTTCCACACAGGACAGATGTTCTGGTCCCTTAATCACCCTCTTAGCCCTCTGTTGAAGTTTCTCCTGTATATCCCTGTCCTTCTCTAAATAGACAGCCCAGAACTACACACAATACTCCAGATGGGTCTCACCGAGGCAGAGTATAGCAGGGAGAATAACCTCTCTTGGCCTGCTGGATATGCGATAGGTCGAGAGGAAACAGTCTCAAGCTGGATAGGACAGCAAAAACTCTGGGAAAGGGAGGTGGCTGAACCACCATCTCTGGAGGTGTTTAAAATATGAAGAGACGTGGTGCTTAGAGACATGGTTTAGCACTAGACTTGGTAGAGTTAGATTAGGGTTGGACTCAGTTATCTTAAAGGTCTTTTCGGATTGAGAAGAGAGAGCTCTGACATCCCAGTGGTTTTGGGGTTTTGTTGTTGTTGTAGGTGTTGATTGCACACTTTTTGTTTGGTTTAGTTGTTTTTTTCTGTTTTGGGGTTTTTGTTTTCTTTTGGTTTTTTTTTGGGGGGGGGGGCGGTTTGGAGTTTTTTTGTTTGTTGGTTTGTTTGGTTTGCTTGGGATTTCTTGTGGGTGGTGTTTTGGTTTTTTTTTGATCCTGTAGCCATGATAAAGCCTTTACCTCTATCTGTCTCATTTATTGTCAGAGAAATATGGGTAATGACATTTTCTCCTGTGCCTCACAGTTATGCTGCAGACCTTCATCACCTCAATGCGAGATGCTCTGTAGAGAAGAACATCAGCAGCAAGAGCTCCAAATTGATGAGTCCTAGTGGAGAGCATCATCTATATAGAGAGAAAGAACATGATTCAACTTTCATCTCCTGTGAAACCTGAACTATTTAATCTAATTACTTCAGGGAAAACCAGCAAGAAAACAAACACGATATTCTTAAATCAAGGCAATATTCATATCTCCCTACCAGTCACAACTCAGTTCAATTAACAAGATTGCAGGAACTCTAAATGCTTTCCTTAGCCTCAAAACACTGTTGCTTTCTCAAGCTTGTCTCTGAAAATTTAAGATACTCCCCCTTGGTGCACTTGCAAACATCTTGCATAGGACTTCTCTACCACTCTCTATCTGTGATTTACAGCATAATTTCATGAATGAGAAGAGATGACCTCTCTCCTGCTTCCTGTGTGGGCTATTCTCAGCTGGTTTGTTCCACAGTTCTGGTCTTCATTGGCATAGTGCTTCATATTTATAGCTGTTAGCAGACATTTACATCACTTTCCTTGCATACTGGACATTACTGGCAGAGGGTCCATGGCACGATGTATCAAACATGTACTGGAAAATTGCTTTTGGCAATGATTCTGGATTTTTGGGGGGGGATTCAGCAATCAGGCTGCAGCACACATGATTAGTACTATTGCTTTGGGGTTGGGACTGAAAATGTAGAAAGACAACCATTCTCCTCAAAATAGAAGTCTGGAATTACTCCAGTTTAGACTGCCATGACTCAGAATGGGATCAGATGTGTCATATAAATATCTTATACCTCCCAAAGTATCTGCTGTGTAGATTACAGTATTCATGCACATACAGAAACATTATTTAAGTTGTCATCCTCCTGTAAATTGAGAATAAAACCTGCTCCTTTAGCACAGCTATCACTCACAAAAAAGAACTTGAGGTCCTGTTCCTTGCTCATCCTTTTGCCTCACTGAAAATGAAAGGACATGTTCTACTTAACATCATCACCCTCAATAAAATGGACACTTGTGCACACTTTCAGTAAATATTGGATTCCTGCCTTTCAAATACAGCCCTCCTCTGCAGCAGAACACCTTACCAGAACCTTAGATTGTGAAGTTGCTCCACCTGGGAAGGTTAGCTGTCATGCCTACAGCAGAGAGTCATAAATTGACAGATTCAGATTGCATTGGGGTGGAATGGATCTTCAAAGGTCATCTTGTGCAACTGGCATACAGTGAGCAGGGACACCTTCACCTAGATCAAGCTTCCCAGAGCCATATAAACCAGCATTAGGAATGTTAGATCAAGAAATCATAGAATCATAAAATGGTTAAGGGTGGAAGGGAGCTCAAAGATCATCCAGTTCCAACCACCTGCCATAGGCAGAGACACCTCCCACTAGAACAGGTCTCTCAAGGCCTAATCCAACCTGGCCTTGAACATCTCCAGAGGGGGAACAGCCAAACCTCCCTGGGCAACCCATTCCACTGTCTCACCACCCTCACTGTGAAGAGCTTCCTCCTAAATCATACAATAATTACTGTTTTCCAGGTACCACAGTCTGCAAAAGGTGGATTCTACCTGCACAATTTGCTTCACAAATCATATCATAAAAAGTGATTAGAGGCAATACATCTAAAACACTCTACTAAGTGGTGTCTAAACCTACTCATTATTGCCTTTTCCCTGTCTTTCCCCTGCTTCTTCCATTACTTTTCCTACTCTAAATTCTGGTTGCAGTCTTTGGGAGAGGTGCTTTTCATGCCCGTGTAGAGTAACAGGCACAACAGATCTGTCTCATCTAAACTCATGAGCCTTTGAGCGATACTGCAATGCTCGTGAATAGTGACTATGGCTTCCAACCAGCAAAGAACTCAGAAACTTTTTCAGAGAAGTTGACCTATTTAAATTGTATATCCAGGTAGTGCTTGCAGCCTTGCAGCATTTTATTAAATAGCTTTAATAAACAGTCAGAGAGAGAAATGTGGAAGATACCCAGCTATCCTTCAGGTCAGGATGTGTACCAAGTAATGGGAGCCTGCAATTCCAGCACAGCTATTGTACTGAGACACATTACTGAGAGCGTGGGACTATCCTTGTGGGACCTGAGGAATCGAATATGAAGCACTAGCACTGGATCTTGTGCCCAAGACAGTGACTGGTTTGATGGACTAAAATAGCTGGGAAATTAATTACTCAGAGCATGTCTAGCTTGTCAAATATTGTTAATGTGACCCAGATCTAGCATAGACCCACATAATTTGACAAGGCTTTGTCTTCAGTTCAGTATTTCTCTGACCCTTTGTCATTCTGACTTTCAGTTCATCTTCAAAGCCTGGAAGGAGCTTCTGAGAATTTGGGGGAAATTGAGCAGTGGTGTAGATCTAGAATTTTTAGATACTGTTAGATAGTAAATTTACTTACAGTCTTCCAATCTATTTCTCCATTCCTGACTTATATCAGAAGATATGGGGGAAAATAGAGTAAATACCAAACAATAAGAAGTGAGATGCTAAAGAATTCCCTTTTATGAATGAGTAAACTTTCAGAAAGATGGAGGTAAAAACTAAGAAAAAGAATATTCAAACACTTGCTTTTCCTCAAAATATAGAAGATACATGAATCATTCTGTTATATAAACTCAGTGGAAGAAAGAAAAGAGACAGATGTCATACTGAAAAATAAACCACTAGAGTGTTTATCCAAAGTGACAATACTCCTACAGAAAAATATTGCTTCTCTGTTGCAACAGACATTAGAGAGTGTTCCTTAAGCAAAAATAATTGTCTCGATATTTAATGTCAACAATTTACCACCTCCTACAGAGATGTCAGCAAATATATTCCTAGTCCAAAACACTTTATATATGAAAATGGAAAAACAAGTGAGGAAAAGAAGCATTTAGCTAGATGAAATGTCATGGATAAACAACTATAATGAACCAAACATCTATATATAAATACTTACAGGATGAGACACGTGGGCTACATCTATGCTAGGAAATAAAATAGGGTGGGAAGACATAGTCGTAGCGACAAAGAAAATGACAGCCTTAGTATTCACAACAACAAACCAGAAGGTCTCACCCACTGCACATGTTGGGAACAATTCTTACCCTATGCTGTTTCCTGAGATGTGCCTCAACACATCTCACATCATTTGGTAGGGCCAAAGATTACATTAACAGCACAGACGTCCATGTGCAGGTATTCTTGGCATGTTAACCGATACTGAAGACACAACTGAGGCCAGAGCTAGCCACTGATTTCTGCATAGCTATCCAGTAAAAACCATTGGTATAAAAGACCAACAAGGGTAAAAATGAAGAGAAGGTCACATGTGAGAGCTATCTCACCAAGCTGCAGAGGCATAATGTAGATGACTACCTATATGCTAGTCCTTCAGTGTTGCTTTTATAGCTAAAGAGGAATAGACATGTTGTGACCAGGTGGTGAGGTCTCGGTCAGGTCTTGATGTAGCCATTTCTCCCTACAGATCATATGGTAGCTGTAGAAAACTAGTTCAAATATCTATGTGTGCATGTGAAGGTAGGTGATTGAATTGATTGTGGGCAATTAAAGAGGAAGGAATTATAAATTATGTAGTTTTATAATTTCCAAAAGCCCCACCCACAATCTATGTATAAATTAGTTTAAGTCTGGGTCCTAATTTGTTCAGGAAAAATCTTCACAAGGATGCCTTTTCAGGCAATTTAGGAAAAATCAGAAAATTGGAAAGGTGTGGGCATAAAACAGCTTTGCCCTACTTACAGACAAGACACGGTCTCTTTCATGGCAGCATCTGGAGTCCAGCAATGGATCAGTGTCACACAGAGTCCAGTGCCCACCAAAGTCCAAAATGACTGTAAGCATGGCTTTCACAGGGGAAAGCCAGGTTGCTCCATCATGTTCCCGCGAACAGCAGCAGTTTATCACTGAGGCAGGTCCCTGCAGCGGGTTCAGCTCAAAGTCCCTGCAAGGTCGGTCTCCAGGTCCATGCAAGGGTCGACTCAGGTTCTGAGTTCAGGTCACAGTTCAGATCCCAGTTCAGGTCTGACTCCAATCTGTCCAGTTGCCATATATATATATACTGGTGCGATTTGTTCCTTCCCTGTTCAAGTCCACAGGGGTGGGAGAAGGTACTTCACGCCTATTTTACTCCACACTCTCGCACGCAGAGAGTGGTGATCAACAGCACAATGTCCACCTGGAGACCAGTGACAAGTGGCGTCCCTCAAGGGTCAGTGCTGGGACCAGTGCTGTTTAACATCTTTGTCAGCGACATGGACAGAGGAATCGAGTGCACCCTCAGCAAGTTTGCAGATGACACCAAGCTGTGTGGCACAGTTGACTTGCTGGAGGGCAGGGATGGCATCCAGAGAGACCTGGACAGGCTGGAGAGGTGGGCCCAGGCTAACCTCATGAAATTTAACAAGGCCAAGTGTAAGGTCCTGCACCTGGGGCGCTGCAATCCCAAGCACAAATACAGGCTGGGTGGTGAGTGGCTGGAGAGCAGCTCTGAGGAAAAGGACCTGGGGGTCTGGGTGGATGAGAAGCTCAACATGAGCCTGCAGTGTGTACACA
>VWZI01002422.1:95381-114554 GCA_013396835.1 Psilopogon haemacephalus
ATGAGGACAGGCTGAGAGAGTTGGGGCTTTTCAGCCTGGAGAAGAGAAGGCTTCGGGGAGACCTTATAGCAGCCTACCAGTATCTGAGGGGGGCCTACAGGAGGGCTGGGGAGGGACTGTTCACAAGGTCTTGTAATGACAGGATGAGGGGGAATGGGTTCAAATTGGCGGAGGGGAGATTTGAACGGGATGTTAGGAGGAAATTCTTCACAGTGAGGGTGGTGAGGCACTGGAACAGGTTGCCCAGGGAGGTTGTGTCTGCTCCCTCCCTGGATGTGTTCAAGGCCAGGCTCGATGAGGTCTTGAGTGACCTGATCTAGTGGGAGGTGTCCCTGCCTATGGTGGGGGGTTGGAACTGGATGATCTTTGAGGTCTCTTCCAACCTAGACCATTCTATGATTCTATGATTCTATGATTCCAAACCTCCGGTGACAGAGGTGGGGAGGGAGGAAGACTGTTTCCTGCCCCATTCACACCTCTGGTAAGGCAGTGGACTTGGGTGTGCCCTGCCACAGTTTGCATCCCATTCAAACCTCCAGTGGGACAGGGAGTTGGGTGTTCCCTGCCACAGTGATACAACTCCAACCCAAGAAATCACAAATTAAAAAATGAGAAAGGAGTATTTCTGACAGCTTGTTTCCAAAATAGAGAAAAAAACACAATGATGAAAAAAAGGTCTCTTCAGAAGTTTAATCCATAATAAATATATTTCTATATTTCACCAGGGCAAGGAACCCCACACAATGTTAAGCTTACTCTAAAATGACCTAGTGTCATGAAGATATCAAGCCTTCTACCTACAAAAAAAAAAAAGGAGAACCATGGGAAGTCATGAACAGGTTCAAGTTTGTATGCAGGTAACACTGCTGTCCATGGAGCAGATAGCTGTAAAGCAAGGTCAGGTTAAAGTCTGGTGGTAACTGAGGCTACTGGTGAAAATTGCATGGTACTATATGCTCAAATGCAGATATGA
Source organism: Psilopogon haemacephalus (assembly GCA_013396835.1). Classification (NCBI taxonomy): domain Eukaryota; kingdom Metazoa; phylum Chordata; class Aves; order Piciformes; family Megalaimidae; genus Psilopogon; species Psilopogon haemacephalus. The sequence goes on from VWZI01002422.1 coordinate 96,355, forward strand.
GTGTATGTTGCTAATACAAAAGGATAAAAGCAGGCATACAGGAAATTAGGCCAGGTATCTGCAACAATGATTTCAGTTCTCTCACTTCCTTTGTGTATTCGATTTTGCAGGAATAGGAATTTTTTGCTTATTAGTAAAAACCTGAGGGATGAAACATGGAAAAAATTTTGCTTGTTTCTGAAAAACTTACTTCAAAGGTGTAAGTGAAATGCCTCTCTCAAGTATAGCAGGGATCCCGTTTTCCTATAATGTGATAAAATATCAGACCTATCTTCCTATTTACAATAAGTTGGCTGTATTAAATACGTGGTGATGTATCTGAGCTTTTTTTTTTTTTTTTCTCAATTTTCTGACAGAAAAATGAAAATCCATAATCAACAATAAGAGGTCGAAAATATTAATGTTAGCAAGAGCATAAGCTCAGCAGAAGGGGTATTTTCTACCTTTAAAATATGCAGCTAATGTATTAATCACAAGGATACATAGTCTTTGGCCAAGATCCAAATATGGAAGGGGCATTCAGCCAGTAGAGGACTCTTCACCTTCCTTGGCCATGAGTGCTATAAAAAGATGTTGAGGATGGTTCTAAGAGCAGCATGGTTATAATAGATTAAAGATATAAACAGGAACATCCGTAGTGCACACCAAATCTTAACAGTAAATAACATGGTTCACTTTCAAAAAGTGATTAAAGTATTTAATTATGTGCAGAGCATTCCTACACAACAAAAATATATTAACTGTTGGGAACACAGTGATCTATTTTGTGCACAGACAATAAAAGATATGGAAAAATTCCAATAGCAGTAAAGCTTCCAGTGGAGATTTTGAATTTGCTTTGACTGCAAGCAGTTGAAACACTGGTGCTGGAAGGTCAGGCTCTGCTCTCATTTTAGAGAAATATATCAGAAGAAATTGAATTGCTTTGGATTTCCCCCAGATTCAGTTAAAGCAGGGTATGGTCCATGAAGTTCATTATGGTCAGTAATACAAGTTGAAATGAACCTCCATGAATATCTCTGCATTTTCTTCTGTTTCATTATAAAATTATATGAGATTGGAAACAAAAAAAAAAAAAAAGAAAAAGAAAAAAAAAGCTAAGTTTTCATTAGGAACTACAGATCTTAGCATAAAGGCTGTTCATTTCTATGTTTTAGAACAGCATGTTCAACTCCAATCAATTTTAATTTAATTGTAATTGCTTTTTAGGTTTCATTAAGCAACAAAGCAAAAGCAACAGTGATCCAAAAAGCTCTTCAGATTTATTCTTCTACTCAGGTCAATATCCATTTTCTTCCAGACACAAGTACAATGGGAGAAAGTAAAATCTGTGTCTAGATTTCTCAGCCTTAAGCTTTTGATTAAAATCCCCTGGGTCCACTTTTAGGTCTTGTTTGAAGAAGATGAAGGATATATCTTTTTGCCAGACAGTGACTTCTACAAGCTCTTCTTTCTGCTTTTGCACAGAGAGGGGCTCAGGCAGGCCTTGTCTTCTTCAGGAAAAGAAAAGCAGACTCGTGCAGGGTACACTCTTGAATCATGCAAGGTGATGGAAAGAAGAGGGGAAGATTTTCTTTCTCAGATAGAGACACTAGTCTTTGCATTTTCACTTATTTTTGGTGACTGGCACTCAGGGAAGGAAGGAAGGAATGAAAGTGAGGGATCCTACCAAGCCCTTGGCCAATTGCTTCAGCTGATGTTAATCCTTATGCATAACCTGTTAACTGCAGCATCTATCCTAGAAACTGCCTAAGGAAGTGTTACATAAAATTTGAAGTCAATCATTTTAAATATATTGATCAGATTTGGCTCTCAAACTCTTTTGAAGTGTATCTGGCTGGCAATGTGATGTGGCACCATCTGGGGTTTTCTATTTGGACATGGAGTGGGTGGATGCTTTGGAACTGACGAAGTAAGAATGCTATGAGAGCAGCCCATGTTGATGCCTTCCTACTGAAGCTGATGCCAGCTCTCTCTGGGTGAAATCTTGACCCTTTTGACATCAGCAGGACCTTCAGCATCAGTTTCAGGATGGCACATGTTTTTCCTTCCATCTTGAGTTAGCATAAGGTCAAGTGTCATATCTGGAATAATCTCATAGCATAGAAGCAATGGAACGGATCATGATACAGCTTTTTATGTGGTCTTCTGGTGCTGATAAGACAGCAAGAAGCACTATTTGAAAACATTCCAGTGTAAAACACTTCATTGAAATATGCTGATTGCATAGTCTTTCTGCCAGGGAGCACTAGACTCAAGACAATTGCGAAACTTCATAACCAGCTGAAATGCAAAGGTTTGGGCTAAAGTCCTTCATAAAATTGGGACTGGTAAGCAAACAAAAGACAAGAACAAAATGCCATGACTTGGCATGACTGCTGGCAGAGAAAAGTTAAAAAAAAAAAAAAAAGTATTAAACCAAAAATTGCTACAGTGTGTTCTACTTCTCCAGTTACATTTTCAATTTATTTTGGCTACAGTCACTTAGAACCAATGAATTCTTGACAAAGAAACAGTGCTGACTAATGAATTCTCTAGCATGTAGTGTACAGTTGAATTTTCCAGCCACCAGGGTCATATAGAGCTGTGAACAAAAAGAACATCTGGAAGCTCCAGAGGTCTTATATTAGAAGAGAACCAACCAACAAGCAAAAGACACAAAGAAAAAAAAAAAAAAAAAAAAAGAGAGAAGATTCATGGCTTTCACTCTGGTAATATAGCTGTAGATGTGAACTCTGAATATGTCAGCAGCTAAGTAGCTATTTCATGGCAGTGTAAATCATGTGCTGCAAAGTAATGCATGACAAATCTTTTGCTGTGTAATGTGGGCTGTGAAAAGTATACATGTGGCTTGAGAAGGGAATACCAGATTTGGGTTCCTTAGTGATTCCTAGTGTTGTTGACAGTGCATCGTTTGCACAGGTGTAGAAGCAATGAAAAACACTTTAAAATGTTTAGAGAAGCATGTTCTCATAACACCAAAACTTAGGAAGATTATTTAATTGAAATCCTTGCTTACCACACTTCATTTTGCACAGCACTTTTCATCCCGGATGATGCCCAAGATAAGTCCTTGAAACTGTGTAGATCTAATCCAAATAAAGCCAGCAAACAGAACCATAAATTAGTGTGTGATCGAAGGTGGTGTTTAAGGCATAAACACCCTGTAACAGCAAAAAGTAGGCATCAATTGGAAATTAATTAAGTATAAAGCAAGATGCCCAGGTAGATTCTATGAGTCTAATGACTAAAGAGGAGCAACTAATAAAAAAAAAAAAAAAAAGATCAGTGAGAATCAGGATGGTTATCTGCCTCAGTTTTCACCACCAGAGCAGCAAGCAATTCACTGTGCTCTTGGAGGAGACGACAGAAGAATAGGTGCTGGAGCAAACTCATTACTTACAATTCACCAGGCCCAGGTGATTTACCACTTAGACCCTTCCTACTCTAAACTGATTGACTACGTTTATCACAAAAGTAGCAGCCACTTTTCCAGAGGACTGGAAAGCAGTAGACATTTGCAGACATTTTAACCTTTATTTCAAAAGTGATCAAAGAAACTACAACTAATACTTTAGATGTGGCAATTTGGACAAGATGACCATGAAACACAGAAGGCCATAAGCTATGGACTTGGCCCACAATCTGCAATGGCAATGCCAAACACAGCAGTAGATCAAGGTCTGCTGTTCCTGTTGACCCCCAAATCGTGTCCCAGCGCTGGACAAAAGATTTATTACACAGTGTCAACAGCTTCTATTTCTACCGACTCACAATGTGATAACAATGAACTCAAGAAAAAAAAAAAAAGTGAGACATTTAAATCTTCTTTGTACATCTGAGAAACTGCCCAGGGAATTTTCTGGTGCTAGAACTCCTGAGAGAATCTAGCAACCACGCATCAGCACCTGGTGACATGGCCTGGCCTAGACTTTTTCATGTGTGAATATGGAGACAGGTACAGAGGTACAGAGTTAATCTGATAAAGACAGTCAATCCTTTTCAGAAATATGCACCCCCAAAGAACATAGACCAGGGGTCATTTAACCAGCCTAAGGTAAGGACCTAAATTAAGATCAACCTCTTGAAATGCCTATTTCTCTTCACTCACATCAAAGAGGATTGGCTAAGGAGTAAACATCTATAACTCAGACACTTACTGTTAAGCAATACGAATCTTACTATGAGGCATCCAAATCTGAACGTATGAATCAAGAGCTTGCCACTTCCAGAGCTGTCTCCAATGCTGATCACTGTGCATTGTTTCCTCCGTTTACATATCTGCAGTCATAGTTAAAAACAATACAATCCTTCTGCAACATTTAATCATAACAAAGATTAGGTAGTGCATGTGGTTAACAGCAGTTTTGCAGAGAAAAGGGGTTATTAATCAACTCTAACACTTAAAACAGGTCTCTCTATTGTGCTTCAGTTATAGGACAGCACATCAAGCAATAAAAAGCAGAGGAGCTGCAGACATACCATCAGCAACTACCAGTACATGTTTGCTCTACATGCTATGGCAACCACGTTATTGTTGGCATCTCTACCCCTAATACATGCCTTTGTTTTAGAGGTTTTATATTGTCACCAGTGTTGGATTGCCAGTCTTCAAACTCCTGCCTCTAAGGGAAGGCATCCACTCTTTTTAACCTGACCTCCCTCATTCAAGCACTTATTGGCTCTTCCTAATGAACCCATCCATCTTTTCTTGGTGACAATTCAAACTTGTCAGTTCTTTGAATGGGAGGAAAATCTTTAAAATATTTAAGAATTATTTCAAAGCACTAGGATATCTTTGATGAGCTAATAAATACTGACCTGGTTTTCCAAAAGAACCAAACGTATGCAGTCAGTGGTGACTGCATTTTTCACATTTGGCCAAAAATGGTATTTCATATTCTCATTTCAGGTCCAGTTAAGAACGGTTCTAAAGCTTGCTTGCTTTTTTTTTTTTTTTTTTAAAAGTGGAAAAAGTGAATAATCTTGGAGGGTGAATTAATTAAATCCTCTGGGAAGAGGCAGGAAACCATCCTTGCATGCCTCTTGCTACATGCGGCCCCTAAGAATAGGCTGATCATAGAATCATAGAATCATAGAATCATAGAATCATAGAATCAGTCAGGGTTGGAAGGGACCACAAGGACCAACTCTCGTGCCATGGGCAGGGACACCCTACCCTAGATTAGGCTGGACAGAGCCTCATCCAGCCTGGCCTTAAACACCTCCAGTGAAATGGCCCCAACCATCCCCCTGGGCAGCCCATTCCAGGGCCTCACCACTCTCATGGTGAAAAACTTCCTCCTCACATCCAATCTGAATCTCCCCACCTCCAGCTTTGCTCCATTCCCCCTAGTCCTGTCACTCCCTGATAGCCTAAAAAGTCCCTCCCCAGCTTTTCAGGATGCCCCCTTCAGATACTGGAAGGCCACAATAAGGTCACCTTGGAGCCTCCTCTACTCCAAACTGAACAGCCCCAACTCTTTCAGTCTGTCCTCATAAGAGAGGTGCTCCAGCCCTCTGATCATCCTTGTGGTCCTCCTCTGGACACGCTCCAGCATGTCCACATCTCTCTTGTAATAGGGGCTCTAGACCTAGACGCAGTACTGCAGGTGGGGTCTCACCAGGGCAGAAAACAGTTGGAAAGAGTGATAGTGGCATTGCATTTTTAAGTTGCCTGAAAGGGCCATTTGCTTGGATTTGGGAGGGTATTTGATTGGATTTGGGAGGGTGTTTGCTTGCAACTGTTGACAGAATACTGCCACTTGTCCTGGGAGAGAAGCAGAAAAGAAACAGGACTGGGGTACACTGAATAATTTTTTTTAAAAACATTTCACTGGCAGAAGAAATACTAAAATCTGCCTATTTAGAGGCAACACAGGTGGAACACTTCTCAAATGCAATAATTTGTACAAGTTTCTCAGTCATATTGGCTAAAGAGCTTTGATAAACAAGAGTTGGTGTCTTGTTTTGAGCATGGATCGGTAAAGCACAACTTCCCAGGGGATTCAGCTTATCCAGGAAAAGGGCAGTCCTAACCACAACATGGATATGTACTATAGGTTGCTTAAATTGCCAGTGAAACTTCTGTGCCAGGAATGTACTCCTAAGCGACCTCTACTACACCGCATTATTAAAAAGAGATGTTTCCCTGTTCAGAATGATGTGTTAATGTTCAGAATCTTCAACAAAATGAAAGCCACAAATCTAATTAACTCTTCTCATATAAGAGCAATCTGATGGCTCAGAGGAAAAAGGGATTTTTTTTCTGACTTAAAATACTATAGGACTCTGTAAACGTTGCTGATGTATCTGAAGCCATAAAGAATAAAGATAATATTATCTTAAATAATGTTCAGGCTAAAAATACCTTCTTATTATCAAGTACTTGCAGAGAGAGAGAAAATTAATAGATATATTCTATTAACAATTCATTATTATTATTGCTCTTGCTGTTTTTACTGCTGTTATTGCTGTATTGTCATTCCTGCATCTATTTTAAACCACAGCCAGGACTCAGGCTTCACTGTAATTTGTATAAGTAATCCATAAAATCTGCATACTAGATTACTGTTGCTGCAATACATTGGAGTTTGCATGAAGTGGGACACTTTTCACAGTGCATGTTTGCTCACAGGATTATGGAAGATGTCCCGGCAACAAAGAATGAGCAAGCCTCCCAGTCCTGTGGCACAGCAATGTGGCTCACAGGGACCACATGGAATAGCTTGCTGGCACATGCTTTCTTTCAAAGCTTTTCAGTCATTAAATAGGGTACGTATATTGTACACTTATACTAAGCTGGAAAAAGAGAAATCTCTCCACCTGTCTCAATGCAGACCACAATGATAGTGTTTGAGATGTCAGTAAAAGCAGGGTCTTCTCAAGGGCTTAACATTTTTTTTGTACTGTTGGTGAAATCCCCTTTCATCAGAGATGTCTTCCAACATGGGCTGCTGCCACACACGCCTGAGTCCTGCTGTCTCCACTTAGGCTGGCATCTGGTGTGTGTTGCATTCTCTGGTGGGAGGCTATAGAACAAGTAAATTCCTTCCATACAGAGGTAAGCCAGGGCCATGGCAGTGTAACAGGCCTTCAGTCTCCACAGCAAGGAAAGCAAGGAGGGGAAAAAAAAAGCAACCTGGTTCCAAAACATCATAACTCTGGCACCAACATCTCAAATGGCAGCATGTAGCAAGCCCAGTTTTATTTTCTGTATCACTCAACTTTAGGCTGCATAAAACTGCTCAGACTTAGGTCATATAAACACCTTAAATCCCTCTCAATACTCATGAACACTGCTCTGAGACAGGTATGACATTTCTAGTTCCTGGGTAGAAAAGCTGTGGTATGGATATGGGGACCACGCAGACAGAATGCAGGAAGGTTAAAACTGCAGTGACTTTGTCAGTCTATCTAACTCTTTGAAGTCCAGAATCCCTAGGCTGCCTACTGCCATGAATGTGAACGTCTGAAGTGTTGGTATAGCTCCTAAAGGTGCCAAATTGATCTCCGCTCCATGTATAATGTTTCTGAATGACAGTCTGCTTCTGTTTCATCTCCAAGCTGGTACAGAGACCTCTGTGTTACCAGAGTTACCTGCTCCACCCAGGTTTTCTTTCTCTCTGCATGCACCAAAAAAACTGGCATAAAACCCCTAGAGACATGGAAAGACTCTTGCTGACTTGCAAAGCTGGAGATGAGCCCACCCCGGAGATTAATTCCACTGGCATCTGTAGAGCTAAGCATACAGGTAGAATGTGCCCTGCCTTGGCTGTGCAAACCTAGGCTCACCACATGTGGTCCTCTCTGAACACAAACCCATCCATGTCTGCAAAAGCAGCTGATGCTGCATTCTTGAGTGATCAGAGTCAGAAAGGAAACAAAAGCTGGAGAAATGGCAATAATTGTTCTTAGGAGTTTTTTTATGTGCTCCTCACACAGCTTCAGCAAATTCATGTTGAAGCTTAGGACAAAGACCTGTTCCCCAACAAATGCAAAGGAAATCTTTAGAGCACAGACCAGTGTCCAGCTGGTATATTGGAAATGTTTAACAGACATCACTGTCGTGTCCTTCTGGTTTCCATGTGAGGTTTTGGCAATGCAGTCACTGAATTACTGCCTGTGTCCTAAAAATACCCCAAAAAACAACCAAAAGAAAAAAACCCCACAAACCCAGAAGAAAACAAAACAAAACCAAAACAACACACACAAAAACCTTAAGCAATGACAGTCCCTGCTCCTAGTATTATTAAAGCTGTTTCATGTTTCAGTCTCTTGGACTCCATCAAAATAAGTGTGTCCAGCAGATCAAAAGAGGTGATTCTGCCACTCTGCTCTGCACTAGTAAGACCTCACCTGGAGTACTCTGTTGAGCTCTGGCACCCCCAGCACAAGGACATGGACCACCTGCTGGAGCGGTTCCAGAGGAGGACCACAAAGATGATCACAGGGTTGGAACATTTCTTCTACAGCAGCAGGCTGAGAGAGTTAGGAATGTTCAATGTGGAGAACAGAAAGCTCTAGGGATAACTTATGCATTTCAGCATCTGACAGGAATCAACAGGAAGGCTGGGGAAGGACTGTTTAGAAGGGTTCATAGTGATAGCATGAGGGACAATGGTTTTAAACCAGAGAAGGGTAGGTTTAGGTTAGACATAAAGAGGAAACTCTTTACAGGGAGAATGGTGAAATACAGAAAAAGATTGCCCATATATGTGGTTGAGACCCCATCTCTGGAGACATTCAAGACCAGACATGATGGGCCCTTGAGCAACCTTATCCATGTGAAGATGTTCCTTCCAACCTGATGCATTCTGTGATTCTGTGACACTATCTACAGTGTAGAAATCAAAGGCTCTCTGTAGCTACATCTCCACACTCTTTTCAGGTCCTCACTTCACCTCTGTGTTTCGTTCTCCTCACCAGACATCTTCCAGTATCTGTCAATACTGGACATCCAGATAGTTTCTGACACGGAAGAAATAGTGAGAAATTCATCCTGATGATGAAACTCTGATGACCTGGAAGTGCTCATCTCAACCACTGACACAAAAAACATTCAGGAAAACAGCAACAAATCCATAGCTGGCAATCTGGGTCACACTCTTCACAAAGATGATACATTGGCTCTGATCCTTACCAGATCCAGAAGCAAAAAAAAAAAATAAAAAAAAAATCAACAAGGACAAAACAAAGTTAATTAAAGTAATTAAAGATATTAGCTGAGGGTTGATCAGAAAAAAAAAAAGTCTTCACTTGGAAGCCAACCATGAGGAGTCAGGAGTACTCCACATACCTGTTTCTTAATCTCCCTTTTCTCTCCTGCATGACTATAAACAAATCTATAACATCAGTGAAGTTTTGCTCTGTTTGAAACCCGGTTAGACCAGACATGAGAAATAGTTGCCAGGGACACCTGAATTGCAGTGAATTCTAAGCAAAAATGTCATACAAGAAGGAGACAGAGAGAAGGGCAAAGAATCCAAATCCTTCAACTTGCTGGCAAGTGAAAAGGCAGCAGACGTCTTCATAAAACAGCTTTCCTCCTTCTGGGCTGACACAGTGCTGTCGGATCCAAAGGGCACAACCACCGACTGCGCTGCCTGACATGCTTCAGCAGGGAGAAATGTTGCAGCCTGTGTTTGGCAGGGTGATTTGCTGTCAGAGATTTCATAGCCTTGGGGTGCAATTACCAAAAGTTCTGGCACCTGCCGCATTCAATCTGTGTTTGGGTAGAGTTGATAGGTGGGTGCCCAAGGGATATATAACTAGAGGTAGGAGGATGAGACCACAAGACTGCCATCCTGTCCTACACAGGGAAAGTGAAGCGAACACCAGAATGTGGATGTGGTACAGGGGTCATGGAGCATGCAGGGGAAGTGGTGGGTCAGCTCTGGCCCAGATGGCTGCTAAGTCCCACTATCTGCTTGCAGGGCTGAGAGAGGGGGGCTAAACAATGAACATATGCAAAAAGGATAGACTGAAGGTAACAGAAATGGAAAAGAAGAATGGAACTGGTGACCTTCCAAGGGAAGGGATTTTAATATGGGACTTTTGGTTTATTCTAAGAGCTTTGATCCTCTGGTGAGAAACAGATAAGGAGACTGTAAGGATTCCAATGCATGTTGTGCACACGGAACAAGGTGTCAGCCCATCCGTGTCAGCTACTGGGATCAACAGGCTTGGTCCTTACTGCTCACCAAGAGAGGAACGAGCCTTTGAAGTTAGAGCTGGAGCTGTGCTTGCCTGAAACTGGCATATCACTGGGTTCTACTAACATGAGATTGTCTTAATATTCAGATGGTCAGATATAGCTAGTTCACTCTGGTTCTGTCAGCTACCTTAGCCTTTTGCAGAGGTAAGGACTCTCAAGACATGAAGACAATGCAGCTTACTTTGCCGTAAAGCTACAGTGAGACTTGGCTTTCTTTTACATCCTGTGAGGTGGCCTCAGGATGGAGTAATTCCACTCCATGCTGTGTTCAAGTTCTCTGTCCCACCATGCACAATTCTAGGCTCATTTAAAATCACTCAGCAAGTAACATATCATAATATGTGTCAAATAGTTTTTTAATCTGAAAGTGTGAAAAATCAAATGAAAAAAATCATGTAGTTCAGTTCCCTTGCTTATAGAACCTCAGTAGAATATTTTTTTTCTCTGTAGTCTATGCAGTAAAAAAAAAAACAGAGAGCAGATGATCTTTTTTTCAGACTTCCTTTACTGAAAAAGTCCTGCACTGATCAGTGATGCTACTAAATATAAAAGCCAATCTCTGTAGTGAACACATTAACTGGCTGCCAAGTATTATGAGGTGAAAGTGTCTATGTAGAGCTGCAAAGAGAGGAAGATAATGGAAACTTTGGAATCAGATAGAAGTAATCAGTGGGACCATGAGTTGGTAGTCACAGTACATGGAGTCAGAGCCAGCACAATCTGGATGAACCAAAACAAACACTGCAGTAGTTTTGGAAGGGGAAGGCTGGCAAGCATAGCTTTACCTGGGCAAGATGAAATGCAGCAGATGGGAAGATCCTGAGGGGGAGAGAAACTCAAAGGTGAAAATTTAAGCCTCATGGTCTTTGGAAGTCAACCAGGAAACTGAGAAAAGTCAATGGAAGCTGTATGACAACATCAGTGGCTTCCCCTTACACATGCACTGAGCCAATGCAGCAGTGTGCAGAGACTCAAGGGACCAAACTCAGTGGATCAGTAGATGCTTGTTGCTCACAGAATTTGCTGGGAACCATGGTGGGCAGCTACCCCTCTCATCCCTGGTACTAGAAAGCTTCTTCTTATGAGGAGCTCTGCTCACAGTGAAAAAATGACGAGGTCAGAGTACAAAAATCAGAGAGTGTCAAAGGAGAGACTTTGGGTTTTATTTCTGAGACTTAGACAATCCATCTAAGTTTTCAATTGTTAGTCAGAATGATCCTTGCACAGATCACCCTGACTGCTTGCAGTGCAACACTTCCGGTCTAGAGGGTCCAATTTTGTCTTACAGCTTCTGGAAGGGATAGAAATGGGTGAATTACTGTTTCCACTATTGACCTACTATCTCAGCTGTCTTCCTCAGTAAAGACAGGCTGAGACATACACTTACTGAGAATGGGGAGGAGAAAGTTATAGAACTAGGGGAGACTTGAGACTTCAGAGATGACCTAAACTTAAATGAGCAGGGAATGCACCTGAGTCAGATCTTGAAAATCAAGGATCATAGAATTGTTTTGGTTAGAAAACACTTCAAAGATCATCGAGCCAAATCATCAGCCTAAGACCATGATGGCCATTAAACCATGTCCCAAAATGAAAGCAAGTAGTCACAGGAGTCACCAAGATGGACTCCCTGTGCCCCTGCATCCACGTTGCATTGCTTTTCTCCATTTACTGTGAGTTGAGGGCAAGACACTCAGTCAGATTTACTGCAGAGAGCAAATCAAAAGGAAGGTAGAATAAAATGACTGAGGGAAGAAAAGTTATTAACATGCCAATCAATACAGATAAGTCAAGGGGCAAAGGGAATCTGCGTTTAATTCATTTAACAGAGAGGAGATGTGAGGATCAGATCTGACAAGAATTTTAAGAGAGAGATGTTGCCTGTGTGAGTGTTATTTGTGCTTGTGTGCTTCAGAATGGCAAAAAGGGAGAGTGAAAGAGCCCCTATCCCTGTGGGCTATGCTATTTGCCAAAATGACATTTCTCAACACCTTTGAGGTGGCTACTGATGCATATGCTTCCACTCTCAAGTCCATACAGCACTCAAATTCACATAAATGGAAAATTACCTAGCAGGGACTTTAGAAGGAAATTTTATTGTAACTATTTCCAGTTAAGAGCACTTAAGCTGTGTTTATTTGCCAAATAGTGTTGATTCCTGATTTTTATGTGAAAGAGTTTTGTTTTGGATTTTTTTGTTTTCAAAGCAAGCCATAAAAGTAGATTCCTTAGTCTCTCTTCTCAGCAGACCAAGCAAGCAATACAGCACTCCAAATCTGTCATAAACTGAGGTGGTAATATTTTTTTCTGAAAAACCTGGTGTTAAAATATTGGCAGCACAAGGATGCTTTAACATCGCTGATTCCAAACAAAAGCAGACACAGGCACGAGAAGAATAAAACCAAAAGTGTATTTTGATTTCCCATAGAATACAAGATATGCAGTTGTGTTTGCAGAGGATTGACAGGATGAGGATTTGCTGAACTAGGAACAGCTGTCATAGCAACCACATCCAGGCTGAGAACTGGTGTCAAGCCAGATATCACCTGGAATGAAATTTCCCTGCTCAGAGAAACATTGTTATAGAAGAAAAACTTTGGAATCTATTGGCTAAGACACATTCATAAAACCTGGAGGATACAGACAAAGTCCCTAATAGAAGGTGCTAGTGCTTCAAGGGAAAGACAGTGGTTTGAAACAAACACCTGGCTCATATTCCTAGTTCTGCCTTTGACTTACAGCAGTCAAAAACAGTTCTTGGCAAGACTACATGAATGTCTGCATCATTTTCCCTCCTTCTCAAATGTAGAGAGCCATTTACCACCTTTGCAAAATCCACTGACACCTGTCAGTGATAGAACACAGTATATGATAACATGAACCCCAGGAAAGATGCTCAAGCTTCATTAATGACTTCTAGTTTTCTAGAAGATGCATACACAGACATATATTTAGTGAACATCTTTGCTGCCCTTGTGTGGTGGCTTTTGTATGGTCCCCCAGTGTAGTGATGTTAAGAGCTGCTCAACAGTGACTGCAAATTTGTGAAGCATTCAAAAAATTTGAGGAGATCGATCCCACCATCAGTAAGTTTGCAGATGACACCAAGTTAGGAGCAGATGTTGATCTGTTGCAGGGTAGGAGGGCCCTGCAGAGGGACCTGGACAGGCTGGATGGGTGGGCAGAGGCCAATGGGATGAGATTTAACAAGGCTAAGTGTAGGGTTCTACACTTTGGCCACAACAACCCCAGGCAGCACTACAGGCTGGGGACAGAGTGGCTGCAGAGTAGTCAGAAGGGATCTGTGGGTGCTGGCAGTTAGTAGGCTGAACATGAGCCAGCAGTGTGCCCAGGTGGCCAGGAGAGCCAGCGGCATCCTGGCCTGTATCAGGACTAGTGTGGCCAGCAGGACGAGGGAGGTTATTTTTCCCCTGTACTTGACACTGGTCAGGCCACATCTTGAGTCCTGTGTCCTGTTCTGGTCACCTCAATTCAAGAGAGATGCTGAGGTACTGGAACATGTCCAGAGAAGGGTGATGAAGCTGGTGAGGGGCCTGGAGCACAGCCCTATGAGGAGAGGCTGAGGGAGCTGGGGTTGTTTAGCCTGGAGAAGAGGAGGGCTCAGGGGTGACCTAATTGCTGTCTACAACTACCTGAAGGGAGGTTGTAGCCAGGTGGGGGTTGGTCCCTTCTCCCAGGCAACCAGCAATGGTACAAGGGGACACAGTCTCAAGTTGTGCCAGGGGAGGTATAGGCTGGATATTAGGAGGAAGTCCTTCACAGAATTATTTGCTATGGGAATGGGCTGTTCAGGGAGGTGGTGGAGTCAACATCCCTGGAGGTGTTCAAGAAAAGACTGGATGGAGCACTTAGTGCCACTGGATACGGCCAAGTGATAGATTGGGCTGGATGAGCTTGGAGTTCTCTTCCAACCTGGCTGATTCTATTCTATTCTAAAGTAGCTTGAATTGCTGCACATACTCTGTTTAACAGAATTTCAAGAACCCCAGTAGAGCTGCTTTCAGTATGGACTGCCTGGGCCAAGTGAGACAGAAAGAAAACCATGATTTGGACACTGCTCCCCAGCATCCATCTGCACCAAATCCACTAGTGTCATGCCTTGTAAAGGAGCAGGGCAGAAAATTGATGGCTCTGGTGACACATGCCATAGCAAAGCTTTGCTCATGGCAGTAGATGCTGGCACTGTGCCCACCAATGGACATGCCTAGATATCCTGGAAACAAAACCATCTAGAAATCAGCATGTGTCTCTAGCTCTAGCCACTCAAGGGCTCACATTTTTACGCACTACCCTGGCCACGCTTGTAGTGGTGTGCAGATCCTGGATCACTGTGTGTTCTGTCAGCCTGTGCTCAATTTCAGTTCACCTGCTCTGATCCTCTTACAATACCAAACGGAAATACATATTTGAATAGTGCTTTGTCCAGACTAGTTCATCTCACTTCTCAGAATGCACATGCCCAGAGCCATTAATCACTGTTCAGATATGTCTGTTCTTTTAGTGCCTTCAATTTAGCATAGCTGAGTGTATAAGATACTCTTAAGAAATCTGCTTGCTTCCCTTTAAGTTCATCCCTTCATACTGAGAACAGAAATGTTGTCATTGTGAAGAACTGTAGAATGCTAAGAATAGCTGAGTGCTTTGTCATCAGCAGTAACACTGTGGAAGGCAGTCCAATTTTCTTCTTACTTTCCCAGGTTACTCCTCCATTGCTAAATCTCCCTAGTGTGTCCCTTCATCATGTTCAGTTATTTTTAGATGCCTCTTCTCCACAGCCAGTTGATCCACAAATCAAACAAAGCTACAGAGTCTCCCAGTGTTATGATTTTTAGAGGTTTAGCCTTGAACCAAGATCAGAAGACAGCTGAGAATCCCTTGTCTGTTTTCATTCGGTATGGCTCACAAGAGGGAGCCCATGCTGTGCCTGTAATCCAAAGTTTCCTTAAGAAACCTAAAGTTCTGTCAAGTCCCAGAAAAGAAACATCCTCACACCTAAGGAGCGATGGGACCCATCATCCTAGTGCCAGCTTTCATATTCTGTGCAAGAAGTGTAGGTTTCTACCGGATTCTGGCTTTAATATTGGTAAAGTAATCTGCAGCATCCTTGAAATGCAATAGATGTCTGATATGTTTATGTTAATTTTCTGTTTCACTCGTATTCATTTTCAATACAGCTGAGTACTAAGAAGCCAAGAGATGTGGGAAAGCCACCACAATATCCTTCAGTAAGTTGAGGTGACATTGTTTTCTTACAAAACAAATTGCTTATCATAGACTCCATTACTCAGGAGACAGTAAACAGGTTCCACAATGAATGCCTGTCAGACACTAAAAAATATCTCCAGGACATTTGTCAGCCTAACTTGATTTTTTTCAGGAATGCTTTTTATGCAAATAGGCCTAAATTCATAGAATATACTGAGCAACACAGTTGTGTCTTTTTCCTTTGTTAAACCATTAAGAAATCATAAGTGGCTACAGATACTGGTGTGGATCCAGACAACCGAATTAGTAAACATTGATAAGCAAACAGGTGCAAAGCTAGATGTAAGTAGTCTGGAAAAAAATAAATATGCTAATATGGTAAATGTTACCTCCTTTTTTGGAAGATGACCTCTTTATGCTATATCCTGAAGATCAGCTGGCAGTTAAGGAAGTTAGGGTGGCAGTTAGAGTCCAAGTCTATTGCCTTAGCAACCTAGCTGCTAGCATGATCAGAAATGCTGTCCAAGACGTGCATTAATGTTTCTAATCACTTCTTTTTTATTTATTCGTGGTTTAATGGCCTACAGTCATCAGGTGCCGGGTACTTGGCCTCTCTTTAACCCATGATGTAAAGGAGATAAACATCCCACCTGCAGTATTGCATCCAGTTCTGGAGCCCCTGGGACAAGAGGGATGTGGACATGCTGGAGCGTGTCCAGAGGAGGACCACAAGGATGATCAGAGGGCTGGAGCACCTCTCCTATGAGGACAGACTGAAAGAGTTGGGGCTGTTCAGTTTGGAGAAGAGGAGGCTCCGAGTCAACCTTATTGTGGCCTTCCAGTATCTGAAGGGGGCATACTGAAAAGCTGGGGAGGGACATTTTAGGCTATCAGGGAGTGACAGGACTAGGGGGAATGGAGCAAAGCTGGAGGTGGGGAGATTCAGACTTGATTTGAGGAGGAAGTTCTTCAGCATGAGAGTGGTGAGGCCCTGGAACAGATTGCCCAGAGGGGTGGTTGGGGCCACTTCCCTGGAGGTGCTTAAGACAAGGCTGGGTGAGGCTCTGTCCAGCCTAATCTAGGGTAGGGTGTCCCTGCCCATGGCAGGGGGTTGGAACTTGCTGATCCTTGTGGTCCCTTCCAACCCTGACTGATTCTATGATTCTATGATCTGTTCCTGAGATCTCTCCTCATCCAGGGTGTTGCATCTAGTTAAAGCACATCATGAGGTCAGCACAAGGGAGCAGTGCTTGTGCTACATGAAAACTGGACAGTTTAAAACCACCTACCCTAGAAGCTGGGCTGTAAATTGCTGTATATCTTCAGCAATGCACTTAAAGACTGTCGGCACCTTCACTCCGCATTGCTATGAAAGGAAAAAAAAAAAATGTTCAGCTTGACTGAAACGGCTCCAAGCAGTTCAGAACATTTTATAATTGTGCTGAAGGCAGCTCTGAATGGTCCTGCTGTCTTAGTGGCAGTGAAAAAGGAACAGCCTGCTTTGCTGCTGAGTACATTTGCTTCTTGACTGTTGAAATCATCTGTCTGGATGAGGCTCAGGAAGCAGTGTTTCCTAATTATGCAGGCCAGTGGAGTACCCTGCACTTAACTGCTGCATTCACAGGAGTTTTACTGTGGCTCCCAAAGGATACTGCATTAGAACTAGACTGCTGAGTCTTTTGTGAAAATCATTTACCTGTTTTGAAAATACAGTCCTAAAATATCCACATATGCAGTGAGAGTATTTATACCAGTGAATACAATGGATTCCACCATGAAGATCAATGTCTTGTAGGAGTATAATTAAGGGAGATGGGAAGAAGGGAGAAGTGTGTGGCTTAATACACATTTAATTAGACCTCAGTCTTGTTAATGTTATACAAGCTGGAGGCAAAATCCAGCTCCATTATCTGGAGCAGAAGTTTAAAAAAAATATATCAGCAACCATCTTCTGCTTATGTACATGAGTCTTCTGACGTAGTGTTAGGAATTTCAATACCAATTATTTTCTTTCAAGTGTGTTATCGATATTGCTTAACCACAGCTTTTCAGCTTATCTTATTTGTGCACTCGTATCATTTTCTCAGCAGTTTCTATGTAACTATCTGTTAGGTCTCTCTGGCTGCTTGTTTGATATTTGCAAATTAAGCATAACTACACTGCAGGCCACAGGTCACACAAAATCAGGCCCTGAAAAGGTATACTTCAGTGATCTGACACCATTAGACAAAATCTGTTTCAGAACCCTCTTGAGCGATGAGGTAGTATAGAGAGTTGCCAAATAATTCACATTCCTTCATTTTGACAGTATGTACAGGCATCACAACTTACAGACTGAGAAGCCATGAAACTGCTCATCAGTACATGATGAAACCAGAGTCACCCTTCACAGAGAGGTTAATACCATTTCTACATGTTGACAACAAAAGTAGATTGCTCAACATTACATTAGAATCATAGAATCATAGAATGGTTTAGGTTGGAAGAGACCTTAAAGATCATCCAGTTCCAACCCCCCGCCATAGGCAGGGACACCTCCCACTAGATCAGGACGCTCAAGACCTCATCCAGCCTGGTCTTGAACACATCCAGGGAGGGAGCAGACACAACCTCCCTGGGCAAACTGTGCCAGTGCCTCACCACCCTCACTGTGAAGAATTTCTTCCTAACATCCCGTTCAAATCTCCCCTCTGCCAATTTGAACCCATTCCCCCTCGTCCTGTCGTTACAAGACCTTGTGAACAGCCCCTTCCCAGCC
>VWZI01002422.1:115352-159646 GCA_013396835.1 Psilopogon haemacephalus
GGAGGATCTGCTCCATGATCTTGCCAGGCACAGAGGTGAGGCTGACTGGTCTGTAGTTCCCAGGGTCATCCTTTTTTCCCTTCTTGAAGATAGGTATTATATTTGCCTTTTTCCAGTCAGCAGGAACTTCACCAGTCTGCCATGACCTTTCAAATACAATGGACAATGGTTTGGCAACTTCATCTGTCAGTTCCCTCAGGACCTATGGGTGGATCTCATCAGGCCCCATGGACTTGTGCACGTTCAGGTTCTTTAGGTGCTCTCGAACATGATCTTCAATTACAGTGGGCAAGTCTTCACTCCCCCAGACCTTACTTTTGCCCTCTGGAATTTGGACATCGTGGCTGGAGCACTTGCTGCTGAAGACTGAGGCAAAGAAGTCATTGAGCACCTCAGCCTTATCTATGTCCCCCTGTCCCACTTACATTGCAGATCCAAATTTTTAATGTGCTTCCTCTTTGAAATGTCACTGCACATCTGGGCATGACTGGCTTTATTTTCTACGTGCTGCTGCCTTGTAAAAGGTTAACTTCTTCCTTCTTACCACAAATGAGTCTTTCATCTGAGGTGTGACTTCTGCTACTATTGCCCCTGGGATCCCCCCAAAAAAGACCGAAAAAGAGAGGAAAGCTACTAGTGATGACTGTTACCACATTAATGTTGTTGAACGGTTTCCAACAGAAAGGGATGTAGCAACAATTTGGAAATTACACATTTTCTGAAGTGTACTGTGGCATCTTTTGGTAAAGAATTATCCTGAAACAATTTGACACCTTCCAGAAGTGACAGCCATGCTCCACACCAGCAGATTTTAGCAAAGGGCTGGAAAGGGTCATGTGGGCAAGAACAGTAGATATCCTGCTCACAACAGACTTTCCAGAAGAGGCAGGATCAGGCACTTCCTGGTGTGGCTGAAGTCACATCCTGGGCTGCATCAAAAGATGCACTGCCAGCAGATCCAGAGAGGTGATTCTATCACTTCACTTTGCTCTGGGGAGACCTCATCGGAAGCACTTAGTCCAGATCTGGAGCCCTCAACATAGGAAGGACATGGATATGATGGGTTGGGTCACAAAAATGATGAGGAGGTTGCAGTACCTCTGCTACAAAGACAGGCTGAGTGTGGTGGGGCTGTTTAGCCTGAAGAATGGGAGGCTCCAGGGAAACCTAATAGCAACCTTTCAGTACCTGAAAGTGACCTACACAAAGGATGGAGAGAGACTGTTTACAAAGGCCTGTGGTGATAGGACAAGGGCAATAGCTACAAAGTAGAGAAGAGCAGATTTTAATTGGATGTTAGCAACAAGTTCTTTACTATGAGAGTAGTGGAACACTGGAACAGGTTGTCCAGGGAGATGGTTGAGGCCCCTTACCTGGAGATATTCAAGCTGAGGCTTGATGGGGCTCTGAGCAGCCTGTTCTAATTGAAGATGTCCCTGCTGACTGCAAAGGGAGTGGGGAGTTGGACTGGATGACCATTGGAGGTCCCTTCCTGCCCAGACCATTCTATGATTCTGTGAACACACAGGAGCAGGGTAAAACAATTTATTTGAAAGGGAGTTCGATTTTAGCCAGGTAGGTTTAGTAATGCACTCAGTCATTTTAATTCCTGTGTGTACCATAATTAGGTATTACTTCCAGAAGCATAAAAAACAAATTGTATGCTGAGAGCTACTTGCAAACAAATATCTCATACTGTAACTCTTAATGTGGCCACTGAGCTCCGGGCAGGAAGTATTTAATCATTTCAAATGCATCATCCTAATTATAGCTTGTGTTTTACCTGAGATTTCCTTTATTTACCTACAAAAAACCCACTACCATTCAGTAGAAGAAAGTCCTTTACAAACCCTTTGCTCTTACTGTGAAGTGTAACTACTTTATTTTAGGATAGGACCCAGGGTCCCTATTGATAGATTAGGAAATATTTGTCCTAAGTGAAGTACAAATAGAAAGGTTACTGATACTTTTGAAGGCATAACATGGAGGAGAATAACCCAAATTCTTCACATGGAGAGTTGCTGAGCCACAGTGAGTCATAGGTGCCAGGCATCTATTATCACCCCCAAAATATGGCTACATTTCTACTTTCTGTTCTTTGTCCTTTCCATCTGGCAGTAGAAAGACTCCCTTTGGACCCACACAGCTAAGAACTGCAGCCTTACATCATATAATAGGTTTTACTTTATATCCTTTGAAACATTTTTTACATTAGTTAATCCACTTTTAATTTCTTTCCTCTGGAACAGGCAAGATAAGGACACACAGCTGGCTTGCATGGCAAAAAAAACATGTTTATTATCCATATCCAGCAGCTTCTTTGTCTGAAAAAAATCAATACAAAATATTATATCTTTAAAAGTTTCTGAAGGTATAACTTCTAAATTAATACTAATTGCCAATATTACATGCCACATAGGTTTTGTATTTGTAGGACCTCGGTCTAGGTAATTCTCAGATGAGAAGCAACATTTAGATAAGTACAAAACCAGGAATGATATAGGGATTTTTTTTTTTTTTGCTTAGAATATTTGTGTGTGTGCATGTGTGTGTACTTTGTCAATAACCAGATATAGAATACTTATGGCATTTCACTTACTGAATTTGTGCCTGAACTAAGCAAGTGGACTATCTGCCTTTTATAGCTTTTGAATCAGGGTCATGGAGTTTGTTTCAAGACCATTGAAATAACTGGAATTCCTACCAGAAAACAAAGTATTAATCTAAAATGCTCTCTTTCCCCTTAGAAACTAGCACGCTTTCAATGCCCAAGGTTTTGAAAAGTGGTCGCATTGGAAAAGGTTTAGGGAACAGGGTACAATGACTGGGCTGAGAGGTAGAGGAATTTGTAGCAAGCCATCCATTCAGGAGTCCTGTTGTAGGAGGCTGCCATCCACTACTTAACAAAGCACTCCCTTTTGTGACAAGTTGGAGCAAAACTCTTTTGCAGCGTGACTCTCTCTACACAGCTCAGCAACTTTTATTTATTGAGTGTCCTTAAATATTGATTTTGCTGGCTGGTGTGAAGAAAGTCAAAGTTACCTATAGCTCCTGGAGAATGAAAAGAAGATGCAGACATTCATGTATGCAGAGGAGTCTTCAAAAACACCTGTAGAACCTTGACTACTGCAATGGTCTTTAGCCTGCAGTCATGGAGTTGAGGCCTGGTGCAGCAGTCACACACTGGGGCTGCTGGAGGAGCCATGTATCAGCATTTCCCTCTTTCTCGGGTAGACCTGTGTCTGAGGGGGAGGAGTGTGTTGGGAACACTCTTTGTCTTTAATATGCTTTCTTGGGTACACAGGCAGTGTTCTCCACACGTGTCTTGTATGAAAAATATCTGGAAGGTTACCTGAGTGATTACATACTCACGGAATCACTCCTTGGGCTGCTGAGTTTTGCTGCATATAGGAGTTAACAGCTGCTTTTGTGCTCTGTCGTAGCTTCCTATATTCCCATGCTGACACTCTCATATGTTCCACTCTGGAACAGGCTGCTTAGAGAGGTGGTGGAGTCACTACCCTTGAAGGTGTTTTGTTTTGTTTTGTTTTGTTTTTTTTAAATAGTGTAGATGTGACATTTTGGGACATTGTTTAATTATCATGGTGACATTAGGCTGATGGTTGGATTCAATGATCTTAATATTTTTTTTCTCCATCTGTAACAATTCTGTGATTCTATGACTCTAAGTCATATTGATTTACAACCATTGGAGTGACAATCTTACTTGAGGCGTGTTTGGAGATGATCAATACTTATACGGATGCTCAGTATGGTCCACAGTTGAGAAGATATTCTGAGGACCACAAGATTTCCTTATTTGATGATGGATGCTTAAACTAGAGTGGCATATAGTTCATTTGCTCTTAGGCAGACAGGAAAGCAGGTAACAATGCTCTGGGCCTCAGTGGTGCAGGTATGTATAATTAAGCTGTGCTATGTGCTGTTTTCCTTGTGATGGTTTAATTTAATGTGTTTGGCATAATATAGAGTACTACCCCTAAAATACTGATATTCTTAACAGATATTCTAATAGACTAAGAAGTCACAAAATTGTCCACCAAAGGAGTCAGAGTCTGTCTTTACTCAGCTAGAATATCCATATTAATTTCAAAGAGCATTCTGTTTCTTGGTGAGGGGCATGAAAAAAGTCCACCTATTTATATTTAAGCTAACAGCCATCCTACCTGTCACTGAGAGAATTGAACTGCAAACTCTTTCAAAATTTTGCTAATTTTGTCTGATCCATCATTATTTTAATAGTAATAATAATAATTCATTATTTAAATAATAATAATGTACTTGAAAGCATATATTTAAAATCCTGTCTACTTAAAGGATTACATTAAAATGTCACTTTTGAAAAAAAGACATATCCAGTTTCATCATTGTCCCTCTGACAGGTTAAGTAGAATTAATGCATATGTTGATGTACAGATCACCTGTCTTGTCATTCAGTTTGGTATTTTTCATAGACTATTTCGAACTCTAGCATGACAGATAAATTGCAGTTTTAAGTGATTTCTCAATTTTCTATCAAGAAAAAAGAAATAGAGAGGTCAAAACACTGCAGAAGCTATGTAGATCTCATTTTAAAACATTTAAAGTGTTTTGTTGGTTTCTTTTTTCATGGAAATATACTTACATTTTGGGGAGGGAGCTAATTCTAGAGCATGTAGTGAAATTTTGAATCATTTGTTGGCATGTAAGTCCTGAAAACAAAGGCTTTTTTATTTTAAACAGAAAATGAGTAATACATTCTCAATCTACAGACAGAATCTTCATGTGCTTACGCAGAAAACCTTCTCCTTGAAATACTTGCCAGGAAATACTGTATTACTGCTCAGGGCAAGAGCCCAGGCACTCTACACTATGCTGCATAGGCAAAAAAAAGTCCCCATTTCTTTGGGATTTGAGTAGCAGAACCTTCTACTCAAGATGTGTTCTCCTGAAGTCATTCACAAAGTCCAATCTTAAGTAAATAAAGTATTGCATCAAGTTCTTCCACCTCCACTTGCTTCACTCAAATTTATATATGAAGTAAATTTCTGACTTCCAGAGCTCAACTTTTTTCCTACCCTTTGTATTTTGAGATTTATTGGTAACTGCTTTTTTTGTTTTGTTTTCATGTTTGTTTGTTTTTCTGTGTTTAAGCATGCAAAGGGAAAGTTAAGCATACAAAACCAGCAGAATCTCACCACACTATTTCCACACATATCTCATGCAATCTCACTTCAGTGACTGGAAGGAGTCAGCATCCATTTATTGAGAACAAACGGCACCAGACCAACCATGGTAAAACGACTGGATTTGTGATTGAGGGAAGAGCAGTGGTTGTCATTTGTGTGGATTTTATGAAGGCTTTTAACACAGGTTCTCACAGGGTTGGGGGTTTTTTGGGGTTTTTTTTTGGTACCCAGGTTGGGGCATTATAATCTGGATGGGTAGGCAACCAGATTGTTTGTATAATGAAGCTCAGAGTATCACCGCTCCTGGTCAGACCTTACCTGGATGTCTGTAGTGAATGAGGTATTGCAGTTCTGGAACCTGTCCTGTTTACCAGCATTATCAGTGACCTGGAAAAGCTGAAAGAGCATGCTGTCATCAAGATTGCTGA
Source organism: Psilopogon haemacephalus (assembly GCA_013396835.1). Lineage (NCBI taxonomy): Eukaryota > Metazoa > Chordata > Aves > Piciformes > Megalaimidae > Psilopogon > Psilopogon haemacephalus. The sequence continues at coordinate 120,970 of VWZI01002422.1, forward strand.
TGATACCATCTTGGAGGGAAAAGTCAGCATACTGAGGAGAAGGGCTGTCATTCAGACATAGTGGGCAAAAGTGACAACAGGAACTTTATGAAATTCAACAACAACAAATACCAAATCTTGAGCCTGGGAAGAAAGAAGTCCCTGCATTGATGTAGTCCAGTGGCTGCCTGGCCAGAAAGCAGCTCTGTGGAAAGGACATGGAGGATACAGTGTTCCAGTTGTGCAGCAGGGCCAAGGGTCGGGGCTTATTCAGCTTGATGAAATGATGGCTTGTAGGAGTAGGAATGATAATGCAACAGAGTCACTCAGTGCTGTTAAGACAGAAGATGGAGATGAGCTCTTCCCAGTGATTCTTAGTAGGAAGATAAGATACACTTGAGGTCATTAGTTAAAAGAAAAGATCAATTATAAGGAAAACTGTTGACTCACAGTTAGACTGTGTCACAGGCTGACTAGAGATGTTGTGTATCTCCACCCCTGGTGATTTTCAAGACCAGATGAGAAAAGCCCCTAAGCAACATGTTGTGGCCTCATGACAGACTCTGCCTTGGGCAGGAGGCTGGACTTCAGACTTCCTGAGGTGCCCTCCCACTTGAATTATCCTGTGATAGCTTCTGATAATGAACAATGGTCCATGACCATATGATTTCTTTCTTTATAAGTCTTGTATTAGTTAGGAGCAACAGATGAAAGTTACTGCTCCCAAAATATTTACTGGAAGTAGTCTGTGATTTCTGACATCTGCATTGACAGTAAGCTCCAGAACACAGGGTGGTTTGGCACTTAAGAAGTATCTAATCACTCAAAGAATGAAATTTGGGGATAAATTCCCTAATGCAGTTGTTTGGGGAACACTGCTTAAATAATTTTAAAATACAGCTTGATAAATTTATGAACAGCAACAGCAAGAACAGAATTCAGTGACTTTCGGGAGCCTGGGGAAGCTTACATCTTTTGTTTTGACAAATGCAAAGCCAAGCTCCTCATCTTCAAGAATAAATAAAAGGCAAATTAATCATAGTAAATATTATAAATATTTCATTGACACTTCATACAGTGAAACTGAAAGCAATCTTTTGCCCAGTTCAACATTATTAGAGTTTGTAGCTGTGAGGCTTGATAACCATGATAATAAATGGTATTTATATGCAACTGCAAAATGGGTATCAGACCAAAAATTCACAAACATAAAAAAAAAAAAAAGTTAAGCCGTGATTGGCTTATTCCTATCACAGCAGCTGAAGGCTGCATGATAAACAGCTATGAAGGAGGTGCATAATCAACTTGATTATTAAAAATCGGCATTTTATTCAATCACAAATGTAAAAAAAAAAAGAGATCGTACACAAATTCATAGGAAGTCAGTCATGCTATAATTGTATTGCGTCGTTACAAAACTCTGATTTTATTTATGAAGTATTTGCATAGTACCAGTTTGTCATGACAAATCAAGCTCAAAATTGAACAAAAGAAGATCTAAAAAAAAGTCAGAATGTTCTCCATGATGCATGGTCCAGGTAACAATGCTGAGTGGGTCAAATGTAGAATAATATTACTTATATTTTCATAGTTGAGCCACTGAAACTTTGCATAGCAAATTGCAGTTCTAGTGGACAGAGAGATGTGTTTGCACAGTAGCATATTGTACAGAGGCAGCATTTTTTAGATACCCATCAAAGATCTTACTGTAGCTAGAGGAACTATGGCCAAAGTTGTCTTTGTATTTCCTTTGGTTTAAAAGAAAAAAAAAGAACAATCTGCAATCCTAATAGGCATATTCATACTTACTGTAAGGGTATATGGGATGCCACTGACCTCCTGCAGTAGATTTGGGGTATGGCCCTAAGCACCTGGGAGAAGGGGTAAGACCTGAAAGCTGGAATCAGGTGGGAAGAGCTTCATGTCTCACTGATGCAAATGCCACTGGAGGAGCATGTGGAAAAGCAAGAGTCCATGGCATGGCTGTTTTTTTTCTCAGCAGAAATACAAACAGATATGATAGGGCTATGACGGGCTAACCTATGAGTGGTAGGGTACAAATTTGTTTTCACTGCACAGCACAATAAAATGAATAAATAGTGCTTAGCTTATAACAAAACTCAAATTCAGTTCAGTAGCATCAGGACTGATCACCCTCAGATGACATTGCCATTTCCACATACCTCCAAAAAGCTGCTCAGTGTAATGTACAAAGCAACTGAATGATTTCAGAGTTGCAAGCACTAGAAGTATTTTTAACCAGCAGAATCACAACCAGAACATAGAGAGTAACTTAGAAATATAGGACAGAAGTATCATATTGAGGAAGAAAGAGCAGCAAAACAAATATGAAAGGGAAAGTTAATCAAATGACTGAAAACCTCTTACAAGTTCCCAGGCTCTAAGTTCACATTGCTTCTCTTAAAGAAAACAAAAGACTGGGTTTGTATTTTGCATGTAAAGGGTCAGTATCTCGGGTAGGGAATACCACCTGGTAGATATGCCACCAGTGTCTATGCTGTTAAAAAAGTAAAGGCTTGTTTCAGTCACCTCAACAAAGACATGCAGCGCTGTGTGAAAAGCTGATTCCACAGCAGCCAGGACAAAAAGGGGAAGATCTCACTGAAGTCCTACAAGATACATGACAGTATCATACAAAAACATGGAATATGCCAGAATGCCTCTGTTGACAACAGATGTCTATCCTCAGGCAATCTAACTGAACACTAAATGTAGATGTTTTTCAGAGAAAAAGGATACATCACCATTACAAAAGTCACGATCATTTCTAAGAACTTTAGCAGTGGGGATGTGGGAAGGAACATTTTCATCTATTGACATGACTACGCAGTGCAAGTATTGATCAAGGAAAAATTTATTTACAGAGATTTTTCAAATACAAACATAAAATAGCACATATTATATATATATTTTTACAAAAATGAATATTGAAATAATAGACATGGTACAGCACAATACAATATCAATGAGCTAAACATAACAGCAACAGAAATCTATGACTGGAAGAAGTTTCCTGTTAGTCGTACATAACCAACAGAGCCCTACAGTACCATGAGTGGAATTCCCAATGGACAGAAAAATGCCCATTTACTGCACTACATAAAAAGTACTATAGGTAAAGGCTACATATGCCAAGTAATTATATTGCATTTTTGTAATAATGCTGAAAACGCAGAGGCTTAATAAAAGTTACACAGAATTGAATAAGCAGTGGCTAAATGCTTTGGGAAAAAACGTGTAAAGAATATACGAAATACTGATAAAGTGGCTTATTGGTCCTTTTATTAAGTTCAATGTATAGATTAAAAAGTGTTGCAACACTGAATTTTAGACCACTGGAAAGATGTTTAAAAAAAAAAAAAANAGAAGAAGAAGAAGAAAGGAGAAGAAGAGGAAGAAGAAGGAGAAGGAGAAGGAAAAGGAGAAGGAGAAGGAGAAAAGAAGGAGAAGAGAAGAAAAAGGAGAAGGAGAAAAAGAGTAAGAAGAAAATGAAGAAGAAGGAGGAGCAAAAGAAGAAGAAGGAGCAAAAGAAGGAGGAGGAGAAAAAGAAGGAGAAGAAAAAGAAAGAAGAAGCAGAAGAAGCAGCAGCAGAAGAAGAAAGGTAAAGAAGAATCGCACCAAAAGAAGTTTCCTCTCATTTTGTGCCATGGTCAACATCTGTGCGTGTGTGTGTGCTTTCAGGAGCACCGTGCTGAGGGGCTGCTGGGCACTATCCCAGCCTCCTGGCACTGTCAGCCCCTCACCAACCTCTCAGCTAATCAGTGCACACAGAATTTCACCATTTACCTAAGCGGAGTTTTCCTTGCTTACATTTCCGCAGAGCAGACCATGAGCAGGCTTGGGTAAGAAATCCAGCCTCCGTCCAGCCCAGCCGCATGGCTTCGCACCGCTGTTCACCTTCCTGCCCTCCCAGCAGCCACCCACTGTCCCTCCCCACGCCTGCTCCAGAGACAAAGCACTTAAAAACGTTGTGTTCATCGTCATTATCCAGAAGACGTCGTCAAGCCCCTGGGGCGTCTGTCAGCGCCCGTGCCCTGGGGCTGCCTCAGTAGGGATACTGCTTCTGCTTCTTGCCCGAGAAGCAGGCCAGCCAAGTGCACACCAGCATGGCTGCCACCGCACCCCCGCCCGTGCAGTAGTAGGCCCAGCCGATGTGGCAGGTCCCTGCAAGGGAAACAGCAACACAGGATTAGCTGGGGAAGGAAATCATAGAATCATAGAATCATAGAATCATAGAATGGTCTAGGTTGGAAGAGACCTCAAAGATCATCCAGTTCCAACCCCCCGCCATAGGCAGGGACACCTCCTCTAGCATCAGGACGCTAATGCCACTGCCAGACTCCTTTCTACCCATCCAGGAAAAAGTACTTTTCAAGGCTTCTGGCCACTTACACATCCACCTCAGACAAGGAACCCCGCATGGAATGCAAGCAATTACAAAAGCCAGGCTGTCCAAATGGCTCCCCTTAATCTTCTGTGGCAAGTTCAGCAGACTGGCTCTGTGCTCATCTGCTTGGCCAGATGCCGTTTTCCATGAGCATGCCAGCCATGCAGCCAGCATCCTTCTGCCTGCCCAGCCCAAGGAGCGCCCATGGCACCACTCTCCACAAGTAGCTGCAGTTGGAAGTGTGGGGTTTTCCCCACATTTCTCTTTCTTCTCCTCATCCAGAGAGCTTTTGAGGGTATTTAGCTTACTTTTGAATGAGATATTGAGAGTATGAAGGTGAATTAGGCCAGGGCCTGCTCTCTTCAGAAAAAGCTGAGTGGGTTCAGCTCCACCACTGCAGAAATAAGGCTCAAAACCAGACCCAGATGCAAGCTGGACATGGCCATGGAGAACCTGCTCACATCCCCCTCACAGAGGAATCAATTCTGACCATAAACAGGAACATGGTGTCAAGGGACCGCTTGCATGGAAGCTGCTGTGGGAATTGAGTGCAGAAATATAAAAATAGAAAAATGTTCCTATTCTCATCCAAAGTTAGAACTCATTGCTGAAAACTTCACTTTTTGTATAATATATTTAACAGTGTCACACTATGGTCTTGAGTACATTTAGTGACCTCAGTATCTTCATACAGCCAAGCCCATCACCAGCAAATGGCACTGTGGAATCTCATTGTGTGCCTGCAGTAGAGGAGGAGATCAGGAGAAAGCAGGAGAAAGCGGGAGAAAGCTTTCTCACAGAAATCTCCAAAAGCATGGGGATGGCTGCTGTTATTCCTCAAGAGTTCAGCCAATCTCAAAAGTAATTTTCAGTTGAGCTGCATCACCTTTCTCATTTTACGTTGGACTCATCACAACTGAGGGTAACATTTCTCTACTTTGAGCAGTGAGTGCTGTCAGTAAAGCACAAGCAGCAATATAATGCTTTCTTTCCACACTCTGGAAAAAGCAGCAGAAACCATTCTTCCCTCCAGAGAACAGAAGCTAACAACAGAGTTTCCATCTAGAAAGTAAGAGCTGAAATAGCTCTGTACCAGTGGCATCCTTGAGGCCCAAGCTTTGGGTTCAGGCCATTATCAGATCAGCTGTTCCTAACTTAGGCACAAGACACACAAGATGTCTGTACCTCTCAACATGTCCAAAGCAGTAGCATGCCTCAAGGCAGCCAACACATCCATTGTCTGCAGGATATTGTCAGGCCAGCTTTGAAAGGAGAAGAGGCTCTTAGACACTCTGAAGACTTCAAGTTGACATCACAGCATTTTTTTTTCTTCATAATCCTCAAAATATTTTATTAGAAAAAAAAAATCTAGCAAAACAAAGATCCTGATGAAACCCTGAGGAACTATGACCTTGCCTTGAGCTCACTAGCCTCTCTCTTTAATATGCTGGAGCAGACAGAGAGATTTACTTGGTTTTGTAATCTGGTTATGATCTGTAAATCAACACCACTCTTGGCTTCCATATAAAGACCACAAAGAGAGTCTGACTTCCTAAAGAGAAGACCATCAGAAACCACAGAGAGCTGCCAAGCACCTGACAGTGTCAGTGATGCTGATCCTTGCCCAATTGCATAGGAGCTTCTGGAAAGACCTGTCTCTGGACCATCTATTGCCTTGCCTGCATACACCCACTGTAGCTTCTACTGGAAATGTCAAAAACAGAGCTAGGCATACACTAGATGTCTAAATCCACTGGACTGCTTTGAAAATTATCATGTTTATACCAGTGTGGAATGTGCTAACGTATTTCTTATGATAGAATGGAGTCCATTTGATAGGTCTTTTAAAATTGATAAGTATTCCTAAAACTAGAGAACTGTAATTGCAGCTTGAAAAAATAAATCTTTCTCATGATACTTCCAGGTAGAGACAATAAATATCAAAACACTACTTTAAAAATAGCTTACAGATTCACCTGGTAGCACAGACCTAAGAGGGATAGACTAAAGTAAATTTGAACTTTTGCATGTCACAGTTTCAACTTCTGTGCCTCGGCAGTGGGAGAGGGGAGGAATATATGTGATACAGGTTGAGAAAAAAGAACTCTTAAACCAGTGTCAGAGATGTCCTCAACAGATAAAACACACACATTCAGTCTTGGCTGAATGACATTTGTTTCTCATACTATGCTCCATTTACCCTACGGACCACTGTCCTACTTAATGCTCTGAGACACGGCAGGCAGCCTCTTGATCTAACAAATGCAATGTGGTTCACAAGTGTGAGCTGGGTCAAGATGAACAAATGAAAGAATAAAAGAGTGCAGGAGAATGGATGAAAGATTCAGGAGCCTGACCTTAGAGCAATAATAACACAGCAATAAACCTGGCCATTATTTCCAGCCTGTGTCAGGAGCAATAGGAGGCCTCAGACAGAACAGCTTGATCTGTACTTGGATGCTGCTCACACAGAACACCGTTTCATGCTATTGTACTGAAGAACAGCCTGCAGCAGGGAAGGTGTCTGAGGGTAAAGGACTTAGCTATACTTTTCACTTTAAGTGTAGGTAAGTCCTGCACCCATAGCTATAAGGCCAGAGATAATCCATCTTGAAGGTACCTGCTGCAATGAATGATTGCCTACACTGCATAGCCACATGTCAAAATGAACTGTTACCTCTTTATAATCCTGAATTGCATGAGGGGAAAAAATATTTTGCAGTTAAAGTTTCTGCTTTCATGTTCTCATTTTACTCCATGTATAACCTGGTTTAATCCACTGCACTCTAAAGGTAGATTGTTGGTTTTCAATAATTGGGTAATTCAAATTGTGAAATGACTTCTGCTTCACTTTGATATGAAACTCTTATTTTAAAAGGAATAGGAAGCTTTATATAAAGCCAAGATGATGAGTAACTTGAAATGAAAAGAAATACACTTATAGAAATGTTACATATTAGAGAAGATAGACTTTGTTTTCTAGCTTTAATAATGGGTACCAGGAAAGGACCCTTTGTCGTGTTCAAGATTATTGTGCTGACATCAGTGGGACTAGGCATATATTCAGGGGTAAGCAAATGGTTAACAGCTTTGCAGAACTGGGGCTTAAATTCAACCATCAAGTAAAGCAGTTTGCCCTCATGAGCCCCGTCATATTAAAGATCAGAAATGCTGCATTGCAGTTTCCCTTATTTTAAGGTCAAAACTCTAAGATGAAGAGCAAGAACACCTAAATCCTTGATAAAATTAAAGCAGTTATTGAAATCATATAAATTATCACACACACACAAAGACTCTAAGGCTGTTGTTTTCCTTAAGGATTCATAGGTATACACAGGTAGAAGCCTGTCAGTCCATTGAGGGTGTGGAAATGCGTGCAAGAATGTGTACCTGTTCTTTCTCATAAGATGGGCTGGATTTGTATTCATGCCAAAGTAAATTCCCCAGCAGCTGAAGTACTCTTCTAGCAGACAGAAATGACATGCATCACAGCAGCTTCCTTCTCTGCACAGAAATGGTGCTACTTTTTACAAATCAGTCTTTATCTGACAGGTCAATATAGAGGGAGAAGCTGCTTCAGCATTTTGTTAGTTCTTGATCGGGTTGGTTGGGTGTTTTTTTATTTGGTTTTGGGGTTTTTTGGAGGGGATGGTTTGGTTTTTGTTTGACTAGGTTTTTTTGTTACGGGAGCACATAAATAATTGGAGCTCTTGGTTGTTCACTGAAGCAGGACTGTCCAAGGTAAATTTGTAGTCAGACATTAAGAACTTTTTTTGGTTGTTTTTAAATTTGTTTTAATAGGATTGGAGGCAAGACAGTGTAAAGATGAGCACCAAAATAATAGAATAACAGATCTTGCAGCAGTAAGGATGAATGGTCATTTTCCAAGCAAATAAAATAAGAGTGGAAACACTACATTCCTCTCTTTCGTAAAAAAATCTTTTAAAATTGCAGTCCCCTAAGGGGGATAAAGGACAAAAGCAAGGTGAGTGAGGACAGTATCACAAGAAGATTCAGCAGAATAGACAGTATTTACCAAACTGTAATAAATTCAAGAGGGAAGTTAAAGGGTAGTTTTACCATGATTGTTAGGCTTACTCTTCCATGACTCTTCCTGATTTCTAATGTGATCTTCAAGGCCATGACATGTGTCCCTTAGCTCCCCCCCTAATGTTTCAATATAGAAGGCAAATAAAAATTAAGACAAATTCAGGAGCGGTGAACATTTGCAAGAGAAAATCTGCAGATACTTGGTCAACTGTGGAGCTGTGCCAGGATCCTGTTGCTAAAACAGAATTTTATCAGGATTTCTACCCATGCTGTCTTATAAATAATTATCACATATAGTTATCAAGGTCTTGAAAATAACATATGATTTTCATCTAAAATAACCAATAATTGACACTTATGAAAATGTATCCAGAATATGAAAATGTCTTGGATACAAATCTGCTAATAGGAAGACTTAGTATCTTAAATATCTGTACCTTTTTTGCTGTTAATGCTAACACTATCCTGGGCTTGCAGCCCGGAGCATTGGCAAATTCTTTAACCTTAAGTGAAGCCTATTTTCCAAGACAAAGGAAAAAAAAGGTTCCAGAATTAGGCAGGCTGAAGAATACAAATATACCATCAAAAGCAAAAACTACAATTCCTACTTGCAATAAGCTGTGCCAGAACTCTAATTAGCAGCTTCACATGAGAGTCCAGTACTACAGGGAATGTGAAGTCATGTAATCAATCAGGGTGTTGGAAAAGTAATCAAAGAAAAAAAGTAAGGAGTGTGGTATTAAGGGATATGCAGGGATTTGGAGATATGAAAGCCACAAATGAATGCAAAAGATAATCGTCTAATTAATAAGAAGGCACAATCACTTTGAAACAAAGCCAAAATAAATTAAATGGCTGAAGTGTTTTTTCTTTTTTTTTTTTTTAATTTGACACAGTTACAATGAAAACCCATCACGTGAAATCAGCTACAAAAGCAGGAGAGGAAGTTAAAACTTGGAATGAGTCCAGAAAGGATTAAAGTAGTTATGTGAAACAAAGAATGCTATATAAGGTAAAACTGCAGCCTAAGGAACAGCTTGATAAAAAATAATGAATGTAGTGAAGCTGGTTTATTTGTCTGCATGGATATGACTTTCTCAATTGATTTATCTTTTAAAAAATTGTATTTCTTACACATGCACAGATCAAGCTGTTTTGGGTACTTATAACGGGCCAAAGAAATTGTATGGGTATTTTGATCTGTAATTAAACGCATAACATCTCATAAATTTCGGAAGTGTAAAACAGTAGAAAAAGAAGTGTGAATTTTAATTATCCGATACACAGAATCACAGAAACATTCAGGTTGGAAAAGACCCTCAGGATCAGTAAGTCAAACCAATACCTCTGCTTTACGAGATTCACCCTAAACCCTCAAGCATCACATCCAAACGACCTTTAAACACATCCACAGTTGGTGACTCAACCACCTCCCTGGGCAACTCATTCCAATGTCTGACCACTCTTTCCATGAAAAAAAAACCAACCTGATGTCCAGCCTAAATCTACCCAGTCGCAGCCTGAGGCCATTCCCCCTTGTTCTATCACTAATTACCTGTGAGAAGAGACCAGCACCAACCTCTCCACAACATTCTTTCAGGTAGCTGTAGACAGTTATGAGGTCTCCCCTCAGCCTCCTCCTTTTCAAACTAAACAGTCCCAGCTCCTTCAGTCGCTCTTCATAAGATCTATTCCCCAGGCCTTTCACCAGCTTTGTTGCCCTCCTCTGCACTCACTCCAGCAGTCTGACCCTCTTGTAATGAGGTGCCCAAAACTGAACACAATACTCAAGTTGTAACTTCACCAGAGCCAAGTACAAGGGGACAATCACCTCCCTATCCCTGCTGGGCATGGCATTTCTAATACAAGCCAGGATTCCATTGGCTATCCTTGCCATGTGGGCATATTGCTTGTTCATATTGAGTTGTTTGTCTGTTATAACCCCCAGGTCCCTTTCTGCCAGACAGCTTTCCAGCTTAATTTCCCCAAGCTTCTAGCATTGCTTGGAATCGCTGTGACCCAAGTGCAGGACCTGGCATTTGGCCTCACTGAAGCTCCTCCTGTTAACATTGCCCCATTGATCCAATCTCTTCAAGTCCCTCTGTAAGAGCCTCCCTACCCTCCTGCAGATGAACACTGCCATCCAACTTGGTGTTATCTGTGAACTTACTGATGAGATGTGAAGAAATGCACCCAAGGGTGCTGAGAGAACTGGCTGACGTTATCGCTCTGGCAGTCTCCATCATCTTTGCCAAATCGTGGCAGACAGGAGAGGTGCTTGAGGACTGGAGGAGAGACAATGTCACTCCAGTCTTCAAAAAAGGCAAGAAAGAGGTTCCAGGGAACTATTGACCAGTCAACCTCACCTCCATCCCTGGAAAAATGATGGAGCAGCTCCTTCTGGAGGGCATCTCAAGGCACGTGGAAGAGAAGAAGATTATCAGGAGTAGTCAGCATGGATTTAGCAAGGAAAAGTCATGCTTGACCAACCTGATAGCATTCTATGAGGACATAACCAAATGGGTAGATTCAGGGAGACCAGTGGATGTAGTCTATCCTTAGCAAGGACTTTGACACCATCTCTCATGATATTCAAGTGCGCAAGCTCAGGAAGTGTGGGATGGAAGAGCAGACAGTGAGGTGGATTAGGAACTTGTTTCAAGATAGAGTTCAAAGAAGGACGATCAATGGTGCCAAGTCCAGCTGGAGAGCTGTAACCAGTGGAGTCCCCCCAGGGATTGGTGCTGGGTCCAGTCCTATTCAACATCGTCATCAATGACATTGATGAGAGGACAGAGTCTGCTCAGCAGGTTTGCTGATGACACCAAACTGGGAGCTTGGCTGATACAGCTGAAGGCTGTGCAGCTATCCAGCGAGACCTGGACAGACTGGAGAGCTGGGCACCAAATGAGGTTCAACAAAGACAAATGCAGAGTCTTGCACCTGGGGAAGTATAATAAACTGCACCAGTACAGGTTGGGAGGAGATCTGCTGGAGCGCAGCCCTGTGGAGAGAGACCTGGGAGTCCTGGTGGATCCATGTGACAGCAATGTGCCCTCGTGGCCAGGATCCTGGGGTGTATTAAGAGCAGAAGATCAAGAGTTTTTCCTCCCCCTCTACTCTGTCCTGGTGAGACCCCATCTTGAATACTGCATTCAGTTTTGGGCTCCCCAGTTTAAGAGGGACAGGGATTTGCTGTAGAGTGTCCAGCAGAGGGCTGCAAAGATGATTAGGGGACTGGAGCACTACCTGATGAGGAGAGGCTGAGGGACCTGGGGCTTTTTAGTATGGAGAAGACTGAGAGAGGATTTAATAAATGTTTATAAATATCTGAGGGCTGGAGGTCAGGAGGGGGTGGGGGCAGGCTCTTCTCACTTGCTCCCTGTGATAGGACAAGGAGCAATGGGTGTAAGCTGCAGCACAGGAGGTTCCACCTCAATACAAGGGGGAACTTATTTACTGTAAGGGTCACAGAACACTGGAACAGGTTCCCCAGGGAGGCGGTGGAATCTCCTTCTCTGAAGACTTTCAAGGCCCATCTGGATGTGTTCCTCTGTGATCTGAGCTAGATTATATGATCCTGCTCTGGCAGGGGGGTTGGACTCGGTGGTCTCCTTGGGTACTTTCCAACCCCTGGCATCCCATGAGTCCTGTGAGTCTATGACACACTCTGTGCTGTATCCAGATACTCATTTATATTAACAAATCCTCCTTTCTTTGGAGGATCACATAATTTTGTATAATCAAACCTTAAATTTGATGTAGGTATGCATTTATCATGGGACAATGAAAGACAAATAAATACCTTGTTTCAACTACAACACTCAAATTCCCAAGAGCAAATAGCTTACATCCCACTAATGAGGAGCTCTCCCAGCCTCTTGGAACATGTCAGCAGAAAACTCACCCATTGCAAGAAGCAAAATTAATTTCACCTGTCTTTGGCTGTCCACAGTGCAGATATTCAGACTGAACCAGTTCTCAAGACTCCAGCTGAAGTGTGCTGTATTTAATCTAAAGCATAGCAGGTGACCTGTGCCCTAGTAGCACCTATTCCCCCCCTCCACTTTTACTAAAAAGAGATTCTAACTACTAGTTAGCTGCCCTTTTCAAGTAATAATTAGCACTAGGTACTTGCTTCTAGGTGGTCTGAGTCCCTTTCTGGATGCCACTGCTTACCTCTATTGATTGCAGAGGGTCGTTGCATTACCATCAAGCTCTGGCAACAAATGTAAGTGCCTTGAGTATATGTGGACCTTGATATGGCAACTAAAGTCTTACAAAGATTTAAGAATGGAAGTTATCCAAGTAACACTAATGAGGAAATGTTGCTTGATGAAACACTTTCTTTCCTAGCACACAGGCTGACTCATTCATTTATCTAAGAACTCAGCAGCTGCAGCTCAGGTATGCTCATAAAGAGTGTGCTCAGCAGCAGTCAAAAAACGAAATGGGTGAAATTTCTGAGCTGTTTGCAGAGGATCTGCAAACAAAAATCTTGGCTTTGTCAGAGAGATTGATTATAGAAAAACACAGCTTTGAAGTCTTTGCCTTTAATAGGAGTCTAATAAATTGTTCTACCCTCTAAATGCATTACTTGATTATTTTGGCACTGTGTGTCAACACTCAGCCAGATGCTGTAATGATGCCACCTAAGGCAGATTAACTAGTTGACAAAGCTTTTTTTTAATCTTCACTGCTTTCTGTGGGGGTTTTAGGTTGTTATTTTAGTAACTAGACTGTTTGCTTTTACAGTGTTTTAAACATAATTTACTTTATTATTTCTACAGCAAAAGTAATTATCGAGTCAATGGTTCTCTCAGAGATATTTCAAGTCCTCTAAAAGTGGCAAAGGGGAACCTTAATAATAATGATCTTTGGAAACAAATACACCTCAACAGAGAAGTTTCTGGGAGCTTTTGAGGGCAATTCAGTTGCTCATTTATTTCATGATGGGAGCCAGCCTTTTATGTTGCTCTCCAGACAGCCACTTTGGCCAGAAAAGCCCTTTCACAGCAGTTCACAGATGGATGGACTGCCTGCCACAGAAGGCAAGCAAAGGTGTGCATTTGGAGCCATCTGCTTTGGTTGCTGCTGCAGCTGGGCCCCCAGACCCAGAATATCTCTGTTCAAGACAGGCAGTGATAGCACTCGACAGAGCATGAACATGAAGAGGATCTGAAAGGCCATACAGAAGAAACAGACTGTTCCTAGCCTTGTAAGGATGGTGGGAATATAAGCAGGCACAGAATGTATTTTGGGCTGGCTGTGGCAGCAGGTGTCAGGTGGGTAAGCAGGGCATGGAATGCCAGTGATCGCACCTGAGCTGTGTAAGCCCTTGCTGCCAGACTTGTGATTTTCACTGCCTTTAATAGCAAAGAAAAGCATAATGAAACTCAAAGATGAGCTCTGAAGATGAGCAGCAAACATCACGTTATATTTGTAGGATGCTTCTTAGCACAAATGATCACCCACTAGCATAAAAAAAAAGTAGGTCCTAGGTAAGAAATGCATGGCATAAAAAGCAATCTCACAAAAGAGATAGGGCATTAAAAAAATTATGGAACATTGATCGCCCAGACTGAATCCTGACTGCCCAAGCACACCAAATTTCCTCAAAGGAACATTTTTTTTTTCAAGTAATTCAATTTTAAAAATGAAGTTTGTCATATGTTTAGTATCTTCATTTTTCAGATTAATAAGGTAAGTGTAGGGAAGTGGCAGATGGAAGCCAGATGAAATTTCCTAGGGCCTTACAATGGCATGAGTCATCTATATTTAGATAAATGAGTCTTACTCTAGATAATATTTTTGTTCTTCAGGCTCTTAAACGTTGGTCTTATAGTGCTGTTCTACCAGGTGCCAACTGAAGTTCAGTTTTGTGAGCTATACTGAGCGTGCCTCTCTGGGACGTTCTATGGATTTCATCTGCCTTTGCACCCATCACAATGGAATCAAGAAGACAACAACTGAACAGTCTCCACATGCACATCGGAGGAATTCAATGCCCTTAAAGGAAGTCTCATATTGGTTTTAGACATTCAGAACCAATCCTGATGTGTTCATATGAATACACTCATTGCCCTCTAAAAAAGCCTGCACACCACAGCATTGTGTAGATCTGACTCATTTTCACACCCTTCAGTCAGCTGTTCTGTACAACTGTGTTGAATCAGTGCTGTCCTGAATGGGCCTACAGGCAACTCCAGGGTATAAATAATGCAGCACAACAATAACCGCTTGTGTGGTAACAAGAGATTACGATGATTTTGATCCATTCTCAGACATTTGGTGAAAGTGATAGGCAGTCCTTTTGAGCATTGCCAGCTTATAGCTCCAGTCTTCACCTCAGGCACTAGGCTAAGGACTTTGACTCAGTCACGAAGCAAACAACTGCACTGGCTTAAAACAAGAACACCTCCTTATTCTTGCTCTCATTTATTTATATTCCCCTACTTCTAAGAATTACAACCCCAGATAAAAATGGCAAAAGATAGCTCCAGTTCATAGTTCAGTGGTTTTGTGAGAACTTTGTTTCATCTGTGATTTGAGCTGGGGTGCTGCTACACAGAGCAGGGTCCCAAGACCTCTATACAGGACTGGCTGGACTGCCAGGGAGCTGGAAACTGCAAGCTACATGTTCCTATGTAACTCAACAAAGGCCTGTCATGGCCTTAATTCCCCAACAAGACTTGCCAGAACTGGTTGTTTCTCCAAGTCCTAATCTATCACTGTGCCTTTTTTTTTTTTGTTTTCATGATGTAAAAAGCAGGTTGCTAGGGAAGAGTAGAGAGTAAGCCCCTCTATGGGTGCACCGGTCTCTCTGTCAATTATTGGAGGTTACTTTCCATACTCATTAGCAAAATAGCTCATCTATTGAATGTAATTTAATCAACAAATGGGGTTGTACTTGGCATGGTATCTTCAGTTGAAGAATGACTTGTCTTTGTAGAGATGATGTTGCACAACCACTTTCATTTGATTGAAAAAAAATAGCCCAGTTAAATGCATAAATGCTTAAATAAACCCTTTGGAAACAGCTCACTTAATAAAAACCAAATAAATATCCAATTTTAAAGAGAGCAGCAGACTGCTGGGTATTTCACAATGTCAGCTCAGGTTTTCTAGAAAAGAACACTTACATCCACTTACAAGTAAATTAAAGACATGGTTATTTTTCCTGCAGCCTTTTTAAACATTGCTTTGGAATATACACAGAAAAGTGCACATTAGGTGGAGGTGGAGAAAGGTGAGTTTCCTCTTCACAAAATGGGCTATCTCAGCACTATCCGAAGTGCCTATTAGTGTAATACCTTTTCAGAGTGCCTGGAGATACTTTTCAGAGTACCTCTTGCCTAGCACACCTACTAAGGATTAGGCTTTTTTATTGGTTTTTAATATTGCTATTTGTTTGCTCTATCTAATTATACGTTACAGAGTGGGTGGGAGTTTGTCTTGTTTTGCTAAAGAAAAAGTTTTCATTTAGTTACTGATTCTGAAACATTTCTGATTGACAGTACATTTCATGGTGCACAATTTGGCTGCTTCTCAGGCAACTTCTTGCAGTCCCTCCTTCTGTACCTGCCTCTTGTCCTTCTTACCTTCCTATAACATAGATTGCAGCTCCTGGCCTTAATTTTCCTACCTCCAGCCTCCACCGCTTTTCCCTCATACCATTTGGAAGTAAAAAACAAATCTCAGCGCTGAATATAAACCTTTACTGGCTCTGTTGTCAAACATAATGTGTTTTGACCCTCCTTTTGTAACAGCATGCATGAACTGCCTGTGGCCCAAGCTGCAGCAGCTGCTCTGCCATCCTTGAAGAGGAGACTGAATGCTGTCTGCTGATCAGCATCCCTTTGAACATCTTCTCCTTTGGGAGTACTCACATGCACTGAATTAGGCTTATCTTCACTAGTACCCACAGCAGCAGGATGTGCAAAATCAGTTCTCGCACCACCACCATTTCTACCATCAGCAAATCAGTACAGGGATCAAGGCAGCTCAGCTTTTCCAAGGGCAGATTTTGAATGCAGCATGTATATATGTAGTTCTTGAGACAACTCATTTCATGGACTCAGGACAAGAAAGCATATCATTGCGGCTTAATCAAATTAAATATCCAAATGCAAGTGATAATTACTTAAATTTGTCTTGAGACTTAGTAAGATTAAGTAAGTCTTTGAAACTTCATTTTTGGCCTGTAGGCTATAATGCATAAGCCAGTCCCTAATGATTCAGAAAAGACTAGAGGGTTTGAGTTATCACCAGCCAAGAGGTATTTATGAAAGATGATGAGCAGTGTGGTTATTAAATGGCCCTCGGTCAGTACCTCTTCTTTACAGATGATTTTGCTAAGACAGCATCAATCAGGAACTGACATTAAGTAAAAAAGTCCACTACCAGTGTATGTGGAAAAAGAGATTTTTAGCAGTAGAGCTACCTAGTAGAAATCACTATAGAAAATTTCAGCTCTCTTTTTAATCTGTTGGTTAATGTGTTAAGGTACCATTGCAGCAGATCAGCACTCCCATCAAGTTTAGGCATGCATAACACGCCCTGCATGCTCCAGGTCCAGAAAGTACAGTAAGAGCACCTGCCTTCACAGTTAATGGCCATTACATCTGGAAGGAAATCTGACAGTTAAAATTTTCTCATGGGTTTCTTCACTGACTTTAATGGAAGAGTGGTTCAACTTTTGCAAATACCTCACTCATGAGTCAAGACTGGATGGTAAAGGTGGTCTCAAAGACTCTGCTCTGATTGTGTGCACGACTGTGTTTAAAGTCACAATCTGTAACTGCCTATATACTGTTTTCAAGGAACTTAAACCAGCACAAACCCAGCTTCTTGCAAATTAGCAGAGAAATTACCTACAAAGGTAACAATTTTCAGCACTCTGGGAAGAGCAGCAGCTGCATCCCAGGAAGAAGAAGGCTGTGAGGAGACAGAAGCAGGAATCATAGAAGCAGAGCTCTTAATGTGATTGGCAGGGAAGACAAGCATCAGTGTGCACTAGCAAGGGTTCAGCTGGCCTGGCAAATGGGGGTCCTGCTAAGTGGGCTAAGAACTACTTTGTGCTTCTGCACTAGGATTGGCCATGGGCAGCAATGAACTTAACAGTTCCTTGTAATAGTTACTGCAGTATTGTGCCTACTCTTTCTACTAAATCCTTTAAGGTACCTTTTCATGGAGCCAGGAATCTTAGTTCTAGGACTTATTTTCTGCTAGTTCACTATACATTTCTGTTGTCATTGCTATCTCTCCTTTGTGTTCATGTCTTTCAATTATTATGTGAATAAAAGAGTTTCAGGCACTTTTTTCTGAAAAGAAAAACTAGTATCAGTGGCACAGAAGGATATCAAGAGTTCAGATAACGAGGTAAAGCTTATAGAGCATGTTACACGTTCCTTGGACAAAACTGTTAATGGCTGCTGATAACAATATCAGTGGCAATGGTAGAGATGAGTGCTGATATTGGTAATGAGAATTTCTGGTCCCTTGCCAGATCAAATGCTCTCCAAAACACCAGAGGAGTAGTGTAAGGGAGGGTGATCCGGACTATCTTGCCCAAAGCAAAGTTGTTACCTTTCAACCTCAATTTATTTGCATATCTTGGCAAGAATAATTTCTGAAATAGAAACAAAACTCCTTACTCCTGAAGCCTGACAGAAATATCTCTGTAAAATTAAAAGATAATGCAGCAAGTTTGTGTTTAACCTTAGGAGATCATTTTTGCCCATTGTACTTTGCACTGGGATTACTGCCAGGCTACCACAAACAGTGCACACAAAACTATGGAAAGAATTTCTATCACTAACTGTAAGGCTTAGCTTGTAGGGGGAACTGCATGTGTCTGTGCTTAAAAGTAGGTGCTCTCAAAGCTTGCAAAGGGTCAGAGTGCTTAGTTTTTCCTGCTCTTTCAGTAGGCTTGAAGATCCCCCTCTTTCTCAAGTGGCACAGGGTTAGAGAGTGCATACAAAGTAGGGTACCAGCAGCTCCATTGATCCTTCCAGCTAAACAAGTACCTGCATGTGCATTCAAACATCTGATCCACATCATCCACATTGCTTATACCTTAGGTCACTCCTAGGCCCTTTTTTCCTGAAGCCCTCTCCAGAGGCAGCTTGCCTCATATCACATGCATGTGAGCCCAGCTTGGCCACAGCCCTGACTCTCATTCAGTTCTCAGTGCAGTCATCAGCACTAAGAGTAGTGGCTTGTTTGGGAGAAGGCTGAAACAGGGAGCAAGTGTTACTTACTAGCTTCCCAAGGATGTGAATAGCCAAAACCATACTCCTTAAGCTTCGGTTAGAAGGCCATAAACATGTCAGACTTCAAAGATAGCTAATTGCTCTTATTATGAATTACCATGACTGCCTACTCTGTCAAGACCTCCAGGAGTGTTAGTTTCTGTATTTGCATGACTATTAAATCTGATGTCTTAAATATATATATGCATATATACAGACATACATTCCTTCATTTTCTTTTATCATATTCTTCTGGAAAATATTTCCAGCAAATCTATCTGCAATTCCCTTGCTTTAGCATCAATTCAGAATGCTGCAATGTGAATACCCTTCCACAGACAACCAGGTAGCTACTCCAACCCTGTGCTCGTGTCCTCGTTTGTGTTTATGGAAAATGTATAGAACTGTCTAATGTGGCTCAGATGCTCTAGTGATGACTCACCCAATTCAAATTGGTTGGAAAGGTTACCACAGGTTTGTCTGACTTCTTCACTGTCCCAGCCAAGAGGATAAAGGGCACAACCAGAGCCAATCAACAAACCTATGAAGAAAAAAAGAAAATAGAAGTTTATACAAGGAATTGCATTAGCTTAAACACAGGCTATCACTTGGAAATCAAAGTGTTTAAATAGTATTTGGGGATCTTAGAGAAAAAAATCTTATTCTAAAAACAATAGAAAATCATTTGGCCTCTTACTGCTGCTTTCCACTACACTGATTTGCATCTGGTCTGTGGGCTGGAGGCAGCTTTGGCAGCTCAGCACCAGAAGTCATCTTGTCATCTTCAGATTCTGGAGCTTCTACCTGAGAGCTTTTAGACTTCCCCTTCTCTTCTGCAGAGATGCTACATATACTGTTTGGAAAACTCAATGTGGGGTTAAACAGAAGCTGTGTTAATTACGGCATTTACAGGCTGATTGCTTCTGATTAATTAAAACAACAATCATCCAGGGTTTATCAAGGTTCTAGCAGGAAAAGTAAACTGACAGTTCTGCTAATCTGCTGTCATTTTCCTTTGGTTTTCACTCTTTCAAAAGCCAGAAAGGAATGATTTCATGTCACCTGATCAATTCATGCCACAGGTACACACTCCACAAAGTTTCCTCAAACCACTTCAGCTGAAACAACAGAAGTCTTGAGCCATTTACCTGTTATCATGCTTGGCTTAACATTCACAACATGCTTTGCTTTCTCCAGCCCTCACACTGCCCCAAACAGATGTGTTTTGGCTAAGCCTTATCCTTCACAAGATCCTGCTGGGAAACACCCAATGGGCCATGATTATTTTGCAGAAGTGGCATTTTTATCATATTGCATTCTCAGCTGTCACTGAAGCAGCTGCCAAAAAGTGGGTGTAGCTGGCAAAGATTCTTACACAAACAGCCTAGAGAGGACATTTCAGTGTATGCTGCAGCATTTAAATGTTACCTCCTTTGTGTCAGATTTTATTTATAAGATTGGAAACAAACCACTAATGGCCTGATGCTTTGCAGGCTGTAAAGGCACTTAAGTCCTCCAAAAGTCTGCAGTGTGGGTTTGCAATGATGTGTTTTACCTGTTAAGTAGAGCACAGGACTGGTAAAAGGCTTCAAGTCCTACAGCTGTCACTGACTGACTTTGGGCAAGCCCCTTGACTTCAACTAACATTGCTTTTCCTGTCTTGAGAATGAGGACAATGTGCTCACTGGAAAAGCACTTCTGCTGTTGTGCTCCTAATGCAGAAAAAGCCCTCAATGTGGTGACAGAGGTACAGTAGGCACCACATCAATCTAATGAATCCTTAGAGTGATTCAGACTCAGGCCTGGAGCTAGATGTGCATTTCTACTCACTCCATCCTCAAATCCTTCAGCCTCTCATATTCTAATGCTCCTTTAAGATACAGAAATCAGCTTATTATATTCTTGACTTGCTCAAAGATACATCTGAAAAAGACACTGATATACTGTAATGGTACCTCATCTTTCTCTAAAAGATGTTTAATACTTAAACATCTTAGCTGTTAGTAAAGTAGCTCAGCAATTCCTTTGCTGCTCCTTCAAGCACGTCTGCCTTTGTTTAGGCCAAATATTATCTCCTTAGATCTTTTTCCACTAGGTTCCAATTTCTTCTTGTGTCTTGCTTCAAGTTTGCTTCTTCCTTTACTTGTAGAGCAGCCATTGCGTGCCCCTCTCCCTATCTACATCACATAACAGAAAAATAAATCCCTGAGGCATCTCCCTCTGAGGTGGTGCATTTACCCAGTAGCTGTAAAAGGAGAAAACCAATTAAGGACAGTGGTGCTAGGTATTTTTACAACTTTGCCTGACTTGGATATGGTTGATTCTAATGTCCTTGCTAATGGCTTTCAACAGTATAATCTGATTTCTATTCCCAGGGCTGCTGAGCCACTGGCAGCTGGTAGAATCCATGTAAATGAGAGTCACTTCCAATTAAATTCTCAGAAAAGATGTTTCTCAGACAAGAGAACTTAAGCCAAAACTAGTTCTACATTTGTTAAAGACAGCTGAAGACTCAAAAAAAAAATCTGACTGATTTCTCACTTGAATTGCTAAAGCAAGAAGGGTGTTGTGAAATGCTAACAGCATAGCAAATGTCCCAGGAGTGGGCAGGACCCAACTGGGCAAGAAAAAATGTGACTACTGTGGATAAGAATGGTTGGAGAAGGAAGGAAGGGCACCTGGATGCCACAGGTAGCCTCACAGGCCAGTGAACTGTTGCTGTCCCAGTCAGTCCTGCCATGATTCTGGCTCATTCCCACATTGGTTTGGATACCTGCCTGGTGCCAGTCCAAGAAGACCACAGCTCAAAATTTGCTCTGGCCAGAAGTGAACCACTTTGACCGGGCTGCTTTCCATCAACTTATTTCCTTGAACACATATTCTGGGAGACCTCGTAAATGCTTAACGGGCAATATTGTGAGGGGCAGGGAGATGAGTGAAGGGGCTCAGAAGGAAGAAAGGCAGGCTTGCAGCCGCCTGTGTTGGACCAGATGAAAGGGCAGCCAGCCCTCCCTCACAAATAGGTCCTGGGAAAGCCGCCTGCCCAATTCTTCCAGCAGGGCACAACAGCAGCACTGTAGACAAGTGAAAGGGCTATTAACATAACAATGCTGCCCTTCCAAACTCGGAACAAGCTGTTACTTAGCACTAGCCAAGTACTTCCCTAAGGTGGCAAGGGTCTAGAGCCCATTGCATTCAGAGGATTGTTTGTTTTCTGCTGCCTTTAGATTATGTTGCAGTAACAGGTTATTGTTTGGTTTTATCCTCACGAATATTTGAGCTGTTTCTCTAGGCTGTTCAGCCTGGAGAAAATAAGGCTCCGGGGAGACCCTTATAGCAGCCTTTCAGTACCTGAAGGGGGTCTACAAGAAAGCTGAGAAGGGACTTTTTTTACAAGGGCATGTAGTGATAGGACAAGAGGGAATGGCTTTAGCTTCAGAAGGGTAGATTTAGACATTAAGAATAAATTATTTACAATGAGGGTGGTGACACACTTGAGCAGGTTGTTCAGGGAGGTTGTGGGCGGCCCTCCTTGGAGGTGTTCAAGGTCAGTTGGATGAAGCCTTGGGAAACCTGGTCTAGTGGAAGGTGTCCTTGCCTGTGGCAAGGGGGTTGGACTAGATGATCCTCAAGGTCCCTTCCAACCTAAACCATTCTATGAATCTATGACTATTGCTCACAGGACTTTCCACTGCCACCCTCCAAACACAGGTCACCCTTCTCCAAACATGTACCTGTTCACTCTTTCTGCCTCTGATGATACACTGGATATAGTGGTCACAAGCCTTGGCAATTTTATCTGCTTTCACAGCCAGACCGCTTCATGCCCCTGTTGCAGCCTGTTTCCCATTTCTGCATGTCAATCTCTGTAGTCTAAAGCCCAGTTTCAGTGAAAGTAAATCCTGGAGGTTCAGTCAAAAATTCATTAGTGATGCAATATACTGCAAAGTTAAAATGCTCCAAAGGACCACTGCCTCACTCACATGTGAATGCTTGCCCTTAAAGCCAGTTCACAATAATAATCATCTCACAGCACCCACCACTGAGCCTCACCATTAGCTGTGCCTCCTATAAATAAATAAACCAAATAACAGAACACTGATGCACTATGTCAGAAAACTGCCCTATCCCAGCAACAGCTAGCTCTCTACTTGGGCATGGGCTTTAGCAGTGCAGAGCTTCATTCCTGGAGTACCAGTTATCAAGTTGCAGTGCTCTTCTGCTTGCAACTTCTGCTGTGAAAACAAAATCAAATGGGAAACTGCCACTTGAAGCTGGTGCCGCCACATGGCCCCCGAGCATGAGTGGCAGGGCAAGGTGTTTACTTGCAAAGGATAAGGTATAAAGCCACAGACAAGCTCATACACTTCATTTAGTGAATACAAAATTTGCTGGAGACCAAAGGTGCTGCCAGGAGCTAGATTCTCATCTGGCTAAAAGGCTTATGCCTGTAAGTATCAATTTTCTTGAAGGTACCAACTGGCCACAGCTCTTAAGAGTTGTTGTTCTGACATCTCTCTTGGTAATACTGGTTTTAATTCGCCATTTCCCTGTTGTGGTGCACATGTGTCTGCCATGTTTAGATCTATTGACAAAGCAGTTATGTTCCCCAGTACTTCTTGCAGGCCAAGTATAGGCCAAAGTCAGGAATCTACCTTCAGTGTAAGAATTCCATAAAGACTTAGAATTTGCTAGTCAGTAAGAAAAAAAATCACAGGCTTTGCTTTATGCACTGAGGTATGGATACATGTGAGTGTGTAATGTCTCATTGCTTTCAGCAGGACTCTGCATGACTTGAACACAGCTGATATTGCCTCAGTCTGCATGGGAAGTGAATATTTGGTAGCATTTCAGCTTCCTTATTTTATACGCTAAAAGTTCAGTGTGCCCCAAAGCCCACAGTGCTAATAAGACTTGCACAAAACCCTCTCAGCTTCTTTACCTTCTGGACCCTGTTTGTAAAGCAACTAAGTGTGCGAATCAGACCCTGCAAAAGGAAAAATACTGCATACTATTACTGCTAATAACTCATGCATGTTCACAGCCATTCCGTTTAAGCACAGAGAACGTAGATCCTGCTGAACAGCTGCAACCTCCACTGAAAGACATAAGTTAAATCCAAGGACTGCAAACCCAACAGAAAACCTCAAGCTAGTTTTGCAGCTTCTGCAGAGAGTAGTTACTTGCTTAGCTCGAGACACACCATGGCCTGCCCTACAGTTATCATATTTAGCCAGCTATGCTTCTCAGGACACCACACCCATCTTTATAGATGCTTAAAATGCTTAGGATGACTATAACACTTTTTCAGAAAGTAAAAAAAAATAATATAAAAATCCCCACCCAAAACCCCAAACCACAGCAACAAACAAACCACCATGCTGTAATTACCATAATCTGTCATCTTCAATTATCTATGACAGACAACAGAAGAAATAGAAAAGGGAAGGAAACGTGCGTGCAGTTCCATAAACAGCACCTTCACAAAAAAAGCTGCAGTTTCAAGATGCAATGGAGCCAGTCAGTAGGACAGAGCCAGCTGGCACCAGAAGCACTGGTGGCACTTGGCTGTTGTTTTGCACCAGTGGAGGTGTTGGCACCATCAGAGACCAGCTCTTCTGGAGTAGCTCTGCGTTTGGGAATGAAATGGGCTTGTTTCCTTGATCAATGAAACACTGCTGTTGCAAGTGCTGTAGCTGGCTCGACATGCTAGTGAGGCATGCAGGAGTGAGCCGCAGGCTGTCTTAAATGCAGCCAGCTTTGGCAGTGCAGAGCTGGAATTAAGTGCTTGGCTTCAATATTTAACAACATAGCCTTTAGCCACCAGGCTCTTTGCACAGTCCATGAAGAGAGCTGGATAACTTCAAGTAGTGAGTTAAAACCAGCCCATGTGCAAAGTGAGGAGCTGCTCAGACCTACAAGTTGAAAAACTGCAAACCAGAGGGTCAGAGAGTGAGTGTCTGCCCAGAGTAATCCTTGTTCACACCAGACTTCCTACCGAGTTACTCTTGCTGCAGGTACAATGTGTGATCAGAATTTCTTAACATTTGGTACTTGAAAGATGATCTTGTCTCTCTGTAGTGGAACTTGTGATTGAAAATAATTGAATGTAACAGGTTCTGCATAAGGTGGATGTGGCAGGGAAGGGACAGTAATTACATTAGTGGCTTGGCACAGATCTAGGTCTCATCTAAGAAGTGATAAAGAAATTACTTGTGGCATGCAGCAACCTGCTTACTCTAAAAGGTAAAATAGTAACCACTCTTAATATTTCAAAGAGCTTGGATATAGTAAAGTCTCAAACAATAAATACAGAAGGACTAATATCCAAGAGACATTAACCAGATTTTGCTGTGGACAAAATGACTGCACTCAAAAAGACCCAGACCAGTTGGCAAAAGTCAATGTACAAAAAAGAAGATGCAAATCCTGTGTTGGGCAGTCTTCAGACTGCTGCTGTGGCTTAAATGGGAACCTCCACTCAAATATCCAAGGTGCCTCAAACAGCCCATGTTGACGACACACAACAAATTAACTGTCTGTAACTGTCTTGACAGTTCATAGCTAACAAGTCCTGTTTTACAGACTCAGCACTTCCTCTCACTTTTTGAGGTCACAGTGTGTCCCTGACTGCTATATAGCTCATTCTTGTTTGGTTGTCAGCCCATTTGATCATTGCATTCTCAAAGGCCTGTTAAATAAAGCAAATCTTCCCTGTTTTTTTTTCTTTCTCCCTTGTAAAGGGTAGACTTAAGCAGGTGATTCAGATAAATCTGATGGAGAAAACCATCACTTTGATCAAT
The DNA here is from genome assembly GCA_013396835.1 of Psilopogon haemacephalus. Classification (NCBI taxonomy): domain Eukaryota; kingdom Metazoa; phylum Chordata; class Aves; order Piciformes; family Megalaimidae; genus Psilopogon; species Psilopogon haemacephalus. Next base: position 146,463 of record VWZI01002422.1, read on the forward strand.
AAAGAGAGGTAGTGGATAACAGTAAATGAGGCACATAGCTTTATATTCAGCACAGAACCATAGAATCATAGAATCAGTTAGGATTGGAAGGGAACACAACGATCGTCTAGTTCCAAACCCCTGCCATGGGCAGTGACACCTTACCCAAGATCAGGCTGGACAGAGCATCAGAGACTTGCTACTAGAAAATGCAGTTTCAAATGGGAAACAAACCAATGGTGCCTTTTCTTAGGGGTTTTTAACGAGCCTCTGACATGAGAACTAGGAATTGTAATCCATTTCTGTATATCCTTATCTTCAGTCACAGTTATACCCTATGAATGCAATGAAAGGGACAGTTTGGGCACCATAAAGGACCTCCTTGGCCAGCAGTTAGAGGTGGTTTACTTCACTATAAGGATAGGGGGAAGCCTCTCAAGCCCACTGTCATTGTGAAAGACCAATCTGTATCTCCACCTAGAAAAATAAAAGGAATGGGTCAGGTTTGGTATATGTACCACAGAGTGGAAACAAATACAGAACCAAATTCTGCCTTCTGTACAGTTACTTTATAGTGAAAAACATAATCTTCAAAATATCTTCATCTTTTTTTTTACCTTCATCTTGTACTTTTCCCTTTTAATTTTCATACCTGACCAAAAAAAGAACCTTGCCATACTTTTTTTGCTAGGCATTTCTAATGAGTACTGCTCATGTGACAGATATTCATTGCCATCTGGAGAAGATGACAGAATAATTTGGAAGTCATCCCTTTCAAGACCATTTTAATGATGATTTTTCCCTTCACATTTTTTTCTCTATTAGCCAATCTTCAAGAATGATAGAAAGTTTTCACTGTCCCATCTGTCACTTGAAGGTACAGTAATCTCTACAAGCAAAACAAAACCAATTTTTAGATGCTGCACAGACTGACTCTCCAGTTCTTCTGACTTAAACTCTTCTTCCTGTAAGGGTTTTATAACATTTACCTGCTATAGAAGTGAGCCTGCAGTGTGAAGGTAAAATTAAGCTTGCACATAGAGTTGTCTGCTGCTTTCAGACATACCTTAGCAAACTAACAATGGGGTTAAAGAAGAACTGGTCTAAAATACTTCAGCAGACACAGCTTCCGAAGTTCAAGAAACTCTCCAGAAACTGCAACCAAGCAGCAGCTGCAGAGTGATAGAAGCAGGTCAATGCAGACTCAGATAAACTCCAGAGTCTGGACAAAGCAGTAGGACAAAATGGAGTGAAGAGTGAAAGGGAGAGAGCAAGACCATGTTGGCTGCAGGCAACCCAGTTCCCATGCCTGCAGGAGTCCAACCACAACTCAGTCACTGAGGCATGATGTCTTTATATTGACAGCTCCCAGCTCTTCACCTAGAAACACCCCTTAAGGTCACACTCCTACTGCTTTTCTTGACATCATCACAGTGTTATTTGATTTCTCTGTTGTTCTTCTGTTAGACAAACATTATCACACTGGTTCTTACCATTGTTAATACCTGTCCTCCAGAAAACCCAGGCATGCACCTCATCTGGGCTTTCATTACTCTTAAACAGGCGATCAGCAGTTTGGGCAACAGTTCTCTGTTGAGTTAGTACTCACTGAACATGGGGCATTTGACTGGTTCCTTATTGAGCCTGAACTGAGAGGGTATTGTTCAAGAAAGAGTACAATTGCCTACACAGTGACTGAACACAATAAGGGACTCCTTTACTCCCTTACTGTCCAGGCAGGGGTCCCCTAGGGACAAGCAGATACAAATTACATTTATGCTGCACCAAATTTCCTCCCACTTCTCGTCACAAGGGTCATGGCATGGGAGACTGCAAGTCAGTTCAGGGCGTCACACAAGGTCAAGGTGTTTCTGCCACAGACTATGCAAGACATTAAAGTGACTCTAGATGCAAATCAAAATGAAATGTAAGAACAAAAAAAAAAAAAGAAAAGAAAAAAAATAACAAAAAAAACCCCACACACCAAAAAACAGAGAAAATAAATTACTGTAGCCTTCAACTTTGCAGATTCTGCCCCCGTAACACTGTTTTGTCTTAAGTGTGGAAATAGTATTCATGGGTTTTCAGCCAAGGGCACAAATTCCATCACCTTTTCCCTGCTGGTTCTGATCTCAAGGTTTTAATTCATTTGGCCTTGCTCAGCTTCCCTTCTTCATCCCTCAAATGAGTCTTTTTCTGTTATTTTGGATTACTCCACAACATGAGCATCCACTGTCTGGCAGCTGCTTGGCTCTGAACCTCAGTGAAAAGCCACAGCAAAGAGCTGCCACCTGCCTGCTATCACTTCCCAGAGCTCTCAGAAAGCAGGGCTGGTGGCAAAGGAAACCTAAAAAAGGCATAATAAATGTCTGCCAGCATTCAGCATGACAAAGTGCTGTGTCATGGGAGAGTCACTGTCCCTGCTTTGCCCCTGACTGAGGGCATGGGGCAGTTAAGGTGTTCAGATTGGAGTTTTCTGACAGATGATGTATCACATTGTTTGATTTTTCTTTGATTAAAGGTGTTGGACTCACTTCAACAGAAGTGCTTTAGGCTCTGAGGAGGAAATCTAGCCACATACAGATGCCACATTGCTACCCAAAAGCTTGTAGCTTTGCCTGCTGCTTTTGGACCTGGTCACTTTTTAAAGCAATACTGAAGGCTTCAGAAAATGGGGCAGAAGGCTGGAAGAAACCTGAAACAGCAAGGTAGGAAGAGTGGAGAAGTCCTAACACAGAGCTACGACTAAATGAAAGTGAATTAGTAAGAGCCATAATAAAGCTGTGGCAGCTGCAGCTGTGGAAAGGAAAGATCCAGCACCAAGTTCAAAGTCCTGCAAAATGATGCATAGTAACAGGAAGCTGCAGCTCTCAACAATTTCAACCATTGAAAATCACCCCTGGAAGTACCTCTTGTAATTACATTTTATAAAGCTACAGTAAACAGACACCACAGTCTGTGCAGGTTGGCACTAGTTATTAAGAAAGCCAAGAGTTTAATCCTGTTTTGCATATGCAGTAGGCAAAGTAATATGATCTTTCAGAAGCAGTTGAATTAGAGTTTGTAGCTGGATGTTCCATTGAAAACTTCTTTATTTCCATTTATTATCTAGCATCATTCACATACATGGGATTTAGATAGATCCAAGCAAACAGACACCAGCCTGTGCAATTTATATCTTACTGGTTAGAGTTAACTGAGGCTAAGGCTGGCAACAAAGTCAGCATGGAGGGTATCTGGAGGATGTATCAATTGATTAAAGAATTCACTGGAGACCAGATCATACCATCCCTGTTACATTTTCATTCTCTCAGTCAATGACAATACAAGTATTTGAAACCAAGTAGAACAGCCTCCAGACAGAAGCTCCACAGATCTCAGGGGATGAGAGACTAAAGGTCAAATCAGGGAGAAAAGAAAAAGGTGGGGGTGGGGGGCAGAACCAAGGAAGGCTTTCACCACGTCTATTTCTCCCAACAGAAATGTTAGGTGATGGCATAATTGACTCGGAGTAGGACTTAGCCACTCAAATATGTAATTTCCTATCAGATTAAGTGCATTTTGGCATCTTCCTCGGCCCTCACCTGCCTCTCTAGAGCAGTGTAAATTTCCCTTAAGTCCTATGTCATACCTGTCAGCCCACGGAGAGTTCTTGCAGACCCTAGGGTAACTCTAACAGTGTTAAGCATCTAGATTTAGGCTAATTAATTTCACCCTAGATACCTATTGATCTCAATGTAAGCTTAGAAACTTACCTCAAAGGAAAGTATCTGCTTCGTAAACACCTTTAAAAAGTGTATGAATCTGTAGTTGAATCCTGTCCAAAGTTACCTACACTTTATTTTATCCCTTACTTCCTTCCTTTCAGCCTTAAGATGCAAATGTCTTAATTCCTGTGATGAATTCTGCCTTCCTTTGTGGGAAATGACCTGAATGTTAGGGCAGAAGAGAAGATTAAAGGAAAAGCTGTCTTGCTCCTGATGATAAATCTGTGTGCTCTACCTGAGTTATTTCTATGGAAACAAGCTGTTGCTTCAAAACGGCCTTGATTTGTCTCAACTGCTACCACAGAGCTAGACTGCTCAGGACTAGCTTTGGTGAGTCTGTGTCACTCCTCCCAGAGTCTGTCATACAACAAGATGATTGACACCACTTGTTGGGAAAAGGACATGGTCCGGTTAATGGCAGAGTAAATCCGCAGAGTGGAACCAAAATGCTTGAAGAACTCCCAAAAAGACTCTGGAGCTTGATTGTCAGCTCATTTTCGTTTGGCAAGCCATGATCACTGCTCGCACATTATAAGCGCCTGAGCATCATCACATGCCATCAGACTTCTTTATGTGACAACCCATCTGTGTGCTCACCTCATTCCTTCGTGGCTCAGAATCAAACGCCTGACAATTCAAAGAGTCTAGGGCAGCGTATGGCATACGACATCATGTATTGAAATAGAAATCACTCCAGCAGAAACACGAGGGTGCCTACTGTAATTAATAAAAGGTGGCTTAATAACTAACTTCCCAAAATATAAAATAGTCTATGTAGTCATAGTAGAGAAAGTATTGTTCCTTTACATTAATATGAATTTCGATAGCAGCCAGAGACTGGACAAAACTTGACAGAGCCTTTGTAGACACTCCATGCTCCAAAGATTTGCTACTATGTGAACTGATCTCTTGAAGCATCATGGAGAATGAGGGAAATCTATCCTGTGTCACAGAAGATCATAGAATCATAGAATGGCTTAGGTTGGAAAGGACCTCAAAGATCATCCAGTTCCAAACCCCCACCAGAGGCTGGGACACCTCCCACTAGAACAGGTTGCTCAAGGCCTCATCCAGCCTGGCCTTGAACACATCCAGGGAGGGAGCAGCCACAACCTCCCTGGGCAACACATTCCAGTGTCTCGCCACCCACACCGTGAAGAACTTCCTCCTAACATCTAGTTTAAATCTCCCCTCTGCCAGTTTCAACCCATTCCCCATGCCTGTCCTGTCATTACAAGACCTTGTGAATAGTCCCTCCCAAGCCTTCCTGTAGGCCCCCTTTCAGATACTGGAAGGCTACTATAAGGTCTGCTCGAAGCCTTTTCTTCTCCAGGCTGAAAAGCCCCAACTCTCTCAGCCTAAGCATTAAAATGGACGAATGGATAGTTATTGCCATATCTTTTTAATATAAATGGGGCAGACTAAGGCTGTTATAAGCATTAAGGAAAAGCCTACAGAAACCCAACTCCTGAGCACAGCTTCAGTGATTTTGCCTCTAGATTGCTGCAGCTTTTGGAAATATTCAGACACCAATTAAACTACCAAATAATTGATATTCTGTGCATGTTAGTTCACTGATCTGTGAAAAACAATAGTTTGTAGATGCTGGATAAAGTAACAAAAATGTCCAGTTGGTTCCTGCACTTCAGTGGCATATTGCCAAAGTGACAGAAGAACTATAATGGATACAAAGCATATATCCAGTGGTGGAATATGGCATATACCAGGCTTTTGCTGTGGGTTTATTTTTGTTGTTTTTATTGTTTTTGGGGGGGTGGGTTTATTTTGTTTGTTTATTTGTTTGTTTGTTTTTAGTTTGTTTTATGTCAGTTGAACTGTCCAAGGATTAAGGGAAGAACAGCCACTGCGCATCCCGTTAAAACTACAGCCAAACTGAAGGCTTTGAAATCTTTGTAGCACTTTCAGTACAGGGTCTGCAGATCTTCAAATCCAAGGAGCACTTCCAAGTATGTTTATATACACTAACAGGCAATCTATTCCTGGAAAAAAAATACTGCATGGCTCTGCATTTCTACTGGAAAGTCTGTAACATCTCTCAAATCAAACAAGTTTGGAAAACACACAGTAAGTAAGTTTGGAAATATAGTAAGAGAAACTCTTATAATGCCATAGAAGTCAGTGTCAGTCATCAAACACAGCAGAGAATTACTTTTCTCACTAGTTTCACAAGTTTAAACCTCCCTCTACTCTGCAAAAACATAGACACAAGCCTAGTTGATAGATAGGCCTGCAGCCATCAAACCCATCTCTGTACAGTGGAGAGCTCTGATGGCTAAGTCACAGATAGCTATGTGTTGTGAAATACATCTGAACTGATGAAGGAAAGGTCGGTTTAATTTACTGTTTGCTGCTGCAGCACTTTTTAACAGCTTTTTAAATATCCTCTGCGCCCACAAGCCTACTTGCAAAGCATGCAGCTAAGCACGGGAATTAATCTGTGCGTGAACAAAGGTATATTCAGTGCAGCTTGCTTTTGTGACAAATTAGTGTAAAATTAAAAGAATTGAGTTCAAATCTAAGCAATAATAGACTCCATGTGAAATCAATTGTCCATATGGCTTTCTCAATTAAGTAAAAAACATCTATAACCTCATTCTCAGTGACTTTGTTTTCAAAAAGAGAGTTTCCAAGGTTCAGTGCAGCTCTGAAGAGAACTATGTAGCACTCAAAATCCTGTTTCCATACTGTCAGACTGCCTGTGTTTTGTTTTGTACAATTTTCACATGCTCTGAAGTCTCCTTCATGTGACATACTCAAGAAAATTATATTTTTTTAGTTTTAAAAAAGAAATGAAAAACGTGGAATATTCTGTGATTTCTATCTGAAGGCATTTAAACTCAATAGCTGACCCAATTTGGATGGGAAAAAATACTCTTCCAAGTCAATTTCCCTCAAATAAGTCCCATATTTCAGTTTGCCACAAAATGTGATAAATCTTGATTTTGGACAGGAGCCACAGTTGGTTACAAATATATTACACATCTGCAACATTTGGCACTGCTGCTTATCCTCTCCAGAGAAAATCCCTGTGGACAACTGTACTAATACCTCAAACATACTTAACTCTTTCCAGTAGTGTAGTCCAGCACATAAGATGGAAGAACTGAGTAAAAGGGTATGCTGTTCCTGTGATGAGCTCATGAGCCCACCTTTGATCTCTTTTCTGCTCACCCACCTGTGAGTTATCCCAGGGCAATGGAGTAATACTTCAGCACTGCCCAGTAATTTATGTTGAGAGTGTTTTGATTCCCATCTTCTTCCTGCATCATTTAGTAAATTATTTTATGCAGAGAGCACACTTACACACACACACTCAAGAAAGACTTGGAAACTCGAGTTGGAAGGGAACATCAAGAAGTCATCCTATCCGTACTTCAGCCTCAAATTCAGGATAAGTTCTACTGGTACCTTCCAAGAGAAATAGTTGTTTAGTCTGTTCTTAAAAAGCCTCTCACAGTGGAGAGCCCACCTCCTTCCAAGACAATCTGTTCTTGTGGCTCTGTGTCAGCAACAAAAGCTTTTCATGTTGTCTAACCTGTATCTTCCTTGTTGTAATATAAGTCCACTCCTTAAACTACAGACTTTGCAAAACCTTACCTAGGTTCTGAGAGAGTAATTTATTTTCTTTCCCCTTTGCCATACCTATCTCTCCAATTTCCCAATGTAGTCGTTTTTTCCTGCTAGAATTGGTCATTCCAAACAGCCTTCTCTATCCAGAGGATTTCTGTGGTTTCTGGCTTTGACAATCTGTTGGAATTTTTCCTTCAGAAAACAAAAAGCAGTGCCAAAACACTATCAGAGCAGCTAAAACATGAACCAAACTCATGGTGTTCAGTTGAAAGAAACAAAAAGGAGAGTTAAATCAAGTTTAAAGGAAGACCTTGAGGGTGATGGCAACACTAACCCACAAAACCCAAAAAGGAACTGTGTGACTTGGAGCTCATTACTGTTCCTATTTCCCCCTCCCAAAAAAAAATAAAAAAAATTCACTGCCTTATGGGCAGTGGAAAACTCTTCAAACACATCTTTCCTATAAAGGACATCCTTGATTAAAGTCTATGAGTGCTTTGAAGCCATCCTCAGCACTTAATATTTCTACTCCAATTTACAAGATCATTGGCCTAATGGACTGGCACTTGGTGACTGGAGCATGCAACTATTAGGTACAAGAATGCATCCTTATTTGGACCTTGGAGTACTGAGTGCTACTCATTCAGCAGCACTGGCTGAACCTCCTGCAAGGACCAAGAGAAAATGTATGAAAAAGTGGAGGCAAACAGAAAATGAAAAAGCTATGAGGTGAACATTAGACAGCTGTAGAAGCAGCTAATCATGGCACTTAGACAATAGTCTGGTCTTCAAAGAGGAAGAGGAAATGTCTTTTATTTTCTACTGTCCTCATATACTAACCATCACTTGCATTATTCATTTAGAACCAGCTGACTCTTGTGATTGGCTTCTTGTGCTCCTAATCTTTGTTTGAATCTCCTCTACTTATACTTCAGGTGTTCAACTAGTGACCTATATTTGCTGTGATGCAAAGGAAAAGTCCCTGCAAGTGCTCCCATGCCAAAACGGTTTGATGGAGTTATACATTCAGCAAGTAATCCACAACTGGATCCAGGGTGAGATTTCTGGTGTGCAAACTCACTGAGCTACTTACAGAGGCAGCAGATCCTCTGCTGATCTTGGTCTCTGCAGCTGGCTCCTGCTTTCTACACAGTTTTCACTCAACTTTGTCCTTGTCCAAAAAACGCTGTTTTACTAATGTACTCCAACATATGAGTTGGCTTTATGGCTTGGGCAGGAACTGGTGCAGCTCTGACACTATAAGGGCTATGGCATATATTATTTAGACTTGTGAAAGTATTACACACAAAAGCATGTTACCTTACAGGCCCAGTCTTGTAACCTTAGCCACTTAAGTAAATCTGATGGACGACAGCAGGCCTGTGTGAAATCAGTTTTGCCACTGATTTCAGTGAAGCCAGAGCTTTAGACACAGTCAGCTCACTGTTTCTATAGGTAATTTCCACTGCTTGAAGTTCTTAAAAACCAAGCATATTGTATCATGAGAGAAACTCTGTCCTTCACTGGCTTTCTATTTAAAACTAGAATAATATCCACTTTAAGGGATGGGATATTCCTCCCACCCAGATCTGACAAAACATTTCCTTGTCTAACTTATGTACTCCAGGGGCACCTCCACTGTAGCACAAATTATATCCAGAAGGATCAGAAGAGCCCTATAACTAAGTCAGAAACATGGAGATCCCTTTTGTCTTGGCTTTTCTGAAATGTAAATATTCACATTAAAATGATACCATCAGAGTGTCCAGGACCAGCTGTTCATCCTTTTTTNAGTCTTTGTTCTGAATTATCAGAACAATAATTAGATTCAGGAAAGGGAGGGGGGTGTCAGGCATTCATATACCCCTGAGAAGAAGAGATAAAAGTTTCATTTCTGAAAGCTGATGTATCAGTGGTGGATAGGAGGGAACTGGGATTCCTTCTTAACTGCAAGGGAGAGTTCAGCAAAGTTTATTAATAAAACAATTTAGATAAACTTCATTTATGCATTATTCGTACAAGTATCTTGGCAACTACTTACTTAGCATCTTGAACACATCAGGAATTTTAAAGAGGACGGCTGAAATCTTCCCTGACACTGTAAAAAAGCTTTGACGGTAGTGGGTCTGGGAGGTAATGAGGGTTTTTTTCTTTTTCTGCTTCTTTTTCTTCCTCCAACTAAAACCAATTTTCTAATATCCTTGGCATAACTACTATAATGAAGCATAATTTATTTGATCCTTACACAGCCCCCTTAGGATTACTTCTTGCAGATAGCCAATTATAAACTCTTACATACTTTATAGCCCTCATTATGTGTGACAGAGGCACACTAATAAATAATGCAAACCCCCTTTTATACTCAGTATACCTTGTGAGAATACAGGGGTCTGGTATGGAGGGAAAAGCATACTGAAATGCATTATTATTTCCAAATGGACTGAGAAACTTTCTAGCTTCAGCTTGCTTGTGCGGGACACTTTCTTTTTTTCCCAAACTGGACTCCTGTGGCTTGATTCATTACTAGATAAAAATCAAGTTCAAATAGAAGTGGACCATGACACACAAACTGTCACTGCCCTGTCACTTCCTCATGACATCCTGTCAGCTGTAGACAAGAAAGGAGGAAGCAGAATGTCCAGGTTGAATACAAATGAATTGATATTCAATTGTAGGCTTTTCACAGCAATGAAGTAGAAAGGGCCAAGGCCCAAAGAGCACATTTCACTCTTCCTGCTCTGCCTTTCTAGTGCAACTTCCAGACAAAACTAGTTATTAGATCAAGTGATCTGGAGGAAAGCAAAGTAGTTCTAACTGTCCCTCAACTGGTAGGGCTCAAAGAGAAGAGTGAGACACTCAAGAAAGACATGAGGTTGAATATACACATATTCAGCAGTTCTCCTTTATTTTTACTTTACACACTGCTGCTTATTAAAGCAAAATAATTGAGAAATGTTGCCAAGATCACTACAGAGACCTGGGGAGTCAGGAAGGCTACAGATTACTTTTGTTCCCACCAGGGACATTACTCATAGTGTTTCTTGAAGCTTTCTGTTCCCTTCATGAAGATGAAGGGATAGTAAGTTTCAAAAGGCATAGGAAGGGATAATAAGTTTCAAAAGGCACAGGAATTTCTTGCCTCTCTATAATGCTTGTAGACATTGAGAGGTAGAATGTAGTTGGAAGGAAAGTGTTCATGCATGGATTATTGCAACCCATAATAACAGTAAAACAAACAACTGACTGAATTATGCAGCTAGTGTCAAGATGGCCACAGCTGATTGCACAGTCTGCCATTCCAGCAAACAACTGGGCCTACAGCATCTTCCAGTGTCTCTGTGTGGCTTAATGCAGAGGAGGAATAAGTGCATGGAAAAAAGGCTGAAGGAAGAGTGGCAGTATAAAGAAATACCCTTGGTATGGTTAAGTTGAAGCCCTGCCACTGAGTCCTGCTAGATTATGCAATTAAATCAGCAGCCCTCCACAGCTGGCTCTGGAGATGACAACCAACAAAAGAATCAGACATTTGCCTTTGTGTGCAGCTATACAAAGAAACTATCTGCCACTTTAACTACAGGATTTGACTAGTGTACACTGAAGCGTTCACCTTCAATTAGCCACAGAACTTGAACATAGAAGACTTCACCTCAACATGAGGAGAAACTTTACAGTTAGAGTGATGGAGCACTGGAACAGGCTGTCCAGAGATCTTGTGGAGTCTGCTTCTCTGGAGACTTTCACAAACTGTCTTCTGGATGCATTCATGTGCAAACTACCCTAGGTGATACTGTCTTGGTAGGGGGGTTGGACTCAATGATTTCTGAAGGTTCCTTTGAGTCTCAAATATGCTGTAATTCCGTGATTTAATCTAGCTGTGATTTGCTGATCTTCAGATCAAGCTGTGATCAAGCTGTGATCTGAAGAGGCTAAAACACCAGTAAATGTTCCTCTTGCAGAATCCGTAGGGACTGGGCAATGCATGTGATAAGCAGCTATAACCAGCAGGTGGGCAAACCCTACTCCTTTTTCTCATTTTGTACAGTCCTCCACTTACAATAATCTCAGTGGCTACCTTCCTCAGTTGGGAACAATATTGTTCTTGAGAAACAATGCAAAATGTCAGTTAAACATTCAATACTCTGGCTCACAGCTCATGAATGCACTTCTGTTTGCTTTAAATAAGTGAAATAAGCATAAGTTAAATATTGGATACTTTTTGCAATTTGCAAGCAGCAACGACAACAAAACTTGATAGTCTGAACATCTTCTATTTTTGGTTAAAATTCCATGGAAATCAGCTTTCACTTAAAAACTAATCAAGACAAGGTTTTGGTGCTTACAAGCTGAGTCTGAATCTACCCCCTAAAATATGTTAGCAGTGTCAAGCTAACTTCAACAAGATCAGTCACAGGAATCAGAATAAGGCCATCTTCCCACCTGGCTGTCACTGAGGGATTATTTTAAATGCTTCCTTTCCCTTGCCTACACCCTTCTGCTCACAACTCTTCCCATTGCTTCTTCCTCGACTGCTCCACCAGAATATTGCCACATGAATTTACATAGCTGCCTAAGAACTATTATAGTACAAAAATAAGCATTTTTTTCCTCTTGAGGACAAGAGGCAACACAGAGTCATGAATGACACACTGAGTAGTAATAGCTTAAGTTATTGAAAACTGAAAAAAATTGTGCTACTGTACCCTGAAGCACATCACTGTATTCCAGGTCCCTGAGTCTTAATAGATTCAGCAGAGCTGCACAAATTTGAGATGGAAAAGGGCGATTTGCATCCAGTCCCCAACTCACAAGGGTGGTTTGTTCCCTGAGGTAGTCTGTTGTTGCTTTGCTCCCTGGAGCACATTGCTTTCATCTGTGCTGAACACCACAGTGTGTCCAGTCCAGTTTCAAAGGTCTCCAAGCAATAAAGGTTTATGGTTTTCCTGGGGCGACTGTTCAACAGCCAAATGGATTGTTCTGATCTGACTTCAGAGGAGCAGTTAAATGGAAGCTTATATCTAATGTCTCACCAGGAAAATACATCTGCACTTAAGAGCTCTCCTAGAACAATTTTATATATAGACAAAGAAAACATTGCTTCACAAGGCAACATGACAATCTTCTGTCCCTTCACATTAACTTTTCATTCCCACTGAGGTGACGAAGACTCAGCCTGCCGCCATCCTCACGTTCACTGAACACCACACTGTGAGAACTAGCAGCGTGAAACACTGACATCATCCCTAGGCTCAGCAGCCTCCTCTGAAGCAAAACAGGTCATCATTGCCTTTTGGGAAATGGCCAGTGCCACTCATCATGGCCAGGTGGAGACCTGAGCAATGAGGCTTCTCATTCCCTTGGGCTGATTTTCAGGTGCTTCAGCTCACCACACATGGCATGCAATCAGCTGCACTAACAGGCAGAGGTGGCAATACAAGTGGCATCTAACAGAACCACTCTCCCCAAAAGCAACCTGCTCTTACACTGGCTAATAGGCCATAAAATATGTCTTTGAAGTGAATTTCGTATCACAGCTGAGCAGATCTACTGTTGTATCACTGTGGCGGGGCAGGACACTGCCCCACCGGAGGTTTAAATGAGGTGTGAACTTTGGCACGGCACAACCCAGTCCACTGCCCCACCAGAGGTGTGAATGGGGCAGGAAACGGTCTTCCTGCCTCCCCACCTCTGTCACCACAGGCTTAGTACAATAGGTGTCAAGTGCCTTCTCCCACCCTCCGTGGGCTTGAACAGGGAGGCAACAGATCACCTCAGTATATATATGGCAGCTGGACAGATTGGAGCAGGACTTGCTAGGACTTGCTTGGACTTTGCAAGGACTTGCTTGGA